>JADWQK010002152.1:1200000-1618187 GCA_017933935.1 Sesamia nonagrioides | reverse complement strand
TTTATCAATTCAAGTTAAGCAGGGTGCAGAACAATATCAGGTGCACACTGGTTTATTCATAATAGAGAAATACATAATTACTTGAAGATGCCAACAATCAAGGATGTGATAAAGCAGAGCTGCATAAGACACAAAGAGCGGTTAATTCAACATGATAATGAGCTAGCGAAAGGCCTACTGAATGGACAAGATATAACTCAGTTGAAAATATGGAGAATACTCAAACTAGATGAAAGACAATAAATAATTGTAATCAAAGAACAACATCGGTGAATGTTTAATGAAATATCGCCAACATAATATAAAACCTATCAAATCTAATTATGACTACAATAGCCGATTGCAGATTAAATAATAAAAAAAAGCTGTGTGCAAGACCTTTGTTTGCTTTTTTTTTATTGTTAGATTACATGGGTTCTTTGTTACAGTGCACCTATATAACGATAGATCAAGTATCACCAGTGCACACTGTCATATTGAGCAAACCAGCATGGATGTGGGGGGCAGAGATGGGTGCCAATGATAAGAATGTGGTTATTGGCAATGAGGCTGTATGGACCAACAACAATGAAGGAGAAGGAGATTCTCGAGTGAAGCGTTTATTAGGAATGGATTTAGTGCGGTTAGTTATCTGTTTAAGAAGTGGTTTTGCCGTAAAATTTTATTGCCAAAATAACAAATAAAACTATAATTGGGGTTGGCCTTTTGTGACTTCTCTTTCATTAGTCTATACAACACTAATATTGTAGATAGTAGTTAGTTAGTGCTTGCTGTAATGTTATATCAATGACTAGTAATTAAAAAAAAATTGTGTTGAAGTCATCAAGACAATTAAACCACAGTTAAATGCCCAATTATTTAACAGGCTAGTGTATCTATAACTTGACTAATTAATCTTTTAGTAGTGCCGTTTTGCTCCTGAACACCAATTAATACTTATTGGAGTATTCATTTTTTTTTATAGACTTGGTTTAGAGAGAGCAGATACAGCTGAAGGAGCCGTGGATGTTATTACATCGCTTCTTGAGAAGTATGGTCAAGGTGGTCCGTGCTCCGAGTATGATGATAGCCACTACTATCACAACTCTTTCATAATCGCAGACCCCAAAGAAGCTTGGGTTCTAGAGACCAGTGGCAAGATATGGGCTGCAGAAAAAGTAGAAAATGGTTACCGAAATATTTCTAATGGTCTCACTATTACCACAAAAATAGATAAGCACACAGAAAACTTAGAAGACAAGACTAAGGAACTACGCCTTTGGGATGGAAAAGTATGTTCTGAAATGAAATGTAAGCAATTTGAAGTATTTACATTAATTTGTTTTTATTTTTTATCATCCAGGGTGAATTTAACTTCATGAGATGTTACTCATCTGGCGGTGATGAAACAAGGCAGCAAGAAGGTACAAGGTTGTTGAGAGAGGCAACAGTATTTTCTTCATTCCAAGTCCAAGACATGATGCATATTTTAAGGCACAAGGAGAGCCGCATTTGTCGTGGTTATGAAGACGCTTTCCCTACACAGGGAAGTCAGGTAATTATTATTTTTTTTCTACCGGCATGGAAAAGGGTCAATTAAGACATTGTTACTTAAATAATGTTATTTCAGGTGTCGTGTCTCTCGGCTACAAACGTAAATGTGCACTGGTTCACCGCCACCCCAGACCCGAGTATTTCGTTCTACAAACCTTTTATTTTCACCAAAAACGCCAGAGTTCCTCCTGAGATAATTAGCCCTATAGAGGTAATTTGTTCTTCCATTACAAAATTGATCATTAATAATTAATCTTAATATTTATAGTATGTATAGATATATAATTGTGAGTATGCATATGTAGTTTGCAATAGGAAACACTTAGTAGGTTCATAAGGAAACCAAAGGTGACTGTTCTCCTTAGGAACCTACTAAGCATTGAAATGGCTAGTTGATTTCATGTTACTGACAGGTGTGCGTTCGCGCAGCGGAATGTTGTTGAATTTAAAGATTTTAAATATGCAGATATTTAGTGTATGACGTCGTGTAATTGTGTATGGTAAAAAAAAATTTGTGCATGCAGCCATTGTGGAGAAATTCACGAAAAACTGATTCCGCTGGGCGAACGTTGTCCTGGCGGAACTTTTTTTAATCCATTGACTTTAGAAAAAAGTGATGTGTCCAAAAATTAGTGTGTATTTGTGTGTAATTGTGTATGTATGAATAAAATTTGTGCATGCATAGACTTCGGAGAAATTCAAGTTTCCGCTGCGCGAACTTTTGGCCATTAGCTAGTTTTCATATAAAGCGCTTACATAGAGAGCTGTAGATTTTTACATACGTTGTTTTGAATTTGTGCATATTTGTGTACAAAACAGATTTAGAAAAAATCGTAGAGCTAAAAAGATAAAAATATAAACGTAAAACACGCTTTTTAGGTCATAGTTCTTAAAGTATGCACTTTGGGGTCTAGATTTTCACGTTTATACAAACCTTGTAAGTGTCTGCAACATATTGTCAAATATCAATGATGTTCCTTTAGTAATTAAAGAGATATAGGACAATTTACCATGACAAAATCACTGTTTACAAAGCAGTCAAATATCACGACATTCTAAAGGAATTGCATGGTAAAATGTATGCCAATAATTAGTGTATTCATTCAACTATTCACATGCAAAATTCCATGTCATTAAATTCAGTAATTAAAGAAAAACAATTAAAATACTGACGAAGCATCGAAAACCTACATAACCCGACCAAGTTCGGATAGCTATAAAAAGCGGCCGTGCAATATATTTAGGTAACATCCCAAAATTTACAGTATAATACCGGTATTGAATTGGTATAGGTGATAACACAATTGTTTCGATATAATATAAAGGTCATTTATTTTTGTACACCTACTTTTTTAAATGTATTTGACTATGACAAAGTAGGTACTATTTACGTAGTTACTTTATTTAAGTATGCGCTTGAGAATTGAGATATAATCTAAATATATTAATTTAGGCAAATAAAATTCATACAGCTAATTTCTATTGAATATTTCAGGGATCCGGATTCTTACTATAGACCCCTCAGGGAAATTAAATAATTACCACAAGTAAGTACTACCTACTGTTTTTAAATGTTGATTTATTTTTATATTAGGCAAACTCTCAAACCTAAACAACTGAATAGTCTACTTTATTGATCTGTGATTGTTAATCTGTAATTTTATTATTGGAACTAGAAAATATTAGGTATACTTAGAAATGTTGAGGTTATTTACTGTATTTGCTACTCATTTAAAAATCACATTTTTTTTGAAAATACCTTTTTTATACAAATGTTTTAGTTTATAAGCACTTTTTTAATGTTGATCAAATATAAACAACTAGACTCCAGTCCAGTTATGTGATGTGATTTTAATTTTTATTGAAGCTCGAAATATTATACTTACCCTTATATTCATAATAGTTTAATAAAACTATTTTAGTTAAAACACATTTAAGTCTATTGCTGCCATTGCAAGCGTTTGTTACCGTTATTATAATTACATAATTAAGCATTATATGTAATTAAAAATATTTTTGTACACGGATATTTAAATAGAGAAGTACTTGTTAATTGAAGATTTATTTTGTCGTAGATAGTGGCGTTATTATAAAAAAAAAAACATTTTTCATTCAAGAAATGCAATTGTTTTATTTTTTCCTAACGCTTGTGTACGCAACTGTACCATATTAATAAATACTATATTGGAAGGTTAAGAACGTTCTTATGATATATGGCACGGCCGCTTTTTTATAGCTATCCGAACTTGGTCGGGTTATGTAGGTTTTCGATGCTTTGTCAGTATTTTAATTGTTTTTCTTTAATTACTGAATTTAATGACATGAAATTTTGCATGTGAATAGTTGAATGAATACACTAAATATTGGCATACATTTTACCATGCAATTCCTTTAGAATGTCGTGATATTTGACTGCTTTGTAAACAGTGATTTTGTCATGGTAAATTGTCCTATATCTCTTTAATTACTAACGGAACATCATTGATATTTGGCAATATGTTGCAGACACTTACAAGGTTTGTATAAACGTGAAAATCTAGACCCCAAAGTGCATACTTTAAGAACTATGACCTAAAAAGCATGTTTTACGTTTATATTTTTATCTCTTTAGCCCTACGATTTTTTCTAAATCTGTTTTGTACACAAATATGCACAAAACAACGTATGTAAAAATCTACAGCTCTCTATGTAAGCGCTTTATATGGAAACTAGCTAATGGCCAAACGTTCGCGCAGCGGAAACTTGAATTTCTCCAAAGTCTATGCATGCACAAATTTTATTCACACATACACAATTACACACTAATTTTTGGACACATCTCTTTTTTCTAAAGTCAATGGATTAAAAAAAGTTCCGCCAGGACAACGTTCGCCCAGCGGAATCAGTTTTTGGTGAATTTCTCCACAATGGCTGCATGCACAAATTTTTTTTTACCATACACAATTAAACGACGTCATACACTAAATATCTGCATATTTAAAATCTTTAAATTCAACAACATTCCGCTGCGCGAACGCACACTACTGACAGACTCCTTGATGTAAGTGCCTTTCAATGGAAATTTAACCATTTAAAGGCACTTACATCAAGGAGTCTGTCAAATGAATGCTTTGAATTTCGTTAATATGTAGGTACTTCGTACTTAAAAATATGTATAATTAGCGTCATGCTCTTTTACAGCCAAGGAGAGAACATACTCTATATAAGATGCATGTGGAACGCAACGGAACAGTTGAGGATGCGCAAACTACCAGAGGTTGTAGAAGGCTGGAAGCAGAACGTCTTGCACTAATGAATGTATATTTAAATACCCCTGCTGATCAAGCTTTGCCTAAGGAACTCGACAACCTGTTAAAAAACTGTGTAGATGCTGAAGTTAACTTATATTTTGAAGACACTGATGATGAAGAAGAGCATGCAAAAGAGCAGGCAGAAATTCGGGCTGCTATAGTGCGGACAATAAAAGCAAGAGAAGCTCAAATTGATGCACAATTAGCAGAAGCAATGAGCTCCTCTGATGAAGAACCAATAAATTTCATTGGATTTTAAAAGTACTATAATTATGATATTCACACACAACATTACTTATAAGGCATTTGTTTCACCAAATTTTCTATCAATTCATAATGATAAATGATGACATCAGTTATAAATTTACACTAACCATTAATTTAGAGGGCTGACAATGCACAGAAACAAGATCTAAATAGGTCATTAAACCCCACACTAGAGCATTTGAAAGTATATCACTTCATAGAAATTAACTAACTCTTTAATATTTATCATTAGGTTTCAATGTGACTGATGTGTAGTTGACTAGAATTTAACGTGTGATAATTATTATACACATTAGTACGTTTTACTTCTGTATGATGTAGGTTTTACTCTCTATATTTGGGTGATAAGATAGATATAGGTTATGTGTATTAGTATTTAAGAGGCTACATGGTTTTAAATTATGCTTAACATTTTATAAATGCCAAATTAAATGAAACTTTAGTAATCAAAAACGAAATTGTGCCACCTCTATATTAATTTCTTGGCTCTATAATAATCTGGTGTACCTCTAGTATAAGCTTTTTTTTGTTTTAATTTAGGTACCTGTTATTTTAATATAAATGCTTTTAATATGGGTGGTGCAATATTAGGATAATAAATTGTGTGGAATTCCGATGTATGACATTTGGATTTGCTAAAATTATTTATATATTTGCCTATTGCTACATTTTGTGATTAATATTTTATAGACTAGATAAGAAAACTATAAATGTAAGCAAATTATTGTAGGCGAAGGTAGGGCAAGATGGAAGGCTAAACTTTATGCCCAACCGGTACATATTGGATATTGTACCCGGTCATCTGTGGCCTGTTCCAGATAAGGTTCTCCACATAAGACATATAACAGATGATTAGGTGAAGACTGTTCTAAATTTTGTATGATATTTTTTACTTTTTCTGATTTTTCCTTTCCCTTTATTCTCGCAGGCTCCTTTCCTTAAATTGCACAAGAAATACGTTTCACGAGCCGCACTGAGTTGTTTTTCGTAAATGCAAGATGGTCGCTTGTCTCTGTGTGTGTCGACTCGCGGCCCTGTTAGGACAAAAAGCTGCAATCTGGAAAACGTTATTTTGAGAAAAACGTATTTAAAAGTTTAAATCTTTAACTCGCTACCAAATTTAATCCAATATAGATAACAATTTTTTTTTTTTGACATATTTGGCATAACATTTACTTATTTTCATTTTAACATAATTTAATTGCTTATGCTATAAGTAGATACCTAATTTCATTACAGCAATCGTTTTTTTTCGTTCGATTCAACCTAAGCTTGCAATGTTTTACCAAAATACAAACACGTGCGCGGCTCACCCGTACATCCCCGCGCCCTCTTACTTGCACGGGAAAAACGCTGCAATCTAGAATGCCGCGTTTTGTCATAACATTTTATTGGAACTCTGGGTTGCAATAAAGTGTAAAATTGAGTTTTTTTGTTACTGGAAGCCATTATTGAACTGTAAATCAAACCTGTACCAAGCTAACATCGCGTAGATTATTTATCAATGTATTACCATAAAACGATGTAACCCGGGTTGCATTGTTTTGTCATAACAGGGTCGCTCGGGCGATTCGTCGATTCGGGATTGGTAGGTAGTTCCATCTTATCCTGCCTTCCCGTAAGTCTTAAGCACTCATCTCATTAGCTAAGTCATCGACGTTGGCTTTCCAAAATGAAAATTATTTTTTTAAGACATTTTTGTTGTATTAATTTTTGTATCCTTATTTTTAGCTTGTTCGGCACAAGTTTCAAATTAAAGTTAATTAATATTTTGAAGCTTGTAGAAGTTATAAACAGTATATAAGCATTACAAACGTCAATGCTTTTTTTTTAATGCAGATTATCTTGATTTGTTGAGAAAATTTGTTAAAATATTTATTTTCGTTTTATTTGCCTAGGTACCAAGTGCCTGGCAACGTTTTTTAATATTTATTTAATTTGACTCTGTAAAAGTTTTGCAATCAGAACTGCTTTGACATTATGACAATTTTTTATTTTATAACTAGCTGATAGCGACCTAGACTGCATGGTTTTATTATTATTTTAATTTAAATGTTGTAGGATCTTACAATGCGTCTATAAAGATGACATTCAACTGAAACTGACTCGAACGCGTCATCTTGCTTCGTTATTCGGTGGATAGAGAAGTATACTCCACTAATTTTGCAACCATATCCAATTTGATTCATGCGTTTAGATCATTTCTCGAAGTCAGGATTGCTCCTTGCCAATGCCATGATTTCTCATTATTTGTTATAAGCGTTTGATCACCTTAATCCAAACGGAAGCAATAAGTTCTTCATCTGAATTAACTGTGTGGCATAGATTATATTATTAGACAAAACGATTTGGCCTTCCTCTCTTATGTGTCTTCACCAATCTTTATCACAATTTCTAGAGATACCACAGGGTTATAAAACGTGTTCATTTATGTATGGGGCTATTAAGCATCGTATGAGAAATTTTACCACCGGGTAACAAAATGTCTGTTATTCCAGACGACGCAAGAGCTATTTTGCGTTGAGTTAGTATTTGTGCCAAGATTATTTTAGTGAGGCAAGCCTCCAAACTTTACATGTATGAAACAGAGTTTCTATTTATATTATCGCACGGGTCGTGCACTATTTGCGTCTATGATGTCGTAGAATGTATAAATTGTTTTACTGTATTTTGATATCGGCAATATCAACACTTAATTAGGTGCGAAGTTGTATAAGCTGTTTTAGGGAATAAAGTTTTAACACGAGAACTCGAATTTCCCGGCATCAATAGTCTAATCCTATAATGTTGACCAGGGATATAAGCTACTGACATACAAAATGCCATTTAAATCAGTCTAATCGTTTTGGAGATTAGCCTCTACAAACAGACAAATCACTTACATATACATAATCAGCCTATAATGTTCGCACTACTGGGAAACAGGCCTCTCAGTGAGAGGGGGTGGGCCGTAATCTACCACGCGGGCCCAGTGCGGGTTGGTGACAATTCACTTACGATTATTGAACATGGATAGTAGCCGGTTCTCAAACGCACACAAAATTTCATAAAATCTGTCAAGCCGTTTCATACAATTAGTAACTAATATTGTGACACAATAATTGTATGTTATATAATGTAGATAGAATATAATTAAGTCAGCTTTTTATAAATTGTTTCTCGCAATTTAGTGAAATCAGCAAATATTTTTTTATCAAGTAATAAATTAAGTAGAGGTATAATAATTTGTGCCATATTCATTTGCAGTTAAAAATATTATGACCTCGTTTACTCATAGACGAAGTGAACATGAGTTCTAGAATTACAGCCATGCGTGAAATATAATCCAAGAACCATAATATTTTTGACGTCACATGTTTTTTTTTGTGATATTTTATCTTTTGAATAAAATGGTCGATATAAAGGGTGTATCTGACAACGACACACAAACGACTACCATGGATCCAGTACTTGATTCTGAAACCCGCAGTGGTGGCATTCTGCATCGGTTTTTTCCCGACACAAAAAAAATTATATGCAGTTTTGTCACTGTAGACCGTTCATAATTGCTATACTTTTATAACTCAATAAGATTTTAAAGTAAAAATTAATTAATTCGTTAATTACACCAAAAAGCACAATGTGAACAATACTAGTAAACCAGCCTATCAGCTGATTTAACAGAGTTCGCATCAGGTAGCAACGTCATACTTACAAACACGCACGACGGCACGCTTGCAACGTTCAAATTCCGAGTGGAAACTTTTTTAACGCTGTTATTTATATAACCGCTTATTAACGACATAAATGACTATCATAATTTTGTTAGTGGCATGCGGTATAGCCTTTTGGCGGAGTTTGCGTTACGATGTCAGGTACACCCTGTATAATACGGCTGTTAAGTTATTGTAACTAAGCGAATAAAAAATTTGCAGTTGCTAGATTTGAACAACATCTTTTATTATAAGTTAATTTTAACATTCATAGCAACAGCCAATCAAAACCGTCTGATTGGAATATTTTTATGTCTTCTCGCGTTTCTGAAATGTTTTGTAGTGTATGATTACCTAATTATAATCAATTTAATGTTCACTGTGGTTTTTATACGTATGTAATTGAGCGTGGCGGGCGCATATTCGTCACGCAGCATGTTAGCAGAATGAAATACCGGAGACCTATAATCATCCTGATTTCATTCATTCCTGATGACATTCAGGTAATAAATCAGCTTTGCATTTACTTTTCACCCTCTCTTATAATATGGAATCTGGATCTAGCCCGGTATCTTATTCTCTTGAATGTTAGAATAAACTATACATTAATTAATCGATGTCAGCATTGTATCACGTGACTGCTTCACAGTCAGTGACGTCACTAAGAACCTACTATAATTGGTGTATTTAGTATCTGTGTACCTAACGACATATTCACAATATATAACCACGATATTCATGTAACTTGATATTTCATTAAATTCACTTAATCACGTAATTTACGAGTTTTCTTTAAATATTTTTCACTCACCATATCTCGATAGAGAAGACCAGGGAAAATTGAAGCAATCAATTAAAATCTGGGTACATTCTAGAGACGAAGTTCCTTTATTTCCATGTACTTATACAACTTAGTCTGAAGTATCACATGAATTCGTAATTACACCGAAGTTAGGAGCCTTAAATATACGGGAAGATAAATATTTAAGCTACCTAGTGTTATATACACCACTAAATTGTACACTGAAACATACCATATTTCAAGATTATTTAATAAATGCCACATTAAAATAGTATCTACATTTCAGATTAATTTACATATATTATGTCAAAATATAAAAACGAAATAGAGTACAGCTATAGTTTACACAAACAAACAATAAGGTACTATTCAGACAAATGATACTGAAGTCGCCGATGTTACGATTTGCCTAAATTGATATGCAATTTTCTATTGTTTATAGTCGGTATAATGTTGCTAGTTATTTTGTACATACACTTCATGATAGGTGTATCCGACTTTACATTCATAATATCTATTAGAACAGATAAATTCCAATTATTAATTAACGATTAATGAGATCTTATTTTTTATGCCAAGTGGACAGCGCAGCAGAACTCGGATATAATCGAAAATATTTAACAATTACCTTGTAACAGTGTCTATAAGTGGAACAATTTAACTGCACTGCAACGCTACACACTAACAGCTATTGTTTCAGAAATTATAATAATAAGCTTGCTCTTGAACAACAATCGTAATCTACATAATACTTAAACTTAACATAAGTCCGTCGTATTTAACAGCCACAAGTAACCCGAATGTTAACTTTAATAAGCGTCAATAATTATCTTTTTTTTACTTTGTATTATAGCCAAGTTATACGGCAAATAGTGACCTTATTAATGGTGTGATAACTTTTATGTGAGGAATCAGTTTGACATTATATAAACAGCTGTAGGCTGGATTTCACCACACATGTGATAGAATATTGACAGTGACGGATATTGAACGCAGTTCAGGAGAACTTCAGTTTCAATTGAGCTATTGAAACTAAGTAATTAGTGCACCTAAGCATATTTATTCTTCAGTCTGCCTAGTGCGAGTTTGCAACACGTATATGTCGTACGGCGCTTGACTCGAGCCGCTCCAAGCGGCGAGCGAATACGACCGAACTGACCGCGTTAAAAAAAAACGTTTTGTAAATGACATAATTGTAACTAGCCCTAAACATAATAATGGAATAGAAATGCGGACTAAAACGCCCGGGCATCGAAATGCCTTTTTTACTTCTTTCTTATTCATTAAACAATACCTACATTTAATAACGCTTTATAAGCATGCCCCCGTCTTTCCGTCGCAAAGCAACAGAGCTAGCTAGTTTAGTAAGATGACTATTAATAAGAAATTATTGGCCAAAAATACATAGTACTTACTTAAAAATAATAGTGTCAACATAACGTTTACTTGTGGCTTTCTTCTGTAAGAAAATAGGATACAGGACATCACTGACATAAATACTTAACATAATAATATTAAGTTCCCGACACATGAAAAACAATTCCAAAAACCTAACATCTAATTACATTATTCTTCCATTATTACTTCTAAATTATAATCAAAATAAGAGGAAGACCAATACGGTCTCAATTAAACATCCCAAGTGCATGACTATTTACAATTGCATCAACTTTTACACAAGGCAAATACAAAAATAATATAGGTACTTACTCCGATATTTCTATAATTATAACAAGGAAAAATATTCGAAACGATCCCTTTCAAATTACAATTGTTTGGAACCTATCGGATGACAAAACAATTTTGATCTTATCATAATCTTCAAAGCAAAATATCAAAACAAAGATTAAAGCATTACTTCTCTTACACAAACTATATAACTTATGAGACAAATTGTCTTATATTGTAAATAGACTCCTCATTTTATTTTATTTAATCCATACCCATATGCTCCTGAAGAACTAATATACATAAATTATTGTATGATACATGTAGGTAAGACTATATTTGAGCCAAATTCGATAAAGAATAGAGGTAAACAAACCGTTGCTAGGCAACGAGTAGTTTACGTCTAAAAGACAGATGTTAACAACCTTTTCTACATAGATGATTTTCATAAAAGTAATAATCCTACTTCCTACTAATGTAAACAGTTTATTTGTGATTTGCATATAACGCTTAACCGATTTTTCTGATACATATATATTATACTTAGTCTATACTTGAAAGTATTACAATGCATGTGTTATGCAATTGACTTGAAAATAATTCTAAAATCGTATTGACAAATGCCTCAACTTTATACATTGGTTGAATTCGACCAAATGTGTTTAATACCTGGATTACATCCATCTTTCTTTTTTGTAGGGCTATAACGTAAAATTAATATCGACTTTTAATGGTTTTTCGAAATACCAAGTTATTAAGCATGTTATTTTAGTGATTCTATTGAAATATGCTACAATAGGAATTAATAATAAATAGTTAGCATGTAAAAGTTGATAATCATGTAAATAACAGGAGATTTGTAAATGTGATAACCCTAAAATAGTTTGTTTACCTCTATTCTTTATGGACTAGGCGATGGTATAGGTGCACTACAATTGATGACACATATCTCATGGTAGTTTACATGGTTATTTTTATTTATTACCTACGACAGTCAATCATATCAACTTTGCAGAGAATTTTTTGAGATAAAAGCTTATAATGCACTGCAAAGTAAACACCTAGGACTTAGTTATGAGAATATGAAGGGAGAACAATACTAGTAATAATAAATTAGTGCCCACATTACTGTGCTTGGCATGTCTCATCAGCATCATTTGCAGGAAACTTACTAGCATCACACATCATCATGGTCTACACAGTCCCAGCACCCACAGAATACAGCTTACCGTTGGGCAATTGAAGACATATCCACTACATTAGAAATTGGAGACAATGTCATGCATGTGTCTGGAGGGGAGGTGGTCGGGGGCACAACGAAGTGCTCTGAGGACCTGCTACTATCCATGGTTCTGTCGTTCATTGCTCCCTTCAGGACGCAGAGCATGAATGGGAACAGGGAAGGTGTCCCAGGGGTGAAAGAGACCAAGACAGCAGAGGAGACGAATCATTCTTGTTATCTCCCTCTCCTCATATATGACCACGGCGAAACCAGTAACAGCTCAAAACTGTCCTGCGTTCATGAAGAGATGGCAAGCTGCCATGGCAACTCAAAACAAGAACGACATGGTTCCCAGCACGGCGTCAACCAGCATTGCTGCCATGGCAACAGTATTCCTGAGGATTGTTTCTGGTAGAAGCGATCTGAGAGTGGAGATCGTTGACCGCCTTCTCCAAGTTATAAATACCAGAGCATAAGGGACAGTACTGGCACAAATAAAGCTGGTTTGGTACTACTCATGCTCGAAATCTGTCCAATAGATCTGTCATAAAGTCGCACTGCAGGGCCTTGGACATACCAGCTGTGCTGGATGAAACAGTCATTCTGAGACAGGTGGAGCGCTTCTTATTCTGATGCTCTTCTTCCTTACAGTAGGGTACGAGATCCCAACAGCCACTAGGACCTGACCCACTCTCACTATCCCGACCTCTATTATGCAGCAATAACCTTCGCCAAAGTGAACAAGATAGTAGGAGACGACTTCCAGATTTCCGCATCTCATATCTCTTCCCATGTGGCTTTCATCGACAAATACATCAGGAAAACAGTTGCTGCAGAAATGGAGGAGCTAACTGAAGATGCGAAAACTCCGCCTGGGGTATCCCACAAATAGGCGCAGGAAGCACGGCGGAAGAGAGTCTAAAGAAGATGACAGCAATGATGAGAAGCCACGGGCGCAGAGGTACAGACGTCACTAAAGAGTAGGCCCCTAAAAAACCATCAGTGGAATAAAAATAACAATACACTTGTCATTTAGAAAAACCTGACCAACACAGGATCATCTAAAACACAAATTGGACGATTTGGACTTAGAAGAGCAGGAACAGATGACTGCGGCCATGGAGAGGCTACAATCCAAGACCAAGGGTGAGGTAATACATCAAGGGATAACCACAGGAGTTGACATGATAAGAGTAGGCACAAGATCAGGCGGCAGATGGACCTCAGAGGAACGGGCAGGGTCCTCCAAGAGAGTACGGATAAAACCATACACCAGACCGAAGACAGGTGTTGAGTAAGAAGCAGACGATGACGAAGAAACATCAGCACCAGAACCCTTAGCACCCGCACAGGGAAGGGCATGGCTCTACACCATGCTGACTGACATGCAAAATATCTTGAATGAGTTAGTGGGTATGGTGTCCACGCCGAACGCCCGCTCGGTTCTGAAAGTCGGCAAGATGCTTCAAGGGGAGACGAGGAATAAAACAGTTCATCATGTCGTCCATGGCCTGTTGCGTTGTTTTATAATTTAGTTTATTTGTCTGTAATTAATGATTTTGTCATTTACCAGATCAATAATCCAGACTTGAAAGTTCTAAGCCGCCACTACTTGAGAGAAGTTGGGTTTGAACTCGTCCGGCTTCTTATTGAACGCCGAATTAAAAAGTATACCCAGAGGCATAAAATTGAAAGAAAGATTACTATTGGGATTATCAGAACAACATTCACAGCAAAATATGCCAATTCGTATTCGAGTAGGTCGCTGTGATTTCTATAATAGAGCTCGAGACAATAGCACGTGCATGAAGACGAAGTCTCGATATGAAGTGACCATCAGGTGATAGTCTGCCCTCAATGCAACGAAAATGTATAAGATTTTATTTTCATTTTGATTGGTTGATTAAATAGATGTTGAAAAATTCATTAGACCTTAAATTAATAACTAGAATTTTGAAATAAGGCTGATTAATCTCATACCATCCTAATATTGCAATTTTTTATTATTTTATGTAAAGTGTAAAATTATTTTATAAAAGACCTCAGATTAAAAGCATAGGTTCATTTAATGTTAAAAATATAATAAATGATTAAAAATAACTGGAGTTTTATTAATTTATCAACCTATTTTCAAAAAGAATTGTCATGCAACCATTTGCATGCGCGGGCTACATACGAAGCTGCCCTTGCTACATATGTAGCCCGTAATTGGTGTTGATGCCTGTCAAGACCTATCAATAACACTACAATTGATAACACATATTTCATGGTAAGTAGTTTACATGGTTATTTTTATTTTATTTATTTTTTACCTACGACAGTCAATCATATCAACTTTGCAGATATTTTTTTAATAATATTGTGACTATAAAACAGCTTATAATTATTGTTAAAAAGGAATTCTAAAAACTATATTTTCTAAACGCTATCTAACTAAAAGTGAACTGAAGGGATCAAGTAAATGTTACATAAATATGACATAGAGCTATTTAACTAAGACTTCTTTTATAACATATTTTATTAAAAAAGAAGTTATTACGTAATAATTAAAAGGTACTTTCATTTTCCAAAATATTTACAATTACTTTAGTCACTCAAAATATAACTTCATGATGATGAATCAATATGTAATATACCTAAATGACTCATTTACAAAATGAACTAATACCCAATAAATAGTTAAAGAATACCACAAGCTCAATATTTCATTCGTAATGCTAATTAAATGTTTTATATTTGGCTTACACATAATGAAAGAGACTTTACTTCAGCCTCATTCAAGTTCCTATGCACCTAAAACAATGGTTGAATTAGTCTAAATACAGAAGATAACATTATTTTAATAATTTTTGTTTAAATATAAATGTCAGATACATGTCACCGATTAAAATAATTGCTATTTTTGTTTAAATTGAGATTATTACTAATGTTAACCGACTGAACCTGAACACACTAGAAAGTAATGAAATTATAGCCGTTGTTATTATTATTAAGATGTAGACTTAACAATAGGTAGGAGCAGCTATTAAATTCTCATTGAACGTAAGGCTCATTAGTAAATTAGAACAACACGTTAGGTAATATTTAAAACATCTACATAATTATATCAATCGCAATAATACATAAAACAGCTTTCTTTAAAGAGAAAGCGGTAAACTGAAAATTCTTTAATCGATATAGTCAATAAAATACATGGAGTTTGAGACAAATACTAGAAACTCTAAGCGGCGTTCTAGCTCTTATTTAATTAGGTTAAAATAAACATTGGGAGGGGAATTTGACGTGAAGCGGGCAGCTATAAAAATTACAGATTTTGGATTTCGTTTTTATTTAAGTGGTTGAACTTCTGTGCAACCTGAATAAATGTTAGGTATCATTGTTTTTTCTTTGCCTAGTCCCACAATATCGGACTTAGAAGTAATGAAAAATAATTGGAACAAAATTTCCGAAAGGTATTAATGGCATTAATAATACAGCACCCTAATTGCGTGGCGCGCAATTACTATTAGTTGGATTTCGCAAAAACATCGTATTCCATAATACATATTACCAAGTTCTAAAAAATATTATTTTACTAAAATAAATACTCTATATTGGTCTTAAATCTTAAACCTGAATGAATACCTTTCAGAAATTTCATTCCTCATATTTATCCATTTCTTCCAAGTTCCGTATTATGAGAAGTAGGCTAAAAAAAAAAAGACTATGGTGCACAATTATTCAGGTTGCGCGGGCTAGTTATAGGTGAGTGGGACCCTAACAGGTTACATGTATAAATCGATTAGTTTTATTATCTAGTGGTAAGTATCACACAGGTCCTTGAGTTATGTTTGAAGAAGAAAACTAGTAGAAATTCGCAATATCGCGCTACAGCAATAAAACATAGATGTCGGTTATTACGTACAAATCTAAATATCGCTTCATGGAAAACATTTATAACTGCTTATAAAAATTTGTCCCAATTATTACTCCGTGAAAACGGTCGGTTTCCCGAAAAACCACAATACAAATATTTTCCTAATTCTGCAAAACAAACAAAAAGTTTAATAAATATAAAAAGGGTATAAATAAATTAGCTTAATAATCAAGAAAACAATCTTACAGGAAAGATGGAATAGCCAAAAATTAAAAATCACTGAGACAGTAGAAAAGTAATACATTTTATATGAATAGTATTGATCAAATTTCATAGATACGGCAAGGAATGTATTTAGAAAATATCACGGTCAAAGATTATTTACAAAAATTGAAAGGTGGTGTGCACGCAAAACACAATAAGTAAACCTTTTAAGACAACTACATGAATTCTATAGTACCTATGTTTTAACAAAATACATACCTACATATAACCAATTATCCATTTTAAAGCTACTTGCAAATAGAAATCCATGTTTATAAAACGTCAACACGATGAGAGTGCCAGTTTAAGGCATATACCATTTATTAGACTTGAATAAAAATAATATTGATTAAATCTCATTAGACACAAAATTATTTTGTTAAATTTAAGTAACGATTGACACACGTGCAATGATCGCAAATATGATTAAGTAAAGTTTATCTTAAAAGAAGAAGATTTATAGGAATTTACCTTATTATGCAACGTTTACAAATGAACCCCCAAGGGTTTTTCAAACAAATGACGAGTAAATAAACCGCCTGTAAATAAATACCTTTAAAAATAATAAAAGCTCTTGTTTTGAGATTTAATTAATGTTATTTTGTGCGTTATTACTGTAATGTGTAAAAAAAGCTGTTTTCGTTGTTTTTCAATATTTGTAAAAAAGTATAAAGTACTGCAAAATTCAGGAAAACCCTCGAAAGCCAACTGATCAGCATTTAACACCTATATTAACCTTCGACCACTGTCTCAAAAATTAACCATTATCTTACAACCAATGCAATTTGTGTTTAGACCTTTCGATTTAGAATCCATGATGATGATAAATAATTTAGAAACCAATATTTACATTTAAAACTAACAGAGCACAACAGCGTTACTTTTCAAAACTGTTCATTTTTAGACTGAGCTGAACTTTTTTTATCATTCCTTCTCCAGCTCAAAAGTTGATGATAACATCCTTGCTTAGGATTAGATAATGGTAATATAAGATTCTGAATTAATTATAAATTCCGTACACGTACTAATTTTATTACGTTCATCATGAATTGTCGCTCCGCTCAATTGTAAATGCAATCATGATTCCATCGTCAGATTAATATTTTTGCCCCACTTTTATTTTCAGCGCAGTCTTCTAGAATCACAGATTTCTTTACCTCCCGCGTGTCTTAATAATAGGTAAACATTATCTAAATTACTAGAATAAGAACAGCAATTTTCTAGCTAGATTAAATATCCATAATTCTAGAATATGACAAATATAATTAGCGCTAAGTTTCTGTTTAGTAATGTCCTCTATTACGTTTACAAGTAACGACGATTATTTTCTAATAATATGACTGAGTTTTTAAAACGACTATTTTAAGTTCTGGCCGCCCAGTACCTACTTACCAACGTTCAAAAGGGGGTTGCAATAAAAGCAACTATCTGTTGTTGCTATTATGTCCATGTACATCAATGGAATAGACTCCATTGGATACATGTAGTTCAGAAAAATACGTTGGTTCTACATCGATCGTATAATAATTGTAAGTAGGTATACTGTCCATATTAAAAATCTTAAAGACCCAGTGGTGTTCAGAACCTGGAACACTTTACAATTTACTAAAAATCTACCAAATCTGAAATGTTTCCTAATATTTCATACGTTTTGGCAACAGGGTATTTTTAATTTTGCCGGGTTATATAAAATGCCGCCAAAATAAAATACGTAGCTGTGTTTGATTGTCAATCACTTGTCAATACTTGTGAATGCTATCATTCTTGCTTTTTTGCCCAGTTTTCGTTATGCATATGTTTGTTTTTTTTTTTATATCTATTAAAATTGTTTGAATTCATAAAAATTAGGTTTTGAAAATTTCTGTTTCTATGAACATATTATCTCTAAAGCTAACAGAATCAGAGTATATGTGAATATATAAACGGGATGCATTTCGACAAAACTTAAAATTGTTTAATTTTGAAGTACACTGCCCGTCATTTGTCAAACATGTTACAGATACATACATTTCTTTTCGAATAAAAAATGCATTTAACAATTTGTCTTGTTAGTTATTAGTACCTAACGAAAATTGAATTTCTGACAGGTACTAATAACAAACAAGGCAAATTGTTAAATGCCATTTTTATTTTCTAATCATGCAAAGAAATAAAAAAGAGGAATGAGAACTCCAACTTATAAATTGTGTTCTAATTTATACATTTGTTAGCCTTGGATTAACTGCATTATAGGTTTTGTAGACGTTTGTGGTTGAGTAAAATATTGTTAAGATTACAAAAAACTTAAGACTATAATCTGAACAAGTCTTTGGACATCAAATAAAGCAGAAATGTAAGTAAAAAGAAGAATAAGAGACATCCTGTACGTGATGCCAGACATGCACCAGCACTATACGCAAGTTTGGATAAGTAAACGAATGAAAATCGCGCATGCACCACAACTTCGCTACGCCCGAACCGGTAAGCACACAGGATTGACGTCTATAGTGTTGCGTTGGCAATGCTTCACTGAACTGTGAGTGTAGCTCTACTAGCCGGCCGCCAATGCAGCAGCGCAACATAATTACACTGGTGGTACAAAATAGACAATCAGATGATACGAAAACAAAGCGCTTAGCTAATCACTGGTAAACGAGAAAGACACGGTACTGCCGCTAGATACAGGGTTTGAGTTATTTTTACATTAACTATTTGAGACACCTTAGAAACAGATTGAAAAAGGCCTTTAACTGTGTTTTCTTAGCTTTTCCGACCAGCCCAGAGGCATGCTTCGAGACTCCTGTTTTAGAATCACAACGCAATCTGTTCCAGTTGTTTGTTATAATATGATGTTGAAATCTAATAACTGGTTTGAAACGTTCGATAGCTTTTCTTCCGTGAAACATAATTATGTTTCACGAAGAAAAGCCATTCGCATTTTATTAGGCAAGTAGAAGATCATTATCACTTTCAGAATTGGGACAGTTGAAGAATTTCTACCATAAATTCGGAACTTTTTGTAAATGAAGGCGAAATAGGAAATGAATATCGTATATTGTCCATTGCTGTGTAATAGATATAGTCTAAGATCCGAACTAGAGGCGTCCTTCACCGATCGAGAAGTAATTTTTATCAAATATTATATATAAAGAAAAGTATCGTTAATATCGCATCATATCAATCGGTAAGCCGATCGGTGAAGGACGCCTCTAGTTCGGATCCTGTACTAATAGTTAGCAGGACTCTACTATTTAGAAAATAATTGTATAAGGTTAGAAGAAAATTCGACTAATACGGGTCGAATTTTATGTCAACATGAATTAACGTATTTGTTTTAAATATAAGCTTGAGCGGCCTTTTTATAATGAATTTTATCTTATTGAAATCCGAAACACTAACGTATTGAATTTTTAAATACTTCATTGAAATAAGAACAGCATTGTTCGCTCAAGCTCTCGTCAAAGGGTCGATGATTTATTTGTACATATTCTGCAACATGTAACATAAAGGGTATATACATTCCAAGGGCACGGCATCTTTACATTGTATCAAACGGTATACAACATTTTTTTTTTATGCGAAACCCGAAACAAGTGTCCAGTATTTTTAAGTAAAAAATCTATGTACAAAATTTCATAAAGTTATAATGAAAAGCCATCAAGTTATGAGCTTGCTATTCTACTTGGTTGTCCCAACAAAAATATGGTCAAAGCTCCGTACGGGCGGGCTAGCGCGGGCGTTCACCTCTGGCGTCAGCTGGGATCTACCGTAACCGCTCGGTAACCCCTCTGCGGTCTCACTCTAAATGTATTTGGGAAAAAATATAACATGGTGTAAAACTGATTGTAATCGATTCAGTTGCTTATTCTGAACAAACCATATTCAGGTTTCGCATAAAAAAAAGTAACGTTGTATATATACCCTTTATGTTTTACACGTTGCAGCGTTGTATATATTTCGCTATTTACAATTTTCAGTTCATTCGTCGATCAATCTATATGTACAACAAAAAAAAAAAAAAGAATCAATATGTAATAAATATCTAAATGTATCGATTTATTTAGGGCGGCATTGCAACAGTTCGGCAGAATAGTCTGTGTGAAAACTGTTGCTTCAAAGCAACAGTTTTCACACAGATTACTCTGCCGAACTGTTGCTCGCACATCGTCATAATCGTATTTCACAACACAACATGTGATGAATTCGAAGCATACTTTGTCTCACAAACATAGCTTTAGAGAGCAAGTTTTTCGATTCAACTAGTTACTTAAAAGAATACTTAGCTAAAGACCTGCCCAACCGTCAACCGATTCTTTAGTTCACAAACTAAACGTATTTTAAGTTAACTGTATCTTTTTCTTTCTATACCATTAAGAAAAGGATAGAAGAATAACATTTTACTTTAACCTGTCAAATTAAGATATCCCATAGACAGTTTAGACGCGATTATAATAAACATGGCGACCAAAAATACATCAATCTACATCAGGCGCGGACTAATTTGACAGGTCTAAACTAACATATCTAATTTTCTTAATCAAATGTAAAGAAAAAAATGCACTAAACTTAAATTCAGTTTAGTTTGCGAACAAGTTATCGGGCCAATGTCTATTAGACTGCACATGATCGCAATAATAATTAGGGCAGTCTTGCCAACAAATCTGAATTTTCTGGTGACTAATTGGTAAGTTGCGTAAAGACTGATTTACACGGTGCAATTAAATTGCCTATGGCTTCAATTAAATTGAAGCAACAATAGAAGTTGCATTGTCTAAACACAATTTAAACGATGCAAGTCATTTGTTGTATGAATTTTATTGTATGCCATAGGCAAATAAAATGCATCGTGTAAATCAGTCTTATCTCTCTAAGCTCTTCTAAACAATTGTGACAACATGAACTAATGTTACAGTTTTCTAAAGTTAAGTAGTGCTAAGTTGGATCTTTGTACAGAGTTGGATTGTGTAGGTTTACATACAATTTCTTAAGTACTAAAACTTCATCCCATAATTTGAGTCAGACAAATGTTCTTATACGCGATCACAGTTCTTTAGTCTTCGTACTACAACTACATCAGTCGTCAAGGCCCCTACATTTATTACCAGTAGGTACAGAGTAAATAAATTACCAGCAATGATGCATGTGGTCAATTTGTTTGGTAGTACTTTTAAAGTTAAAATTAGGTATGGCCTTTAATCTAAAATAGATAATCTATATGGTATAAAAAAAACGTATGAATACCTACGCGGATAAAACCGCGCGGCACAGCTAGTAGTAAATAAGAAAGTAGTGGAGTGTTAAAACATCTACCCCCTTATTCATTAATGTTGCTTAAAGTTAACTTGTGATTAACGATTGTTGATCCATACATTTTAGACGTTTGCACGTCACTTAAATCCCTTAAACACTGTGGTGTTTATTCATTAACGATGATTAAAGTTAAATGACGTTAAAAGGTCAAAAATGTATGGTTAGAGAATAGCTAATCACTAGTTAACTTTAAGCAACGTTTATGAATAAGGGGGATAATGTCTGTAATACTGTTACAAACATAACCTAAAATAGAAAAACAAAGAACTCAGTTTAATTTTAAATCAAGGTTTCAAGTCTAATAAAGTCGTGATGTCTATAAAAATTGCTTCGCTACAAAAACCATTAAACTGACTGAAATTATGGCACAGATATCAACGACAGACAAAAAACGAGTTCATCAAACGCCATGAAAATAATACGTTGAAACAGCTAAGCCCTTTCAACATTGTATTTCCTATTGTCGTAGAAGTTAGCTAAGCTACCAAGTTTATCGTAAGTACATTATTTACAAATATGTAACGAGGTCTAACAAAAACAATGGTAAAAACTTATCAACATGACATTTGAATCCTTCCCATTTTTCAACAGTCTTTTGATATCGACGAGGCCTGTTTAGAAATTCCATGCCCTTCAATCATACTCTTTACAAGTCCACAATTCTACGAGCTACACCTTAAACTAAAGAATATAATGTCTTATTTCACTTGCCACGTAACACGGCCGGTATGACGTCATAAACAGCTGCTAAGTCGTTTGAGTCCTCGCGGCAAAAGACTTTATTTTGTCACATCAACCTAATAAATCTGGCAGCCAGTCTAATCTTGGGGTAACCTCCGATGCTATAATTTTGTTCCAGAGGTTAGATAGATTTTCTACTATCTGGTTAGACTGGAAGCCCAGATCAGATGTTATAAACTAGAAGCATGAGACCACATCCAGTTGCTTAGTCTGGTGATGAACACTTCGTACAAAGGAAACCATCAGTGTAGCGTCTTCGAACGTTTCGATCTCTTCAATGGTTTTGATGTTCTCACCCAAGGTAGCATGAAATCGCTGGAAAAATATTGTATTATTAGCAGTGCCAGTAACGCACAAAGAAAAGTGCCTTTACCGCAAACGGTTTCGGTGTTTGTGTCGCCCAGCTATCCTGAATTTACTATGTGAGGTTTACAATGTACAACAATAATTCCGTGGTTCAAAAGTAAATATATAAAAGGCGCGGTTTTCTTTTTTTGGTTTCTGATATAAATAAAGTATACTAACGCAGGCGGTATGTCAGGTAAGGCCTCCCCGAATGCCATGACGGGGATAGTGTCGGTTATCTCGATCATACGCACGTCCCTTTGGGGCTGCGGCCAAATCGTGTACACTGAGGGCTGGTAATGAGAGTGGTTGTACCAGGGGTCCCGCTGCCTCATCCGAAGTCGCTCCACATGCCTTTGCTCACGAATGCGTCGCATATGCCATCTGAAAATGTTACCAAGGTTTCAATTACCGCAGTAGGCTTGTTTTACGTAAGACAGTCTTAAGATGAAAGAAGACAATATGAACACTTCGGGTAAATTCAAAAGAACTCTGTAAAATGGTTTAAGAACCCCGTAAATACTTACTGTTTATTTCCTTTATTTTCAGCATGTTAAAAAACAAAAAAATCATTGCAGCTTTAATAACATCCGAATAGTAGCTGAGACCGTGGCACATGAAGTACCAACCGGTGAACAACAACTTTCGAAAGTTATTACTATCGCGTAGTATAAGCGTTTCCATATAATTTGTGTTGCGATTTATAAATACCTACGACAAATTCCATTTATGTTACAGGCCTAATACGGTGGGATTAAACTGATTTGTCCGAGGCTAAACTAGTTCAATGTGCTTTCGGAACGTGAGTTTAGCTTAGGCCAAACTATATCGTCCAAAGCACAAAGGACAAAGTTGTTTAGCTTAGGATTACTCAGTGTACTGATTGCTGAGGTAGCGGCCGGAGAACTGCAAGAACCTATACCTAAAGTAAGGAGTTCTTCTAACGGTACAGACAACTGTGCTGCTGGGGAGTTTCTTTCACTTTTTCTTCCCAGCTAAAAAACTAGCAAGTGACGAAGGGTGTTTGGGGTCTGACTTATGTAATTTTGATGTCTTAAAAGTAGTCATAATTGCCTGGTTGAAAAAATGTCTTTTTATTTTGGTTATTAGGCTCGAGATCCCTAGGATGTTGGGTTGGATTACAATGGGTATCGCGCATGAAATTGCCGCTAGAGGCGCTAGTGTAGAGCAAGGTCTCTAGAAACGTCAAATTTTACTAAACGTTCACTGGTTGCATGCTTTTTAATCGCAGAATTTCATTAATTATTCTTGGTTGTTGTAAAGATTACGCAATTTCAGCTTAATAAAGGTTTAATATTTTAATAGCCTCATGCCCTGCCCCCCTTCGCCCGCGCATGTATTAAGTTATTAGAAAAATAAGTATTATTGCATAGTTATCTGTTCCAAAGGTTCTGATCAATGGAAATAAATTAAGATAGAAGATATACAATATGTAAAGAAAACCTGGTATTATTAGGTATCGATAACTGATTCCACTAATGACCACGATTCCCTTGTTCGCAATCATCATCATCATCAGCCTCTGCTTGTCCACTGCTGGACATAGGCCTCTTCCATGGCATCTCAACAAACTCGATCCTGAGCAGGATCTTGTTCGCAAACTAAACTAAAGTTAAGTTCAGTGTATCTTTTACTTTCTATTTTACTAAGAAAAGGACAGAACATAATATGTCAGTTTAGACCTGTCAAATAGTCTGCGCCTGACGTAAATTGATGTATTTTTAGTCGCCATGTTTACAATCACGTCTAAACATAAACTGTCTATGGAATATCTTAATTTGACAGGATTACACTAAAATCTTATCTTCTATTCTTTTGTTAATGATTTAGAAAGAAAAAAATGCACGTAACTTAATTTTTTTTTAGTTTGTGAACAAGAGAATCGGCGCCAGTGCCCACAAAGCCGCGCTAAACTTTAAAAAAAACACACACACAAAAATAAATATTATTTCACAAAAGTAGATAACTTAATACATGTGCGGTAAGCAATACATGCGTGGGCGAAGGGGGGCAGGGCATGCGGCTCGTGGTCGCATCGCTCAAAATGCGAAAATGGTGTCGGCACTTTTTTAAAAATTAGCAAATTTTGGGGAAGTTGGAAGAGATTCACGGAAAAAAACATTATTTCAAAATTCATTAGTATTGTTACTATGATGATTATGTTAAAATTCATGTGTTTATCTAATCATTATTATCCTAATGGGTTGGACAGAGTTTTCTTTACATATTGTAGACAATATGTTAAGAAAACCCTGTCCGACCCGTAAGGATAGTAAAGGTTAGGTAAACACTTGACCAAATATAATATAAAATTTTACATAATCATCATAGTAACAATACTAATGAATTTTGAAATAATCCTTTTTTCCCAGGAATTAATTCCAATTTTCCCGAAATTTGGTAATTTTTAAAAAAGTGACAACACCGGTATTATTATAAGCGAATAGCGATGGGACCACGTCACAGGTGCCGCGTGCCCTGCCCCCCGCCGCCCGCGGAAGGGGTTGTTTACCGCACATGTATTGAGTTACCTCTTTTTGCGAAATAATATTTATTTTTTTAGGGGGATTTTTTTTTTAAGTTTTGCCTGTCTTTGTGGGCATTAGTAGAATCAATTATCGATACCTAACAATGCCTTCACGGATCGGACAGGGTTTTCTTTACATATTGTATATATCTAAGAGGATCGCAATTTGTAGTGTCACTTAGAAATTAAGTTATTTTGGTTGATAACATTAATATTCAAATTCTACAGGATTCAATTACAATTTCAGTAATATTATTCAATGAACATTTTTTTTTCGTCTTTTGCATAATTTTTGAAATTTACAATTTAAACCTACTAAATACTGATTTACAGTGGCACCAATTACGAAAACCGTTTGTTTTCATCATATACTTTTGAAACAGATACAGAGCCAGCCTCCGTGGCGTAGCGGTAGCGAACGCGGCCGTTGCGCAAGGAGGCGCGGGTTCGATCCCCGCACAGCGCAAATATTTGTATGCATGAATATGAATATTTGCTCTGGTCTGGTCGTGCCTCGGAAAGCACGTTAAGCCGTTGGTCCCGGTTGCCATACGAACATCTAGTGGCAGTCGTTACGGGTTGTTAGAGCCCTCAAAAGTCTAACAGTTGGTCTAACTGCAATGCTTAGATATCCCCTTCGGGTTGTGGAGGTCAGACGGCAGTCGCTTCACGGAAAATATCGAAGTTTAGCCAAAATCAGTAGTTAGACTGGTAAAGCGGACCTCAGACTCCAAAGCTGAAAAAAACTGCGGATGCGACTGGGATTAACGCTGAGATGATGATGATGACTTTTGAAACAGATCGGATACATTTGTAAAATATAGACAAAATAAAAGTAAATAGAGTTCTTGGCCAGTCTTCGATTCATGTTAGCTGTTAGATTGGTCGAGCGAACGAACAAAAACTATACCCTCAGTATTTCTTATACGTAGCCTAGTTATGTAATTCGATTATGGTAAAATGCTTTATAAAGCTACGATTTAAATAGATTTGTTTAGAACATAGGATACTTTTAAACCTGTCCCTAATCGGTGAACACATTTTTGTTAAATGAATGCGACTAGTGGGGATCGTTTGGACCGAACGGACCAAGGGGCGGTCCGAACGATCCCAACTGATCCCAACCTCCAATCCTTCGTCACAATCCAATCATTTGACAAAAAGTGTTCGCCGATTAGGGAGCTGGTCGCAGGTGAAGCCAAAATAATATCTGTAATAGGAATCGAAGAAAACAGTTTGGTTGAGATTCAATCAATATTCATAGCCTTTCACCTCTTAGTTGAGGTCAGCTTCCAGTCTAATTTAGTTGAGTACCAGTATTTTCATGGAGTGACAGCATATCTGACCTCCACAACCCAGCATCTTGTCTTTCTGAGGATTCGTTACGACTGTCAAAAATCTACAAATAACAGGTGGGTCCAACGTTTATTGTGCTTTCCGAGGCACTGAGAGGCTCCGTTGTGTAAAGATCGTCACCGATCCACAAGCTAACCTTGCCAAGCGCAGTTTGACCTGATCGATCGACCCATACGGCTATTTTTACTTAACCATGCGCAAAATAACAGTCACGAAATCGCTTTTGATGACTTTACAATGCATCAACTTATAGACTTTCAGAAACTAGTACGAGTTTTCATTACGAGAGTTGATCGTTGATATCGAGCGCGTTTGGCGCTCTCATTGGTTAAGAGTTCTTACAACCTTGAAGCGGGCCAATCGTTGAGTCCCGCTCGATATCGACGATCGAGTCGCGTAATGAAAACTCATACTAGGCCTACAGTAGGAACAGACGACAGCACATCAAGCTACTAGAATCTGTCAGATTTCTTTATTAGATTTTCAACTTAAAGCATTAAGGCCAAAATTTATTGGGAATATTTGGCAGTTTGGGGTAGCTTGACCTGCTGTCGTCCGTACTTAGGAATGCTTCAATCATAAACATAATTACACTTATACTTTCGGTAAAACTGTACCTTAATTGTCTCCTTTCCTCAGCTTCTAGTTTTTGGTGGCGCTTTTCGAAAACCTTATCATCTAAATTCTCTGTTCCTTCTAAGCTATATAGACACGTGTATGGCTTTTCACGCCACCTGGGCACCTGTAATTACAAAATAAGTTTTTAATTCTTTCGGCCTTCTTACATGTGCTTATTTTAAATTGGTTGTCTAAAGTTATTAAAATCTTTTGACACAATCTGGCCCTGTTTTTACCTCTACAGTGGAGGCTTTACAGTCTCCCTGATCAATATCTTCCATTTTAACGTCGGGATCCAGGCCGAGGTACCACGATAGGTCTGGGTCTCCTACCAGGGTGTGATACGGTTTTCTCGTCATCATTCCTGGCAAGGGGGATTTTTTGCCACGGCATGCAGCTGAAAGTTAAATTAACACAGCTTATACAGATTGTTTGCATAAACGATGCCAGACGCATCGACGCACAAACTAAATCGCCAAATGATCAAAGCCCCAAAAACATAGAAACTTTGATAAGAAACAAATTAATTTAGTATTGCACTTTTCTATGAAACAGCATTTTTTTTTTATAAAGAGTCTAAATGTCAATGTTAAGGGGATACAAAATAATATTGTATGAGTTTCTGGAAAAATTACTTTAATTCCCACACAATAAAGAGTTATCTGCTACGCGCTACCTCGCCACTCGTGATCTGCTACGCCGCTTGCAAGTAAGACATCTAAACAATATTATTATTGGACGTCTATCTAGTAGCTAGTAGTTATAATATTGAGATCGAATATAACCGGAATTGTTTTGCTATCTTGTATGATCTATAATATGTATGGCTATGGCACTATGGCTTCTCCGATGAATAAATCTGTCTCGGAATCAGAGATTGACCAAATAAGCTATAATACCAACATGTCGCCGCCTCGTTACGTATTCCAGAGAAGAAAAAGAAGCCGGGAGGACATCTTATTTACTGAACAGTTAGATGATTTCGAAAAAGAAATAAAAGAAATGATGGCTGCATTTATGACCAAATACGAACATGAGATAAAACAAGTCTATTTAACTCTGAACGAAATCCAGGAAACAAATTTTAACATACAAAATACTATCAAACTGCTCTCGTCACAGAACCTAGACCTCGAAAAGAAAATTTCCTGCCTGGAAAATCAGTCAAAAGAAGATAAGAAGTATATCACAACTTTGGAGCATAAAATTGTGGAACTGGCAACGGGGTGTCGTAAGTAACGCTAATTTCGTGATAAAAAAATGTGCCTAAAATTGCGGGTGAGTCTAGGCAAAACTTAATGGAAATGGTGATGAATCTTTCTCAGAATATTGATTGTTCTATAATTAAAAATGGCATCAAGGACATTTATAGGGGTGCGTGGAAACAAACAGAACTATAATACACCCATAGTAGCCGAAACAGGATCTACACTCTTCAAAGACGATATTCTAAAAATGGCTAAGAACTTCAACATCAGACATAAGACCAAATTATGTCGCAAGCATCTAGGCTTCAAGACGCATGAAGATACACCGATATTCGCGGCGGAGCACTTGACCTCCAAAGGCTCTCGCTTATATTTCCTCGCCCGTGACTTAAAAAAATCTGGCGCCTATAAGTATTGCTGGACTGCATACGGCAAAGTACTCGTAAAGCAGGATGACCAGGCTGCGACTATAATTATTAATAGCGAAGCACAAATACAGCAGCTATTGCAGAAAGTATGACTAATCGCTTGTTATTGTGTCTTTGCACTACGAGAGTACACAATTATACTATTAGTTTACATTTGTTTGAGTATCTTATTGATTTATTTCTTACTAAATGTTTGTATTCAGTTCGCACTGTGTAATTTTAATGAAATAGTTATAATATATTATTTTGCATGTTATAAAAAACTAAGTACTCACACGAACACCCATTCTCATTCATTTTTAACACTATTTACTTACACATAGCCTCGTTACACATAATACAAACACAGGTCACTAAATATACACATACGTCTCAGAGCTTGTTTGTGAAAACATATCATAACATATTTTACTTTGAACGAATTAGTAAGAACCAGTCACGCAACATTTACAATAATTTTATGCCAATACCCACTTTTTGTTACTATAAAAATGTACTCATCATCATCATCATCTCAGCGTTAATCCCAATCGCATCCGTAGCTTTGGAGTCTAGGGTCCGCTTTACCAGTGTAACTGCTGATTTTGGCTAAACTTCGATATTTTCCGTGAAGCGACTGCCGTCTGACCTCCACAACCCGAAGGCGATATCCAAGCATTGCAGTTAAACCAATAGTTAGGCTTTTGAGGGCTCCAACAACCCTTTAACGACTGCCACTAGATGTTCGTATGGCAACCGGGACCAACGGCTTAACGTGCTTTCCGAGGCACGACCAGACCAGTGCAAATATTTATATCCATGCATACAAATATTTGCACATGGCAGTCGTACACATTTAATAAAACTAGATAGGATACAGATTCTGTGTTTACGTATAATAGGGGGTTTCATTAAGAGCACACCCATACATATTATGGAAAATGAATTGTGTATTGCGCCTTTGCCCGTCCGTCGGCAATATCTTGGAAGTAAATTTGTGTTAAAATGCAAATCATTTAAAAATAATGTCACTATTGATATACTTGAACAACTGTCAGCGATGTCTTCGCATCGCTACTGGAGAAACAAAGCAAAACCGGTTTTACTTACGATCCATGACTCACTTAGAAACGAACGTATCTACTGCACGGATATCATAGAAATGTTTAGTTTACCCACTTGGGTCAACAACGTGGACCTAGACAATAATATAATTCCAACTATTGAGGGTATTGATCAAGCCAAAAAATATTATAACATGGCTCATTTAAAATCCCTTTGCGTTAGATATCTACAAACAAATTACTTATACCGGTTTATATACAATTTATACTGATGCGTCAAAGTCGAATAATGAAACTGAGGTTGCCTTTTTTGATTCATATTTAAATCCCTCGATTAAACTTAAAGTGGATTCTGTGATTTCAATAGTGCACGCTGAATTAATAGCAATTTTAAAGGCATTGTCCTATATAGACTCAATAGCATGTTCTGAGTTTCTAATTGTAACGAATTGTCGCAGTGCCTTACAGTTGCTAAGACGATGCACCTTACCCAAACAAGGGCTTTCCATTGCCTACGTTATAATAGATTTAATGTATAAACTTAAAAGCAAGAATAAAAATGTTGTCATACAGTGGGTGCCTTCTCACATTGGCATTGAAGGTAATGAGATGGTCGATCAGTACGCTAAAGAGGCATCAACCGACGGTGAAAAGTACTCCTGTATCCCGTATTATACTGAACTTTACTGGAGGATATAAATGGAATGGAATACTTTAATGAAAGGAGCCGCATTAAAGGTATATGGTATGCCACCATTCAACCGAACATCCTCAAAACTACATGGATAGACAGTGCCAATATGGGAAGGCAGACAATCACAACAGCTCTGCGACTTCGCTCCGGACACATACCCCTAAATAAATTTGCTTTTTTAATGGGTAAAGTCGAGTCACCAAATTGTGTGAAATACAACGTGATAGAAGATGTTTACCATATAATCATGGATTGTGTCCGGAATGAGCCGGAAAGAAAAGATTTATTTATAACTCTTAATAATATGTGCGAACTTGGGGTATGTAACAGCGTCCTTGCCGCTCCTACTTCGGAAGCAGCCAGGATGCTGTACAGGCTCGTGGATATTGGTATCCATCGCAGAGCTAATGCAAGAATGTAAGTTTTAGTTGTACAGTAATCAGTAAGGTTGAGTTGTAACGATGAGGGTGGCATAATCTGTATAGATTAAAACCCTCCATAAATAAATAAGAAAAAAAAATATTTGCACTGTGCGGGGATCGAACCCGCGCCACCTTGCGCAGCGGCCGCGTCCGCTACCGCTACGCCACGGAGGCTGTCAACTGAGGAACTACTGAACTACACATAATGATACAAGCACGCACACACACACACACACGCCCACATATAAATGCACGCACATATACACACAAACACACACACACACTTGCATGTTGATTATACATAAGGTTTTGTAAAAATTGTATACTGCTGTAGAAGAGCAGAGTCTCCTAACACAGGCATAATTTGCTTAACAGGAGGGTTCAATCACCAACTAATGTCTAATAATTTGGTGCTCTACGTTATACCTTACCTACGTTATTGTCTGTGTTTAGTTTACGCTACAACTTTAAACATTTTATAATAGTTCTAGTCATTGTGAAATCAACTTAATTACCATTACAGTAAATTTTACATTTGTTTTAACTTGATATAACGTCTATTTGAAACATAATATTAAGTGCTGAATTCATGGTTACACTTTGCGCGTCGATGTTTCTGACACCCTATTTAATATCATCATTTCCATAACAGAAATTCAAATATGACACCAGAATCAAATAATAATGATAACAAAGCGAGCTGTGAACACTTCGATTTGTGGGTTAAAATAATAACATCGCTTTTGCAAGTTCTTCGTCTAAATCCTACTAATATTATAAATGCGAAAGTTTCAGAGTATGGATGGATTTTTGTTAGATTTGGCGCACAGATAATTTATAACCAGAAATAAAATAAAGGTAACTTTTTATCCCGATATTCGCAGGTGAAACCGCAGAGCGTAGCTAGTAAACTAAAACTCCGTAAAATTAGTGCAGCTTTAACTATTCACGGGGCATTCAAAAACCACCTCCTTGTGATAGGAACTGCATGGAGGATGACGAAACGGCGACGCATGTGCTCCTAAACTGTCCGGTGGTCGCCACATACAGGACAAAGTACTTCGGTAACCCAGGTCCCCTAACTGAGACGGTCAGTAACATCTAGGCGTTGCAGGCCTTCCTTAAGGAGCTGGAGTAGAACGTATGTCCGTTGATCCAACCCATAAGCAAAATACGCGCATTTTTGCGGACACCAGCCCATATTACTTGACCTAGTCTTTGAACTAGTTTATTATAATTTTATTTAAAACTCACAATTCATGTAATACACCTAAATTAGTGTATTACTTTAGAGTTGGTATCCTCCAAACATTCTTATCCCCTTGAATGGCACGCGTAAGGCGATTAGTAGCATATTCATTACAAGCGAGGACACTGGTGTACGGACAACCGCGTGTCACGGGTAACAATTGAAGTACGGAAAATTTCTGACCGCACTGCCAGGACGCCGTCAATGCAAATTGTTACCGTAGACGAACAGTTGACCGCGCCAACACAGCGAAGCTGCTAGCGCACAGCCCTCACAACTATCGCGATCACCGCTGCCCTAAGCGATAGCATACTACGCAAGGATTGCCTCAGCAACGAAGGCCTGGCGCAGACTATTCCATTACCTTTTCCCTTGACTATCTTTGGCTTAGGCCCGACTGGTTTCGATAAATTTTGCTTCGCATTTTTGCCAAGCCCTGCAGTTGACAGAGCTCGTTTCCTTCCACGTTTGCTCCCCATACCACGTCGATTGTCCAGAGTTTCCTCCTGAAAAATTGCAATTATATAAGGATTTGTTCTTTCATCTGTCCCCCAAAATATTTTTTTTATTTTTTTTTTTAAAGAAAATGAACTTACTCCAGGTGCGATTAAACTAGTGTTCCGTACACCATCTTTTTTAATCTTGTCGTTTTCAATCTTTTCAAGAGCGTTGTAATCCAGTGAATCTATATTTTCTAATGCAGTTACTGCAGCCGCCGCTGCTGCATCGGATTCGATTAATTGTCGGAAATCCGTAACATCTAAGGCTGGCAAAGTTGTCAGATTCGAGTTTTCACCATAAGAAAAATCACATAAGCTTGTCTCGCTTCCCGCTGGATGCATCGTCGAGTAACTAAATGGCCAATCTAAATCAGATTCTTTCTTTACGCGCTCCGCATCTTGTTGTATAAACAGGTTCGATGGCGACGTTGGAGACTCAATAGATTCTTGTTTAACTTCGGTAATTGTATGAGTGGTCGATCCTAGAGGCGGCCGCACGCCCGTGAGAGCAGCGTGCAGGCTGCTCTGTGAAGCCGTGTGTGTGGCCAGAGGTGGCAGCGTATGTAAGGGCGTCAGCGTAGCCATGAGTGGACTCGTATGTGGGGTCGTAAGAGGAGTTTTATGCGTGGCCTTTTTCGATACCGTATGCGAGGATTTTCGTGAACCAGACTGGGACTTTGTGCCCTTATGCGTACTCTTGTGTGAGGACGTTGTAGAACGGGCTGTTGTATTCCTAGTCGTATGCGTATATGTGGACATATGTGTACATGCATTTGTAGACGTGAGCGTTGAAGTATGCTTAGGAGTGTGCGTCGAAGTTTGTTTAGGAATTAGTGTAGCAGCATGCTTCGAGGTTTGCGCTGACGGCTTAGGAACATGTGTATAGGTAGACATATGCGTACACGCATCTGAAGCAGTGTTCGACGTAAGCGTCGTTGTATGGGTGGTTGTTTGCGGGGCCGAATAGGGAATTATATTAGGCAAATTATACCTTTTTTCTAATTTTATTCTATTTGGCATTTTGGTACTTGTCTCAGTTGCTGGGGCATCGTATATACGCCTCGAAGGCAACATGCTGTCCCCCATGATGTCCGAACATATTCTCAATCTACCATGGTTTGTTTTTTGCAGCATAAGTTTCGGAATAGGAGATTGCTCCCTCATGTCAGCCTCTCCTAGTTGATAAGGATCTTCGCCAGTCGGGGTGGTATCTATTAGTTGTAGTCGATCTGACAGTGATCCAGTGTAATGAGGCGTTTTCTTTGGAGTAGTAGAGGTCTTTGATTTACCATATGTATTGATCATTTTAGATTTTTTATTTACACTGAATGAGCGATCAAAGTTCTTGTCATCTTCAAACACATTGACTGAAACACAAAACGAAATAAATTGTTAAATTAGAAATAAGTTATAAATTACTAATATTTACTTCAACTGCACATGTTAATTATTTTCATAAAATTAACATTATTAATTTGCCTAAGACTTGTGAAATTTTATTTAGTTTTGATTAATAATATTGAATTTCTGACAGATCTTCCATAAATCTATCAGATAAGAGTTTTATTCCAAAAATGAAAAATTAGCTTTCCATACAAATCAGCCATTATATGTCACATATGTTTCTACAGGTAAAGGCTTACCATTATCTGGAGTTTCATTTTTTACAGCTGGAGTTTTAGGCAACCGACATAAGCTGCCTAACCCTCCTGAGGTTCTTCTCCGATTCCTCTGTATTTTTTGGATCACAGTGTTGCCGCTGTAAGTGAATAAATGTATATACTCGTTATTAGTTTCTGCAGTAAAACTCTAAACAAACTTGTAATTAACTGAAGAACCTGTTTGTGTTGACTGTGTACAAGGGTTCGCTTCGAGGCTCAGGCTTGATTTCTTTTGTCAAATAAGAGCGCTTATTTTCAATCATTGTGCTGAAGTTATCAGTCTGTATGTTGCTGTTTTCCAAAATTGAAGGAATGCTTATATCCTCAGGTAGATAGGTAGTTACGTCTGAAATCAAGCAGCACATTAACCAAGATAATACCTACAATAATTTCCCTTTATTATATTTGTGAGTTGTTGTGTGAGGTGTTCAAATAAAACGATTAATTTTGTTTAACTGAAAAACCATTACTTTTAGCAAGCATTAGTACTTGTCTCATGAAATGATAATTTATTATTTCAACAAGTAACATTTGATTGGAGCCTCCTTTTTATCAGAAAAGTCTGTGTTAAGAGACTCCGCTCTTCCATAACTTAATCAGTATGATAAAGGTATTTGTTTGATCCAAAGTAAAGGAAAAAATAATAAAAAAGGAGAATATTAATTTAATTTAAATATAATCCATACTAATATTATAAATGCGAAAGTAACTCTGTCTGTCTGTCTGTTACGCTTTCCCGCTTTAACCTCTCGACCGATTTTGATGAAATTTGGCACAGACAATCTTTAGACCCTGAGAAAGAACATAGGCTACCTTTTATCCCGGAAAGATTTTATGTTCCCGAGGGAAATCTAAAAAGCGCGATATAACTGAACTCCACGCGGGCGAAGCCGCGGCCGGAAAGCTAGTTTATTAATAATATGCAATTACCAACTATAGCGGCCCCATTGCTATAGTTTACAATTGCCTTACAAATTCTCCACTAACGGTGAACTCCAAAACTAGTACCTATGTTCATAACATTTTGGAGGGATAAAATTTCCTGAACGAATGAATAGCTAATAAAACGACGTAGAAACCTCCGTCTCCGATATCGATCCACAAAAGTCAACCCATAAAACAAAGAATCCCATAATATTAGGTCCTTACATAATTATAAAATTGGCGTTTTGACTTTGATCTCAAATATATCCTCACTAGCTTTCCGCCCGCGGCTTCGCCCGCGTGGAGTTCGGTTATATCGCGCTTTTTAGATTTCCCTAGGGAACATCAAATTTTTCCGGGATAAAAGGTAGCCTATGTTCTTTCTCAGGGTCTAATGATTGTCTGTGCCAAATTTCATCAAAATCGATTGAGAGGTTTAAGCGGGAAAGCGTAACCGACAGACAGACAGAGTTACTTTCGCATTTAAAATATTAGTATGGATTAGTTTAGAATTCTAAATTCAAATGTTTTTTCTTTTGGTTTTTTCTCTGGGTCATTCAGTTTACAAAATGGTTCCGCCGTGGCACCAGTGCTGCAGAAACGGCTCGAAAACTAATGATGAGTATGGCAGTGGTATCGCTAGAGAAAGCAGTCCGTTTGTGGTTCCAACGTTTTCGCTCTGGAAATTTTAACCTATAGAACAGTCCCCGTGGACGGCCGGTGAACAAAGTCGACAATGATGAATTGAAGGCTATTGTGGAACCGGATCCATCGCAAACTACGTCCGAGTTAGCTAACTCGGACGTTACAACCAAACAGTTTTAGCTGCAGGCTGCGCTGTGTTAGTGATAAAACTGTTTTAATCCCTGAGTGGGTACCTCATTAATTGAGTGAAGCAAACCGACAAACGCGCGTCGACTGCTGCGTTACATTACTGAATCGGCACAATAATGAAGGGAATTTATATCGAATCATTACCTGTGATGAAAAGTGGATACTCTACAACAATAGGAAGCGCACATCGCAATGGCTGAACCCCGGTGAACCATCCAAATCGACCATCAAATATATTAGTTTTTTATAGAAAAGGTCGTAGTTTATTGCAAATGGTAACAAATGCAGAAACTATAATCATGCTCCCATGTCCCTAGTGGATTTGCCTTCTTGTGTTAAGACTTTAATAGTAGATTAGTAGCCAAGGGCTGCACTGCAAGGCATAAATAGCAGCCCGAGATATTTAGGCGCGCGAGCACAGCGAAGGCGCCTATAGTTCGAGGGTGCAATATTGATAATTACATCCGAGCTAACTATTCTGCTTCACGTCTCGATTGTGAGGTAATTAGAAAAAAACCGGCATTACAACAATCGCTCGTTTGAATTTTCAGACAAAATATTGTTAATTGCTGCTTCGGCTTCCATTTTAATTGAATCGTGAGTGCAGCTTATATTTCATCATTTACAGAAGTCATACTTTATTTTTCCTAATTAGCACGTAATTATAAAAAAATCTCAAAAACAAACCAAGTATTAAAGATAAGTTTTCTATTCCCGCCTTTTCCATCTTTTTTATTATTATTTTTTCAAGAACTAAATTGAGCTTCACCATTCGATATTTAAAATTGAGGATTATATTACGCATACGAAGAAAAAGCTGTATTGCGATGCGACCTCTTTTGTCATTGGGCTGAATGCATAATGTCTATTGCCAGTATGATGAATACATTTTTTTTTTTTGTTATGTGGCACTAGTTATCACTTTGTGCCAATTTCAAGTAAAATAGAAATCTTCAAAAGTTCTTCTTTCTTTCTCCTAGGGCTTCGCACGGTTTGTGCATTTAGCCAATGTCACGTAATGCGATGAATACATTAGATGTACGCGAACTTTTTGAAAGAGTGAAGTATTTTTTTTAACTACTTACCGCCCTAGTTCCCGGTTTTGCTAGCTACATTATTACCCTAGAGCGCTAATTTGCTCCTTCAAGCCACATTTTGGGGTAATAAGGACCTACTTACCGAATATGAGAGATGTAATATTAGATTATTAACCAAGGGGATAAAGCAGTATCTTCTGTCGCGCGTGATGATTTAAATTGCTAGCGTAACGAAGGACTCGAGGTTTACTCCCGAGCGTAGTGTGGGTGTTAAAAACTGAAATCACGAGCGAAGCGAGAGATTTAAGACGAGTCCTAAGTGTAGCGAGGGATTAAGTTCACCCAAGACTAAGACAGCTTTATCACCGAGGAAAATACTCTACTTTTTGTACCTTTGCGAAAAAATTAACATCGTAACGTATTTTCAGTCCATTAACTTATTTATAAAAATAAACTTAACGTTTCTTTAATTGAAGAAAACAAAAGAGCGGCAAATTCCAAGACTAATATTTTTTTGTCGGAAAAAGCATAGGCATCAAACTCATACGGCCGCGTCGGTTTTCGTAATTTTATATAATAATCATAACTGCATAATAAATGCGATTCCTTTTTCAAAAAGAAGTATAATGCTTTTTATACAAACTCAATGGTGTAAACACAGATGTAGTTCAGTATAGATTTTGGTAAGTATTCTAAATTTAAATCACATTCGCTCCCTAGACCTAGAGGTGAATGAAATTCAGTACAATTTTCTTTGCCTGTTTTTAACAGATTAAAAATGACTATTGTTATGTTCGCTTTTTGTGGCATAGTTTGTGACTTTTTTGAGCAAGTGGTACGAAATAGTAGATTGTTAACCGAGGGTGGAAATAATTAATTCCCGAGGTATTTAGACGCCCGAGCGTAGCGAGGGCGGCTATAGTCCGAGTAGGAATTGATTCTTTTACCCGTGTTAAACACTTTACTTTTCATTTCGAATATGAGGAAAATAACTATTTTTTTAATTCCGTCACAGATACATAACAGATTAGTATCCCGCAAATTTATGTCGATTTTTTAAATTTTAAATATGGAACTCACCACGTTATTGTTGCGATCATAGAATTAATAAGTAGGTACTATCGTATTTTTAATTCTTTGGTTGTGACCTATTTCGCTCAATGAAGTTTGCGCTAAGTTCACACTGGCTGTTTAGAAACTCACATTGCCGCTGCATTTCTTTTATTAGTTTTTTTTTTTTTTATACAAACTTCTTCACAGCTGACAGCAGTTCTATTTCTAAAATTTATTCCGACCCTTAGGTGGGAAGTAATTTGGAGTTTTTCCCGCTCTAGGGAGGGAAATGGCACTTTCTACCCAATAATCAGATCAAGAAAATACTACTTTCCGAATATGAGAAATGAAAAACAGATTTTCAGATTCGAACAGTGTAAATGGCTATGGAAAACCAAAGAGAAAAATGCAAGTTTAAGCGACCATTTTTCTATTAAGATATTTAAGGAACGTTTCGGAAATCACGTCAGCACGCAAATGGCCGCTATGGCAAAGTGTACCTTTACATGTAGTATGAGGTCTGGGCAGAGATGGCGCACTATTCGCAATCCTTTTATTTCTGTCAATAAATTACTGACAGACTACGTTTTTAAATACACGGTAGCGGGAACTTCTGCGCGTAACCTGTTACAACATCTATTTTCACTGGTTATTATTAAAAAAATGTTTTCAAATCTTTTGGCCACTTGGTAATGCACTTTTCTTTGAAACACTGAATTTTTTATCAACTCAGGGGAATTCAAAACCATAATATACTGAATTCATGGTGACAGGTTACACTACATATATTTAAAAATGTATCCCAAATCATCTTATAAAATAACTACGAAGCTGAAATCTGGTACCTGTTGCTGCAGGTATGTTCAAATCGAAAGTGTCCGGAGTCAAAGGTTTCGTTTTGGCAATATCATTATTGAATATATATGGACTTGTACTATTATCTGGCATCAAAAATTCTGTAAGACTGTTAAAAACCACCTGAAACAAAACAAAAAGTACCATTTATAGAAATATCATATCGACACACTGAAATTATTCCGAGCTACAATAGGGATGTTCGCTGGGTAAAAAAAAATTGATTCTATTTAATCAGTCATTCAGATTATAGAAAAATATTTGATACGTATATTTTGTTTTATCAAATCAATAAAAATTGACAAATATAAAAGGCATACAAGATCAGGAGTGGTGGCTGGTGACATCACTGGCCGCTAAAAAGTGAGCGTGCAGTGTTGTCACACGAGTTTTCAACATGCTGTGTCGTTTATATGAAAAAAGAAAAAATACGACGTGTCTAGTATTTTTTGGAAATCTGACTGACGGACTAATTAGTTGTTTTTAGTCAAATATTCATTCAATTCATCAATTCATTAGATTTCAGTTACTTTACAATCATGGCTAAATGGATTGAAAATGAAGGAAGCAAATTTTCCTACATTGAAGTATCTACTTAAATGAAGGAAAATTTAAAATGATGAGTTTTGGAGTATAAGATTCCACTAAAAGCACAAACAACTGATTCTAAATGCGAAATTACAATATGTTAAATTACCTGACCATCACTAGTACTAGGTTCAATCTTGACATTTGCTGAAACATTTGGAGGTGGTACATTTATGACGGGTGCAGGATTAATATTATGCTTCTGACTCACAGTTATCCTTCTGTCCATACGAGTCACCTTATTTTTAAGCTGTAAATGTTAAGGCACATTGTGTAAATAAAACAATACTATTGAAATTAATTTACATGAAATTACCCTAATAATAATAATAGAATATTTATTTGCATAAAACCAGTGCATAAATAAGAATAATATTTAGAACATGTTTTGTCAATATAGGCATGCAAATTTTTCAGGATGTATCAAATCATTTATTTCAAATAAACCAGTTACAGGCACTTTTGAATTGTCAGAAGGTCGGTCAGTCAATAAGATGAAGCTAGTCGCCCATTCCAAAGAGTAGGTACCTATGGAGAAGAACGGGCAAGAAACTCCATGGACACTCTTTTAAATTTTTAAGCTATTGTTACAAATATTTGATTACATCATTCATGTTGAAATCAACCGCGTGAGAACGATGCAGAAATATATTGTACGCTGAGAGCGTCCATTATGGAAAAACTAGGGTACTACTTGATAGGTACTTGTCATTAATATTTGTTGTCAAAGAAATCCTAAGCATTACAAAAACTATTCACAGATAACCATTCATACATTTTCTTTTTAAATAATTTGGTATTCACATTTATGAGATCATTTGGTAACTTATTATGTAAGCGGACACACATTGCAAGGCAGCTTCTATTATATCTAAGTTCGACATGCAATCCAGGAATGTCATGTAATGTAACATACATTTTATTAACACATTATTAATGTGATCTTAAATGAGATGACCTAAAGGTCCATATAAAAACAAAATCATTATTAAAAGCCCAGCATATAAAAATCGCAAACAAAAGTAAAACAATTGCTTAGGAATAGAAACTAAAATAATACAAAATGTAAGTTACTAAATTAATACAGTAAAATATATATAATTTATTAAGTAAAATATATTATTTTATATTAAGCCAGCCAGAAGTGTTTTTTAATTTAGTGAGTTTATCCAATTATTCTTATATATATTTTTATCAAATAAATTACATATATTGACAAATTATTATTTACTTTAGATTATTTTTGCAATAGCAGAGCCTGAAGGCAAATAAAATTCGCTGAGATTTATGTTAAACACCAGTATTTTTATTTAGGTTTTCACTATTCTGCTAGTTTGTGATTTAATATTTTTCTTTCCAATAGTGTCCAACTAAATCTCAATGTTATTTACTACTATCGGCCGCCAGCGACTTCGTTCGCATGGAGTTAGTTATGCTCCGCTCCTATTGGTTGTAGCGTAATGTTATATGGCCTAAAGCCTCCTGGATTAATGGGCTATCCAATACAAAAAGAATTTTTCAAATCGGAACATTAGTTCCTGAGATTAGCGCGAACAAACAAACTCTTCAGCTTTATATATTAGTATAGATAATAAATTATGAATACAGGTGTTTTTAAATATAAAACACACACAGTATAAACTTTAAGTTTTGTAATATCATTGGATTCTTTCGCTATACAGCAGACAAACACTAAAAATATTATGAAAAATATAATTTTATGTTGTTAACAAATGTCAATCAATAATCTAAATGTTATGATAACATAACAATTTTTTTCTCAGTCGCTCATTTTAAATATTCTACTATTTGTATTTTGTTTATGAAATCATTTTAAGAGGTAAACATACAGGATTATACTACTTAATTTATAAAGATAATAAATCATTAATAATAATAAAAGTGGAAAATGGCTTGTTTTGTCTGTGACAGCTAACAAAATTGCCCTAAAGCAAGGATACTATCTATATTGGAAGTTTTTAAAATTTTGTTGTTAATGTTAAATGATCTGACCAAGGTATATCAACATTAATGCCACTTTTTAAATTGTAATATGGTATTTAATGCTTCACATTAAAATTCGAAGAGCATGCAATTAAGAATCTGAATTTCTTTGTAACACATAAGTAGTCTACACAAAAACTAGATTAGGAACTGAAATTGTCTGAAGTGCACTTTGCCAACTATTTACTGAATCATTTTCTTGTAAAAAATATATACTTACAGAGTCATTTTCCAATTTTAGTTCACAATTTTGTTTTTCCTTTTTAGTAAGAAGATCATTTTGTTGTTGTATCAAGTCCAAATGATATACAAGCAAGGTTTTCAATCTTCTGTTTTGAAACTCAGCAGCATTTAATCTCTCCGAAAGTGAGTGGACCTCAAGAGTTGGCTCCCCAGCAGCTGCTAACTCCTTATCATCAGAGAGCGCAGGAATTTCCAATTCCCTGTCTAGAAGTGCTTGTCGTTGGTCTGAGTCCTCGGAGTGGCATGCGTAAATATGGTCGAACGGAAAACTCAGCGCCAACGACTCCTTCGCGTCCAGTTGATTTAGTGTTGACAACTCCCCTGAGAGATTCACCAGATTTGGTTCATTTATGCGATTGTTCATTTTTATAGGAGGCCAATCGTAAGTCAATTACGACGAGCCTGCCGGCTGTCAAAAACTAACTAACCGACACTAGGTATACTTTTGTTCGTTTCATTACAACTGAATTGATCATCTACACACCATCACATAATAAAATTATTGTCAACACTTCCTTACATTTTTAACCGTTTATCACGAATTACGTATTTTACCATTCAATATATTGACATTTCTTTCACGCACATGCAGAATGTTAAAACGCGCATTATATTCTCGCAAGCATTTCGTCCTGGTTTGCTCAGAGCCAAATATAATCATTTGTAAATATTTTATACAATAATGCTAGTAGTCTGATCTAATGCTAATCACGAGTATGTGACAAAGTTTCCGAGTTTATTGAATAAAAATTGAAAAAATCATCAACTAAGCGTCAAGGCGTCAACCGTAGACATTATTTGTTTTTTTTTTCTTTTCCTTTGACTGTACTTTTGAAGGAATGAACGAGTCTCGAAACGACTTTGGAATACATTCTCAACATATTTACAGAAAAATCTCAATGAGATAAAAAATCTGGCAACACTGGCTTTAAAATTAATCATGTGGCAACACACATCCAAAAGAAATATCGGAAAAAGGACCGGAACCTTACTCAAGATATAAGCATTAGGTAACTTGTTTTTAAAAAAATCAAACAGCTTAAAACGAGATTTAAGTAAAGCTTGACTTTTGAGTGAGGTTCTGCAATACGATCCTAAATATTGTTGTAGGTACTATTTGAGGAAGTTGACAACAATAGCTTTGAGCAAGGAAAGGTTAATATTTCATCACTCGTCCGATAAATGTTCTATGGAATTCAGATCTAAACTTTCCAGATGTTCTCGTATGGAATCTCTGCCACACATTGCAGTGCAATACACATAGGCGTACCCAGGAGAGGCAAGGAGGGGCACCCCCCCCCCCTCCCCCGCTTGAAATCTCGCAGAACATGTACGAACTCCCCTAATTACTAAACAAAGTATAGACGAGGACTTATCTCTAAATAAATAAACCACGCAGTAGACACTGACAAAATATACGGTGTCATTGCCACAAAACCGCGTGCGATCACTCTAAAAATATGACTTGCCCTCCCTAGGCCTGGCTTGGCCCTCCCCCTAGGCCTGACTTGCCCGTTGTCATCGAGTAATGTAAAAAGTTACGTTAGGTTTCTTAGTTCCTTATCGAAATCTATTTGCTCGTGGTACGAATAATTAATTCTTTTTGTGACCGCTAGAGGCGCTGCATTTTCAACTCTCTTTTTTCTGTAAGGCGTCTTCTTATTGTCCTGTCACTGACAGTTCTGAGTTGGTGCTGCAATTTTACTTCACAACGATAACGATTTCAGAGGCTTGCTGACACTACTAATTAGTCATCCCGTTTAGATGTCTTCCTTCCTTCTTCGACCTTATCTAAGGTTTCTGATGTAGGTATCTACTGGCCTCCAGATACCTTTTGCTCACAAATTTAACCGTTGATTGATTAATTAATTAATTTCATGTTGTCTGATACTGATACTGCGCAGTCTTGTTCCAGTTTGCAACTCCGTTACGAGGCGATCAACGTCTGCTTTGCGTATATCCATATTAATCAGGGAAAGGAAAGAGGGAGGCACAGAACTTAAATCTTCTTCTTCTTCTTCAGCCAATAGACGTCCACTGCTGGACGAAAGCCTCCCCAAGGCTTTCCACGATGACTGGTCTTGTGCTGCCCGCATTCATAGGCTTCCCGCGACCTCCACCAGGTCATTGCTCTACCTTGTTGAGGGCCTCTCTACGCTGCGTCTTCCGGTACGTGGCTGCCACTCTAGAACCTTACTGCCCCATCAGCCAACGGTTCTACAAGCAATGTGCCCCGCCACTGCCACTTAAATCAGTAATACGAAATTAACGTCAGTTATAAATTGGGGCATAGTGATAGGAGACATATATATAAATATTGGGTGCTTTGGGGTCCCACCTCCATCTCTGGGACCCAAGTCAACCCCACCTGCCAGACGGTGCACCTGCTGACTCACGAACGGGGCTCTGACGCCGGCTTTCCCTTCGGGGTTGAGTGGTCAGACGGCAGTCGCACTCGTAATAAGCCAAACAAGCCAATCAATCATGGTGAGGAAAATAAGAAATGCACATGTCACAGATAGGGCGCCGCCGCAAAACGGCGCGCAGGAGCCTCGCCCGACTCCTGTGACCTGTGGGCTAGGGCTACCGTGTCAGAGGCGGACACGGCTGAAGAAGCGAGCCCAATCCATGAAAATCCGTTTCGCGTCGTGGAACGTTGGCACGCTAACTGGACGCGCGAGAGAGCTGGCCGAAACTCTCCACAGGCGGAGGGTGGCCGTGGCGTTCCTGCAGGAGACTCGGTGGAAAGGCAGCAGATCCCGGCTTATTGGGAATGGCTACAAGCTGATCTACACGGGTGCACCTAGTGGGAGAAGTGGGGTCGCCGTGGTGTTGTCTGACGAGCTCCAGGATGACGTCTTGGAGGTGAATCGCATCAGCGATCGGCTAATGTCGGTGCGGGTGCTTGTCAATGGGGTTATAACCCACTTGATAAGTGCCTACGCTCCACAGGCCGGGTGCGGTGAAGCCGAAAGGACGCTGTTCTGGACCCAGCTCGAAGGATTGCTTCGCGGGATTCCGTTATCCCAGGGAATCGTTCTGGGTGGTGATTTGAACGGTCATGTGGGTGAGAGGTGTGGCGAGTTTGAGCGTGTTCACGGTGGCTTTGGGTACGGTAGCCGCAACGCGGAAGGAGACAGCATTCTCCGAATATGTGCGGCTGCGGACCTTGCAATCGTGAACACCTACTTCAAAAAGAAGCCGGAGCACCTTGTCACCTACCGGAGCGGGCGAAGCGCTACCCAGATCGATTTTCTACTAACTAGGAGGCACCACATCGGCAAAGTAGCCAACTGCAAAGTCATACCCGGTGAGAGTCTCACTGCACAACACCGTCTCCTTGTCATGGACCGCTGCGTAAAGGCCCAACGTAGACGTGTAGAGGATTGTCGGCGCCAGATCCGCTGGTGGCTGCTTGATGAAAACAGGTCCCAGGATTTTGCGTCGGTTATTGGCGACAAGTGCGTCGGTACCGACGGAGAACCTGTGCAAGACCACTGGAACAGGATCCAGGCAGCTATTACGGGGGCGGCGCGGGTGGTACTCGGCGTCTCTACGGGCGGCCGCAAACGTGACAAGGAAACCTGGTGGTGGGACGACACAGTCTAGAGGGAGACTAAAGTGAAGAAAGCCCTCTTCAAAACGTGGCAAGCGACCGGATCTCCTGAAGATCGCGACGCATACAAGGTTGCCAAACGTGCCACCAAAAGAGCTGTAGCCAGAGCCAGACGAGACCACTTGCAGCCTCTCTACGAGAAGTTGGAATCGTCTGAGGGGCAAAAGCTCATTTACAAGTTGGCACGTTCCAGGGTCAAAGCGGCACAGGATATATCCAAGTGCCGTTGTGTAAAAGACCCAAATGGCAACCTGCTATGCGAGGACCTCGCGGTGAAGGAGAGATGGCGCTTGTACTTTCACGAGCTGCTGAACAAGCAGCATCAAGAGGTGCAGACACCGGAACTCCCTCCGAACCTTGGACTAGTGCCTCTGATAACGCCTGAGGAAGTCAAAACGGCTCTTCGTCGTATGGGGAATCGGAAAGCTGTCGGAGCTGACGGAGTCCCCATTGAGGCCTGGAAGGCGATGGGTCCTCGCGGTGTGGGCATGCTAACTAACTTTTTCAATCCCGTGCTCCTGACCGGCAAAATCCCGAGCCAATGGAGGCTGAGTATAATTACTCCAGTCTTTAAAGGCAAGGGCTCGGTTCAGGAGTGTGGCAACTATCGCGGTATCAAGGTCATGTCCCACACCATGAAAATCTTTGAGAGGATCGTAGACTCCCGAATCCGGCAGGAGTGTGCTGTCTCGGAGTGTCGATATGGGTTTCGGCCAGGGTACGGAACAATGGACCCTATCTTCGCACTAAGGATCGCCATGGAGAGATACAGATCGAAGAACACGCCTCTGCATATGCTCTTTCTAGATATGCAGAAGGCCTTCGACTGTGTCCCTCGCGGGGTGATCTGGTGGGCACTGAGGTCCAAAGGGGTACCTGAAACCTATGTCGACATAATTCGAGACATGTACCTCAATTCCGATTCCGTTGTCAGGACCGCTGTTGGCGACACTAAACCCTTCCCCATCACCGTCGGAGTCCACCAGGGATCCGTCCTTAGTCCGTTTCTGTTCAGCGTGATATTAGACGTTTTGTCGGACAGCATCAAGGACTCACATGAGCAGCCTCCCTGGCTACTCATGTATGCTGACGATATCGCGCTGGCGGAGAGGGAACGGCTGGTGCGGCGTGTGAATGCGTGGAAGGACTCGCTTGAGAACGGAGGTCTGAAACTCAACGTGTCGAAGACCGTATACTTGGCCAGCAACACGACAGACCCCATGTCTGTGCGCATAGGCGGAGACATGGTCGAGCGCACGGACCAGTTTAAATACTTGGGGTCTGTGCTTCACTCGTCCGGCGACATTGATTGCGACGTCAAGGCACGTATTTCCGCAGCTTGGGCGAAATGGCGTGAGGTGACAGGTGTCACTTGTGACCCCAAAATGCCGGTTAAGCTTAAGGGGCAGGTCTATAAAACCATCATTAGACCTGTTCTCCTGTATGGCAGTGAGGCGTTGCCTGTGCTTGAGCGACACAAGCAGGAGCTGCGTGTCACGGAGATGAATATGCTGCGGTGGATGTGTGGAGTTACGCGGAAAGACCGCATCAGGAACTCCCGCATCCGGGGCAGCCTTCGTGTCCGTGACATTGCAGACAAACTGCAGGAGGGTCGCCTACGCTGATACGGCCACGTCTTACGGAAACCGGCATGTTAGGTGGGTAACAAATGTCTTGCCATGGCGCCTCCGCCGGGCCGGAACAAGCGGGGTAGACCAAAGAAGTGCTGGCTTGACGTTGTAAGAGATGACATGCATGCCAACAAGCTCTTACCACAGGACGCTAAAGATCGTGCGAAATGGAGGAGAATGTGCAGGAAAGCGGACCCCGGGCTCCAACGCGAAAGCCGCGGATGCAACCGGGATAAACGCTGAGATGATGATGATGATGATGATGAGTTATAGGAGACATAAAATAATAAAAGATATACTTTAATTCTTTTGTGTATAAAAAAAAACTGAATTAATAACATTTGACACTTTATAATTTTTAACTTATAGCTTCGCTTCCATGTATGTCCTTTGGTGCATAGATAGATGACTATCTTTATATAGGTACCAAGGCTAAAAAAAGTAAGTATATTAAGAGATTGGGCTCGGTTGTCATTCAATCTTCGACAATCTCCGGAAGTTCCATTCTTTGAAAGTCTCCAGTCTTGCCAAGAGGTATCGTACCAAAAATCGAAAGGCCAAATTTAAAGTAGGCTGAGAATCAGCACCGTTTGAACGTCAATATTACATAAGACAGTCCCCCAAAACGCCGGCCCTTCGCTACTTCCTCTATCTTTCACCGGGAAGAAGAAGTGGCGGAACAAAATCTCCAGCAGAACAGCTGTCTGTTCATTTAAAAAAAAAACATATGACTTTTTAAAATACTATGTACCTACCTATAGTAATGAACACAAGAATAGACAACAACAATGAAATACATATGTACTATATTCCAGCTAGTCAAGCCAAAATACCAGTGAAAACAAAAAAAAATATATAATAAAATGTTATTAAAATGGCAATATAAATAAGTAAAAAATTATTACCTAAATAAAATCCCCCGGTATAAAAGGATGTGATGTGAGTGTGACAGCTCACATATTTAAGAATTGTAAAAAAAAAGAATTATTTAAACGCATATCGTGTCAGTAAGCTAATTCTGGAGAAAGAACACAAACATTGTCTTGAGTTAATCAAAGCGACCAGCTATTCTTATCATTTAAACAGTCGTTTACGGAATAATATGCCTTTGTACAAAGCTTGGACTTGATTCCTTCTTTAAATGCATTATAAGGCAAGTCTAGCTAACCAGAGGGTATCTTGTTATAATAAGTTATACCACACCGGTGTCTCTTCTATCACGAGCGCGCGTGGGGCCGCGGGAGTCTAAATTCTTCCGCAGCCCCACACTCTCGTGCTGGCCCGGTCTGTCCGGGCCTCGTCTCCTGCACGGGGTAGTGGGGTGTTAAGCTACCCCGTGCATCGCCTCAGAGGCGCGCGCTGACACGCCCAACAAAAGAGCTATTAACCTTTTGAATTCGGTGAAAAGGGGCTCGTAATTTGTCCTTATTTCTGGTGTTAACATTATGGATCTCGATCTGTTTTCGGTGTACATGTGAGTATTTTGCCTAACATATAAGATGGTGGCTAAGATAAAATGCGAAGTAACCGTGAGAATGCCAACATCTTTAAACAAATCTCTTAGGTCCGTATTACAGAACGTCACTCAAACTCAAGCTCTACTTAAGTCTCGTTTCAAGCCTTTTGATTGGTTGAAACTAGTTTTAAGTAATGCTTAAGCACAGATCAATGCTTGAGTAACGTTCTGTAATACGGACCTTAAAGAAACTCTGACACCGAGCTGGTAAATTGCTCGAACAGCTCGTTTACGAGTACAAATATATTTTTCATCCCACCATCTCGGAAAGAGTATTTTTAATCTTCAATATCTGACTGGAAAAGCCGTTTTTATTCTCTAGAGGATAAAGTAAATTGAATTTAGAACATCGTGTGCACTAAGTTTGTAAATTAAAAAAAACATTAAACCTATTTACTGTTACCTCTATGGTGCCGAATATATCATACAACATTTTTAATTTGTTAAAAAGTCAGACTCGGAACCTTCTTGGTGTTCTTTTTTCAATTTTCTTTGTACGCGGTTCTTTACGCGGCATTTTTTCACGTCATTGTTAAACCTTATATTAAAAAAAAAAACTTGAAAACAAGTGAAAAACTAAAATGAGTGATTCTAGCGACGAGGAAGTTTGTTTGACGCCAACAGAATTGACTGAAACTGTTAATAATGCGCAAATGAGCTTTCTACCTCAACAATCACGCGAGAAGTATTTAAAACAGTACGATATGTTCAACACGTGGCGACTAGCAAAAGGAGCCAAAACTTTCTCAGAAAACGTTTTGCTGGCATATTTTATAGAATTATCCGAGAACAAGAAAGCAAGCACTCTATGGAGTACGTATTCGATGCTAAAAGCAACAATAAAGATGAAAAAAGACATACATATCGATACCTATCCTAAATTAGTAGCATTTTTAAAAAGAGCCTCATCTGGTCATCATCCAAAAAAATCGAAGGTTTTCACAGTTCAAGGTTTTCTGATATTGAAAAGTTTCTTAACGAAGCACCCGATTCCGTATATTTGGCGGCAAAAGTAAGTCAGTTGCACATTCAGTATCTACTTAAGTACATATATTAATCTCAATTAAATAGTATACTTAGTAAATGTTGATAGGCATAATTATGCGTTCATATAAATTTTATTCATTTATCTACTACAATACTCTTTACATTGCAGGTTGTTCTTATTATTGGAATAAACGGAGCATGTCGAACTAATGAACTAACACAACTTAATGTCAAAACATTGAGAAACATTCAGATGACTTACTATTAATTAATTTACCTAATACAAAGACAAAAAGAGACCGCAACTTTGTCATTCGCAAGGAATACGTAACTATTGTTGAGAAATATCAAGCCTTACGGCCGCCTAACACTCCAATCAATCGTTTTTTTCTACAGTATCGCAATTGAAAGTGTGTTAGACAGCCTATGGGTACTAATAAAATTGGCAGTATCCCACGAGAAATAGCAACATTTCTTGAACTTCCAGAACCCCTGTTGTACACGGGTCATTGTTTCCGACGAACTTCAGCCACACTTTTGGCTGATTCCGGAGCTGATCTCCTGTCCCTTAAGCGCCACGGAGGCTGGAAGACCAATGCAGTTGTAGAGGGATACATAGAGGATTCCATCCAAAATAAGTCTAAAATATGTGAAGGCATCGTAGGAGCCATTACACTGAAAGAGCCTCAATCGGAAACTTGGACTGGCCCTTCTACATCAAAAATAAGCCGTTATGAAACACCTAACCATCTCCCTCTCTCTCCAACATTCACGCCAAGGGAATCCGATGAATCAGTACAACTATTAAGTATGACAGACAGTTTACCGAAAAACAGTACACAAGTGACTAACACCAATATTACAGTACCAAACAAAAATATTACACTCAATTTAAATAACTGTTGCAACGTTACTTTAAAATTTTCTTAATTATACTTTAGTATTATTTTATTATAATTTAAAGATTATTCTGTAATACTTACCTGTCATAATGTAGTAATTAATACCTAAACTGAAATAAAAGTATACCTATCTTGTGATTGTAAACATTTTTTTATTGCATTTAGTCATTTCCTCGCTGAGGTGGAATGAAAAGTTACGTGTTGCACTCGAGTGCAAAGATTTTTCACCTCGTGTCCTTTTGTTTCCCTCGCTAACGCTCAGGATTTTAATTTTGAATCACTCGCTGCGCTCGTGATTCAATTTTAAAATCCTTCGCTTGCTCGGTCATCAAAATTGAACACGCGGTTAAAAAGCAACTTTGCACTCTTGTATAACAAATAACTATTGTATGTCAGCGGCTTTGCCCCATAGTAAAATAGCGTAGGACATAACGCTGTGGAACTAACTAAAATAGAATACACGATCTTTATCAAAATCAGTGTATGTATTTGGTTACTTTCCTGAAGGCGCGCGGTGTAGGCGACCGAACTGAGCCTTCCTGCTAGGGTTGATATGTGTGGTCCCCACTAAGTTTGGCATCTACTGTTATTGCCAGGTATACGTAACTGTCAGCAACTTGGAGAACAGAGTCCAATTTTTAAAGGAGTCGGTGCCATATGGGCTTTAGACACGACTTTAGTCTTGTCCATGTTCATTTAAGACCGACTTTCTCGGAGGCTCTACTGAGGTCTTTAAGCATTGTACTCAGGTCCTCCATGGTTTCAGCCATGACTACGATATCATCAACAAACCAAACAAGCAGTGTGTAATGTAGGTACTCGTCATTGATGTTGATGCCCAGTACATTCCAGTCCAGAACCTTGAAGACATCCTCCAACGCAGCGGTGAACAGTTTCGGGGAGATAACATCTCCCTGTCTGACACCACGCTGCAGAGGTATTGGTCTCGAGTTCTGGTCCTGTAATCGGACTGACATGATGCCGTTTTCGTAAAACCCTTCAGCACTTCAATATACTGATAGTCAACTTGGCACCTCTGGAGAGACTGCAGTACAGCCCAGGTCTCGATCGAAACAAATGCTTTTTCGTAGTCCACAAACGCCAAACAAAGGGTAAACTCCTCGATCTTCTGTATAATCTGCCGCAGCTTATGTATGTGGTCTACAGTGCTGAAGCCCTTTCGGAAACCGCGGCTTATTCGTGAGGACTCTCGAAAACAACTTAGAGACATGACTCCCTTACCCGTACTGGCAGGTGTACTTCCAGTCGATCTTGAAGTACAGCGACGTGCTTCAATGTACTACTCCGCGAGAGTGGAGGCCATGGACACTAAATTTGTTACACAACGCGACCATAATAGAATTTCTAGATTATTTAAACCTCAGACTGACGTCTGGGAGGACCTCTTATCCGAATAGGAAAGTAGGTGGGATAATTCCATCAAGGACCTCCATCTAGTCTTTCCATCCGTTGGCGATCGGCAGTTGCAATAATGTCCCTTTGTGCCGACTGGCCTAGTTCTGTTCTGTCTCTTGCTTGTTATGGAGGGAAGTGGAAAAAATATCTTTTTTCTTACTCCTCCGCTATTCTTTTCTGATTAATTTCGTTGCGGGACCCAAGACAGTTGAATCATTTCTCCGGGACTCGTCGAGCTTCATTGCTCGGCGTTTTTCTAGCGGTCTCCACTGTTGATTCTGACTTTCAGGAGTTGCAGTGGGTGGGAAATGTGTGGCGGGTTTTGTCCCTTATAGACATGACTCAGAATTAAGATGGGTCTGTAGTTTATAGTTTTTCAAAGTTGTTGACAGTTTCGTATATCTGGGACAAACTATCCAGTTAGAAAGGTCCAACTTCAAGAAAGAAGTCAATCGTCGAATCCAACTCGGCTGGGCTGCTTTCGAAAAGTTACGTAGAATCTTCTCGACCGAAACACCGCACTGTCTCAAGACAAAAGCAACGACGACCAGTGTGTGTTGCCAATGATGACTTATGGAACTGAGACGTGGGCGCTAACAAGGGGCTTTATAAGAAAGCTCAAGGTCACGCAAAGGGCAATGTAGATAAAATGTTTGATTTAGCAAATACACATCTTTTTTTAAATAATTTTGAATAATTTTGTACATGCTCTAGAAAGGGAGTATCAATCCTGCATTTTATTCAAACCATATACATGACTCGTACAGTCTCGCTATACTTTTATAATTACCCGGAGTAGCCCTTTTGGTAAAAGCCATCGGACGATCCATTAATTTTAATGATTTTAGTGTTGAGAACATTTTGGTATTCCTTTTGCACAACATCAAAAAGAGCACCGTATATTTCATTAGCATTTCTGTGTTCCACTATTAATGATTTAATTTTATGAGTTACAATATTTTTAAATATTTTGCAGTGACTAGCCGTATAAGGCCTGCATTGAAGTTTATGCGTCTTTTTATGTAGGTAATGGCATGGGAAAGCTAGCTAATAAACTTCAGTGGTCGGATGTTAAGTCAGTTAACACTTTATTATCGGCATTGCAATCGCTAAATACAATATCATGACAAGTTGACGAACTGTGATGCGACTAGGTTGAAAAAAAATAAGTTATTTATTTATTTATTAATAAATGTACACCAACAGCTTCTGTATATAAATAAGCAAATAGAGTAGTTATGAGTAAAAGGCTTTGCAGTTGCCAATAACAGGTGAACCAAAATTCACGAACATATGTAAGTGGCTTTTTTTTTTGATATGGCATCTCGTAGGTGGCCATTAGAGGCCGTAACTACTTAACCGGACTTTCCTGTGGATGCCTTAATTAAAAATTAAAGCCTCCAGCCAGGGGCACTTAAAACTAACTTAAAATTAGGCGACTACGCACTAAGGGCACCCCCTGTGGGATACGAACCTCGGCTTAGGGCGTCGCTAGAGAGGACAGCAAGGGACGGCTGGATCGAAAGTTATACTTAATGCTTTGATGACCGCGGCGTTTCCTAGTACTAGCTCTGAGAAGAAACGCCGAAACAAACTCAGACGTTGTTGTTGGGACATTATGATATTACTGGCTCAGCTGCGGCGCGGGCTGGCCTTCATCGGACAAGGGACGGAGGAGGGGATTACTACGTGGAGCGCGTCGCGGTGGACCTCGGCGGCGAGGTCGGTAGGTCGGTCTGTGTTTGTGTAATGTGCTGGTGGCCCTATTGGCCTCTTGGAGGAGGGTAATTGGGTCATCGGGGTCTGAGAGAGCATGCCGAAGGCGGCGAGGTCGGGAGATGGTGGAGGGAGTGTAATTGGCGGCCGCTGCTATAAGAAGATTGCGGTGCTTGGCAGCAGTGTCAAAGAAACGCTTCTTCTTCTCTTCTTCCTCAGCCTATAGATGTCCACTGCTGGACAAAGGCCTCCCCCAAGGCTTTCCACGATGACCGGTCTTGTGCTGCCCGCATCCATCGGCTTCCCGCGACCTTCACCAGGTCATCGGTCCACCTTGTTGGGGTCTCCCTACGCTGCGTCTTCCAGTACGTGGCCGCCACTCCAGAACCTTGCTGCCCCATCGGCCATCGGTTCTACGAGCAATGTGCCCTGCCCACTGCCACTTAAGTTTAGCGACTCGCAGAGCTATGTCGGTGACTTTGGTTCTTCTGCGGATCTCCTCATTTCTGATTCGATCACGCAGAGAAACTCCTAGCATAGCTCTTTCCATTGCCCTTTGTGTGACTCTGAGCCTTCGTATGAGGCCCATTGTGAGCGACCACGTTTCAGTTCCGTAAGTCATCACTGGCAACACACACTGGTCAAAGACTTTAGTCTTGAGACACTGTGGTATCTTGGACGGCGAGAAGCTGTAGCGCAGCTTCCCGAGCGCTGCCCAACCGAGCTGGATTCGCCGAGACACCTCTTTCTTGAAGTTGGACCTACCTAGTTGGACTGTCTGTCCCATGTATATATATACTCGTCAACAACTTCGAGTGCAGAGCAACCAACTAGAATTGGAGTGGGTGCGGTATGAGAGTTCGACATGATCTTCGTCTTATCCATGTTCATTTTTAGACCCACTTGTTGGGAAGCTCTGCTGAGGTTATTGAGCATTTTGCCCAAGTCTTCCAGGGTCTCAGCCATGACCACGATATCATCTGCGAAACGGAGATTAGTGATGTACTTGTCGTTGAAACGCTTGGAAAGGTGTTTTATGAACTGCTGGATGGTGGGGATTTTGAGATCAAGATAGAGGATCTCATTTCGGACGAACCAAGGGGCGTTTGTGGCTTTACGGAGGAATCGGTTTTGGACTACTTGCATCCTATGGATATGACGTGGCTTGGCATGTGCGAAGACTGGACAAGCGTAGGTCATAATCGGGTCATAATCGGGCGTATGCAAGCTTTGTACAAGCGCATTTTGCACCTGAGCGATAGCTTGCTACGCGGGTTGAGGACGGGGTGGAGTCGACCTAGAGCGAAGGCGGCGCGAGCGCGGACCGTCTCAATGTGCTCTGAGAAGTTGAGGTTTTGATCGAGAATCACACCTAGGTACTTGGCTTGCTTCTCCCAAGGGATCGGCTTGCCGTCCAAGGTGATGGGTCGTGGAAGGGTGACACTGACCCGCGGTTTCCTGTAGAGTACCGCTTGGCTTTTTAGGGGGTTGACTTCAATCCTCCATTTCATAAACCAGTCAGCGAGCTTGTTGACCGCGGATTAAAGATGGAGGCAAATCCAGTCTGGACTACGTCCCGAGCAGTAGATGGCTGTGTCGTCTGCGAACAGAGCGAGTTGAGCCTTAATGCTTTTCGGGATATCGCTGGTGAAAAGCGTGAAAATGAGGGGGGCTAATACAGAGCCCTGGGGAACACCTGCACGGATGGGGCGGGGGGAGGAGAGCGCTCCTTCAATTTTATAGCGAAAGGTGCGGTTTGACAGAAAGTCCCATAAGATGAGGAAGAGACGATCAGGCACACCAAGTTGGTACAGCTTATAGATTAAGCCGTTGTGCCAGACTTTGTCAAACGCCTTCGCTATATCGAAGTAAACTACGCCTTTGTACATACCACGCAGGAACCCTGCGTGAATATGTTCAGTGATGCATACGATCTGTTGCGGACAGGAGTGTTGGGTACGGAACCCGAATTGTTCTAGTAGGATAAGGCCCTTGTTCTCGGCGTAGGCTCTGAGACGCTTATATATAAGCCTCTCATAGATCTTACCGAGAACTTTAAGTAAGCTGATGGGACGGTAACTGGACGGTTCGGCTTTAGGCTTACCGGGCTTGGGAATGCCTATGACTATGGCTTCTTTCCAAGTTTGTGGGAAAATATTATTCCCCAGTGCACCATTGAGGATGGTGGTCAAGAGGATGATTAGGTGGGCAGGGAAGAGGCGGATCACTCTGTTGGTGATGCCGTCAGAGCCGGGCGCTTTCCTCGGTTGTAGACCTTTGACGATGTCCTGCACTTCATCAGGGGTGATGGGAGGCAGGGGATCCTCAGGGTCGTCAACGGGTGGGAGGGAGGTTCTACGTTCGACTTCAGCGTCAACCTCAAGGAGATGAGCTTGGTCTACTGGTAGGAGGCTGGGGGAGCACTGGGCTTCCAGGCAGGAGGCGAGGCATTCAGCCTTGTCATCGTCATCGAAGGCGATGGAATTGTCAGGACGAACTAGGGGAGGCATGGTCACAACATCATTGGATTTTAGTTTCCTCTGAAGGTTCCAGAAGGCTTGATGGGTGGGCTCTAACTCATCCAGCATCTTCTCCCAGCCAGCCTCACGCCACTCCGATATGCGTCTTTTTACAGTTCTCTGTAAATAGCGCATACCTATGGGTTTTGTTAGCCACGCAGGGGAAGTTGCTGTAGGCACGGACCGTCGCGTTCTTCTCGGTCAACAGTTCACGCAAGTCAGCAGGGAGTTTCTAGCGACAGTCTTCTGTCACTGTAACCTCCCTTGAACATTCGTTCAGGACTGATTGTACGTGAACTTAAGTGGTAATGTAAACTAAATAAATGTAAGTACTAATATTATGCGGAAATAAACTTTACAAAGATAAGTTAATTAAATTATAAGACCTAAACAGATTGAAAAGTCTAATACTTGAAGGTGTAACATCTAAAAAAATAATGTTGAAATCCTCACATATAATAACTTTTGTTCCTCGATTTTAACCTATTGAAAGAATCCTCCATTACCAATTCAAAACTAACAAAATCCCCAGAAGGATGCCGATAAACAACAATTATAATGTATCGGTCAAGTTCAACACAAGACAACTCAATATTGCGCTTATTGGAAAGGTTAACGAAATCTAAACGTTGTTTACGAATAGTACTTTTTCTCACTGATGCACTTTGTACGGTAAAATTATCACACAGTAACTGGATTGTGGAAGTCAGATTGGCAGTCCCTCCATGTAAAATATTGGTATTCAGCTGCATCCGGTTAGACTGGAAACTGGCCCCTACAGCGGAAAAGACAACATATTGGTCCCGAATCCCTTGTTTACGAAGTAACCTACATTAACGTTTAATCGGGCCTTTCATTACTTATCTACACTGTCGAAGGTCTTCGCAAACGAAAACCCTGAGCAGAGGCCGTTTGTATTTTTGTCACTTCTCCATCAATTGCTTAACCGTGTGGAGATAGTAAATATCCACTGCGGAAACCAACCTACCCTGGTTGGGGTTTTCCAAGTTCGCTGGTATGCATATAAGTACGTGGGACACTCGAAAGTTTTGCGATAATAAAAAAAAAGTTCTATAGGTACATATTATATTTTTATTACATCTTTTCAAAGTACTCTCCACCAGCCTCCATACAAAGTTTCGTGTGTCTGAACCAGTTTTCAAAACACTTTCCAGTCCGCCGCTGACACCTTATTTACAGCCTGCTCTAATGCTCACAGCGCATCATCAGGCAAAGAAAATTGAGCTGCCAGAGCCCTTTAAGCTGATTTTTTATTTGTGGGAATAAGAAGAAGTCACAGGGTGCTAGGTCAGGGCTGTAAGGAGGGTGCCCCAGGAGTTTGACCGGTGTACTGTCCAAGTCCCTAGTTTTGATTGCGATGTGGGCGGGCGCATTGTCGTGATGAAGCAGTAATCCACGGAGCCCTGTGTTTGGTCGTTTGTTGCTCACAACAGAGCAAACTTCTGTCAGGCAGAAGAAAAGAATTGACACCAAGTAGCCCGTCAAACTGAAAAAGCTCGCGATTAAAATCTTACCCCCGCTAGTAGTTCGATTCACTTTGGTAGGCGTTGATTCGTTTTGAAACACCCAAACCGTCGACTGTTACTTCGTTTCTGGATCGTATTGATAAATCCAAGATTCAAAACCTGTAACGATGTCGTAAACACGCCGAGACAAGCCTGCTTCAAATTTATCTATCATATCATGGCACCTTTCCACCCGTGCCTGATTCTGAGCATCGGTGAGATTGTGTGACACCCAGCGTGAAACTATTCTCCGCACATGAAGATGCACCTGTAAAATTTCGTGAAGGCTTCAGGAAGCCTTGTATTAAAAAAACTTAACTGCAGATTGGATCAGGGTTCAATCTGCAGTTTATGCTGAGAATTTCTTGGTATGTAATTCGTCTATTGTCTTGGATCAAACTTTTCACTGCTGTCACGTTTTCTTCTGTAACAGCCGTCAAAGGGCGACCACTTGTTTCTTCATCCCCCAAAGTTATTCGAAAGCGCGAAATTCGTTATACCATCGATACAGGGTTGCCTTAGAAGGGCCTACATCCATAAATGCCATTTGAAGTCTATCGTACGTTTCGTCTGGTTTCAAGCGACATTTAAAATCGTAAAAAATCATAGCGCGAAAATGGTCTCGAGGCAAATCCATTTTTCAAAGAGACACGAATAATTATAATTAGCTCGCAAAAAACATGGAGGGAAGTTTTGAATTTGGAACGTACCTATTATTAGTTTTTTTCTTTTGCTTTGCACGGTTTGTGCATTCAGTGAATGTCACGTGTTGGGATTGTTATGAACTATTTATTTATTTATTTCTTCTTAGGCTTCGCATGTTTTGTGTATTTAGCCAATGTCACGTAATGAATTTTCATTAATGTCATAAAAGACGGCCGCGTGAGCCGTCTATGAGGGAGGTTTGAGGCAAAGTCATGATGAGGCCACTATGCTGCGATATCTCAATGTTCTTTATGAATTATTTTCTGAATGCACTTTTTACTACATAAACCACGCACTTTTATTTAGTAAACAACTCTATAAATAGGCAGTTTAAAAGTCCAATGAAAAATGAGCGTGACACTCAGCTTAACATTCCCCCCAAAAAATCTCATTATTAGTTATAAATATTCATATTTTTTATATAAATTATAGAGAACTGACCAGTTTCTCATACACAAAAACTTTTTGTCGCAATACTTTCTGAGTGACCTGGTACCTACATTATTTATACAAGTCTATTTTTATTTAGACAAGTCTGTAACTACCTATATTTCACCATGAAATATAGGTAGTTATAGACTTGTAAATGAGTGTATTTGCTATATACTCATTGGATTGAGTGTATTTGCAAAAAAGAAATGGGCGGGTTTGGTTTTCATTCATCTTTAAAAAGATACAATACAAAAAAGGTTTCAATCGTTTTTACATGTTACTGGCCAGTTTTAAAAACACCGTGGAATTTAAAAAAGTAGGTTCTAAATTCAAATTTTCATTTTATGCTCATTTTTACAGAGAACCCCTTTTTATCCTACATTTTTGGCGCGAAGTTCCAGAAGTTAACATCGACTTTCATAACTTTTATTCAATTTTATCGATTAATTTCACATCCTTAACTGTCAAAGCTTTATTTATTGCTGTTTGGACAGCCAAACAGCAATAAATAAAGCTTTGACACACCCACCTTACCCACCTTTTACGATACCACTTTATCTACCATTATTGATACAGATCAATAATGGTAGGTAAAGTGGTAAAAGCTACCAAAGTTATTGCGCTATTTGAAGAGGGTTGACTGCTTCGTGGCTAGGAGGCTGAATGTTAGTCGGTCGACGGTCCAAAGGACCTGACAGCGATATCAGGAGTCTGGTTCCGTCGAGAAAAGGCCTGGTTCTGGAAAAATCATATACCCAACCACGGGATGATCGTTTTCTTGCATTGAGATGGGATCCTAAGAACAAGCTCCATGAGGTAAAAAATGTGCATATTAGTCTATGGACGGTCAGGAGGAGGCTTCCCGCCAATATACGCAGTCACCGCCCGGCCCGCGGCCCCAAATTACTCCCTGAGCACCGAGTTCACAGGCTTAGGTTCTCTAGTAATTGTGAATCATGGACTCAAGAAGATTGGAATACCGTTTTGTTCTCAGATAAAGCCAGGATATCTCTGTTCGGTGAAGATCGACGTCGGCAAGTGCTAAGAAGACAAGGAGAACGCTTTGCAGTGGCATGTTTCGAAGAAATCACATCTTATGGTGGGGGCTCTGTTCTGTTTTGGGCAGGAATAAATTCAATAGATTGTACAGAGTTATTCTTCATTGAAAACGGCTCACTGACTGGGCATCGATACATTTATAATGAAAGTTCTAAATACTCATGCACTACCCGCATAGGCCGCTCTAGGTGAAGACTCGATTTTTATGGACAACAATGCTCACGCCCACCGATGTTGAAGGCTTGAAGCGTATGTGCAAGACGTCGGCTTTTGGATTGGCCAGCTCGAAGTCCCGACCTCACTCGCATTGAGCATGGCTGGGACGTTCTGAAACGGCATGTGAGATCAGTTCATCAGTACAACCGGCTCCGTAGACTGTCAGAGAGCTGAAGAATGTGATTACTGCGGAGTGGGAACGTATTCCGCAAGCAAGTATCCGGGATATACTCGCTAGCATGCCCAGGCGAACTCAAGCGGTGATTTTAACTAGAGGGGGTCACACTTGATACTAAACATTTATCTGCTATTACTTTATTCAAGAAAAACAAACAAAAAGACTTGTTTAATATTAACTTCATGAATATACTATTAGTGAGGTTTAGCACCATTTCCCATAAATTGTATCAACATTTTATGAAATACTGATAAACACGATTATTTTCTTATTAATTTTCCAAATTGTGAGGATAAAATTCTACTTATAATTATCAAAAATAGCAATATTAACATTTGAAATGGTTGATTGCTTAGGTGCCGGTTTTTTTTTTTGCAAATGAGTTTATTTCATAAATCGAGATAACATGTTACTTATCACAAAAAATTTTCTTAGATATTTTTCATTTATATCTTGCAGTTTCTTGTATGACCGTGACGAGAATAATGCTTAGTTAGCCGATGGTAAGTTAATAACATTAATTAAATTCCAGTCAGTGAATTCGTTAGTTCCCCACGTAGCGGGCCACGGATTTGGATAAGTTTGTAGCAGCCTCGCGGCTCGCCAACTGCCACTTAATTTTAGCGACTCGAAGAGCTATGTCGATGACATTGGTTCTTCTGCGTTTCATTATTTATTATCTACACAATATTTAATCTAGGTTTCTAAGGCAAGTAGATATATAGGGATTGGAGAACATTTAATCAATTTATAAAGAGACTAATTAATGCAGAGCAAACCAGGACGGAACGGTGGAACAATGATCGTATCATGTAAAGTATACCGGGAAACAACTATAGTTAATTAAACTATTTATTAACTACAAATATCCCAAATAGTTTTCTAAAGTAAGCAGTTATATAATAGTTGCCAAATTCAATCATTACAGAATCCTAATTGCGTAACATACTATCAAATTCAATCTGAATCATTTTGAAGGATATTGCTAACCTATTTCCTCGTGTGTCCGAACAATGTTCTTCCTCAATAACGTAAATAACGCTATAAATGTTGTTGAATATTCTAAATTAAATCCATTTCCAATGATAGTGTGTTACGCGAATACCCCAAAGGGTAGCAAGGACAATCGTGCTAACTTTAATCATAATTTAAGTATATTCTACAAAATTTTTCGTCGGTTGCGCCAATCAGGGATGTTGCGAATATTCGTATCTGCATCCACAAATGCGAAGATCTTCTTGATATAAAATAAGCGCCTGTTAAAATAATAGGAGCAAAATGTAGTACGTCCGCGTTTGCTCCCGTTTCCGCAACATTATTTGTTTCTGCTCTGCTCCTGTTGGTCATAGCGGGATGTTTTATAGCCTATGTCCTTTCTCCGGCTCTAGACTATCTGTGTACCAAATTTCATTACAATTGGTTCAGTAGTTTTGGCATGAAAGCCGGAGAGACAGACAGACAGACAGGGATACTTTCGCATTTATGATATTAATATGGATTTCGAAACAAATAAATAGGTCTCGAAAGGGTCAAGTCTGACCATGTACGTACTTTATATGTATAATACCTATCTTAAACATCCGCATCCGCCTACGTCACCACGAATGTGAAAAAGTCTGCTTTCGCAACATCCCTGGTGTGAATAATACCTACTGGGTCAAATTGACGAAAAATTTCAACGCAGGTGTTAGGATCACTTAGGGACTGAAAGCATGGTAACAAAGCGCGTCCGTGCGACCCTGTATGTCAATAAGTTAGTTCTGCTTCGGAGCTAAAAAAGATGGAAACTAAGGAAATAATACCTAAGAGTGCGATTGTCGCAACCCAGTGCTGGGCACGCCACAATAGCGGCGGTAAGTCCCCTCTTTGAGGAGTGGCTAGAGAGGCGCCACGGTGCCCTCACCTTCCGCCTGACGCAGGAACTCACCGGACACGGTTGTTTCGGGAGGTTCCTGTTCCGTATTAGGCGGGAGGAAACGCCAGGGTGTCATCATTGTGTGGATCGCCCTGAGGACACAGTGGAGCATACGGTGGAGATCTGCCCGGCTTGGGTGGAGCACCGCTGTGTTCTCGTAGCGGAGATCGTCGGCGATCTCTCGCGTCCGACCCTGGACCAGGCCATGGTCAGGAGCGAGAGTGCATGGCAAGTCGTCACCTCCTGCGAAGCAGTGATGCTGGCAAATGAGGAGGCGGAGCCCGTGGGACAGCGGGCATCCCAGCGCCCTCACGCCACTAGCCGCCGCAGGAGACGCCCTGATTTGGAGACGACACCGAACTTCCAGCCACCGTAGGCGCGGGCCTGCGGTCGGTGAGCAGTGGGCAGCTCGCCGCGCGGTAAGGACCAGGCCCGAGTCGACGGCGCGTCGTGTTTCACGCTCGCCTCAAAGAGATGTCAGCACATCGTGACGGGGTCCACGAAGACCGATGCCTCCTGGGTCAGGGTTGCGGGTTGGTTAAATAAGGAACCGTGGCCCTGGCCATCGCACAGGCAAATGAAGAAACACGGGTGGGTTATAGTCAGTAAAAGTCTGATACGCCCTTCCGCTCCGCCCAGAGCGGGAAAAGTCATTTGACGATTTCCCATCCCAACAAAAAAAAAGAGAGAAAATAATACCTTGATATTTGTTTAAGGTAAGGGGGTTATATTATTTATTATCTACGCAACATTACTTGTAGCTTTTTAAGGTAAGCAGACAGGCGATTACTTAGTGATTACATATATCGGACTCGTACCGAATTCGGCCTCGATCGCTCCGAGATATTAGTAGGCAGGCACCTAAATTAGGTACCTACATCAGGACCTGTAAAACCTACAAAAGTGGCAATCAGAATTAATGTAGTAAGGTAGGTCTTTATTTAAACAAATTATCAACGATTTAAAAATATTGCCGCGAAGCTGGTGCATTCGATGATTATAATATACATATAATTTTACTTTTAACTACTGATAATAATAGGCGGCTATGATAATAACTTAAGTTTAAAATTGCTACTTACTAGGTAATGTCTAAGCTGTAGGTACGTGTATATATATATTTGTACCTGGTAAAAAGCTACGGTAAATTAATTATATTATATATATACTATTATAATATAGGTATATTAGGTATCTATTAGCACGCTGATTTAATGCCTGAGGGCAGTAGCCTACAGTCATTAAATCAGCCTTTGTAGCCTTTTGTATGCGAAAGGTAAATATTTAAATATAATAATGTCCCTCCATAATATCAACTATCTGCCAGTGAAAGTCCTGTTAAAACCGGTTCAACCGTTTTGAGTATTATCCGGAACAAACAGACAAAAATCATGTCTTTTTCTTTATACAATATGTAAAGAAAACCCTGTCCGATCCGTGAAGGTATTGTTATGTATCGATAACTGATTCTACTAATGCCCACAAAGACCGGCTAAACTTAAAAAAAAATCCCCCTAAAAAAATAAATATCATTTCGCAAAAAAAGGTAACTTAATACATGTGCGCTAAGCAACCCCTTCCGCGGGCGGCGGGGGGCAGGGCACGCGGCACCTGTGACGTGGACGCGTCGCTATTCGCTTATAATAATACCGGTGTTGTCACTTTTTTAAAATTACCAATTTTCGACGAAATTGGAATTAATTCCCGGGAGAAAAGGATTATTTCAAAATTCATTAGTATTGTTACTATTATGATTATGTAAAATTTTATATCATATTTGGTCAAGTGATTACCTAACCTTTATTATCCTTAAAGGTCCGACAGGGTTTTCTTTACATATTGTATAAGTACCTAGGTAGCGTGTACGTTTTCATACTGTTAAATCTGTTGTTTGTATATTACAAACAGACACGTCGGTTTTATTTATTTGTGTTTAGTAGTGTAGGCACTTACCTATTATAAGTTGTCAAAAATCAAAATCAAAGCATTTATTTCAAATAAACCAGTTACAGGCACTTTTGAATTGTCAGAAGGTCGGTCAGTCAATAAGATGAAGCTAGTGGCCCATTCCAAAGAGTAGGTACCTATGGAGAAGAACGGGCAAGAAACTCCATGGACACTCTTTTAAATTCCTAAGCTATTGTTACAAATATTTGATTACATCATTCATGTTGAAATCAACCGTTGTAACAGTTGTAGCGTAAACTGTATTTTTTTTTTATTTTCACATAGTATATTAATTGTCGTGGATCGTCGAAATTATTTGAAGAAAAGTTGCTCATTTCATTTACGTAGTAGAGGGGCAAACGCTTGTGATGTTATTTTGCGATGGCGGCAAATGGATAGAGTCGCTTTGGAAAGTGGGTTTGGTCGAACGGTCACTTTGCAACGAGACGCGGACCAAGGCACTTCTCCAAACCGAAACTGTCGGTTTGCCTATTTAAATTGTGATTGTCAAGATGGGAGGGAATATTTACACATCGTGCTTTAATTCAAAACTCACCTACGAAATGGACAACCTGTACCACCACACCAAGACGCTGTCGACCCTACCGCTCCGCCGTCGCTATCTGCGACATATTTATATGTTACGTTGTTAGGTACGAGATATTTTTCCATAAACTTATATTTGTGATAAATGTTTTGGAAAATAAATCGTAACTGTATAATAGAATAATCAAAGTGACAATGACCATTAAAATGATTTTACCTACAATAACACACAAAGGTACGCACGCAGGCACGTATTTACGCAAACACGCACACACGCACACACACACACACAAAATGACACGTCCGAAAGCTGTTTTAAAATCTGCCTTTCGGACCCTGTGTAAATAGATAACGTCGCCCTAACCCAACCGCGAGTCATGTTCGATTTCCGTATTCGTAATATTCTCGTTCAAGTTCAAGGTCTCAAGGGTAAAGCCCGCAGCGCACCCCTCTTTTATTTTGAAAAAAGCCCATTATACTCGACACGTCTGCACGCAAGGCTAGCGCTTGTTTTGCAAAGAGCACGTGTGTCCTAGTTACAAAGTAATTCAGGTATTGGAGCTTAAAAATGTTACTTGGTTAAGAATGATGAAAAAATGTTAGAATAAACGGAAATGCTTAACGTGTCTTTGTTAGTTTGTTTGTTGTTAACAACATTAATTAGTAAGTTACTAAATTCATATACTAATACCTACTTAGACACAACCTAGCCGCGTAGGTAACTTAGGTGAGGTAGGTTGTTCTATTTACCCAAATTAGCATACACAACATAGTCTAAAATGAGGATGGAATGAAAAAGAAATAATGTAAAAGGGAAATCAAACATTCTATTCTGGATGGAGGGTGTATTTACCCCTGCATTCAAAGTGCCAATTTAGGCTTGGCACGGTGCCAGTCCCACCCTCGAGAGCTGCCTAAGGGACGAACTTCGACAAAAAATAGCTGAAGAGGTAATCTACTCATGCATTTTTTTTTTACCAAAATCGATTTAGAGGACTTTTATTAACTCGCGGTTTTGCAACAATCAATTCAGGTTGTTTGTATAATTTAATTCAATTGGCTTGTCTCCTAAAAAACAATTTAATGTCCATCAGGTAGATTTATAAAAAATATTGAACAAGTATTTTTATATTTTCTTTCATTCTAATACTTAGGAAGATATATTGCTTTGATTTGTCGCATGACGTCACGCCGTGGTACAAAATATACCACGACGTGACGTAATTAGCCTCCAATCCGTAACTTTAATACGCTATATCTCAGTAGATTTTGGTAATTTCGACAAAATAAAAAAACGGGTCTTAATTTTTTTTTATTATCTACTCGCGGCCGCCAGCGACTTCGTTCGCGTGGTTTAGTTATGCTCCGCTCCTATTGGTCACAGCGTGATGTTATATAGCCTAAAACCTTCCTGGATTAATGGGCTACCCAGCGCAAAAAGAATTTTTGAAATCGGACTAGTAGTTTCTGAGATTAGCGCGTTCAAACAAACAAACAAACTCTTCAGCTTTATACAATATGTAAAGAAAACCCTGTCCGATCCGTGAAGGTATTGTTAGGTATCGATAACTGATTTTAATAATGCCCACAAAGATAGGCAAAACTTTAAAAAAAATCCCCTTAAAAAAATAAATATTATTTCGCAAAAAGAGGTAACTTAATACATGTGCGGTAAGCAACCCCATTCCGCGGGCGGCGGGGAGCAGGGCACGCGGCACCTGTGACGTGGTCGCGTCGCTATGCGTTTATAATAATACCGGTGTTGTCACTTTTTTAAAAATTACCAAATTTCGGGGAAATTGGAATTAATTCCCCGGAAAAAAGGATTATTTCAAAATTCATTAGTATTGTTACTATGATGATTATGTAAAATTTTATATTATATTTGGTCAAGTGTTTACCTAACCTTTATTATCCTTATGGGTCCGGCAGGGTTTTCTTTACATATTGTATATTAGTATAGAAGTATAGATTGGACTGGCTAATTATTTTTATAATTTTTATACCTTGGATACATCCCAGTAGCGCCATCTAGCGCCCTCAAGCAATTGTGAGCGACAAAAGTTATGGTTATTTCCCTCGGAAACAGTATTTTTTATCTGGATGAATCCATATGATATCCTATGTATCTTTTCTGCTAGTCATTCAAAAGGGGTTCGTTACGGGTCGTCAGTAGTCCGAAAGTCTGACCACCAGTCTTAACAAAAGGCATCGTATTACCCAGTAACTGGGTTATGGAGGTCAAATAGACAGTCGATCCATTTAAAATACTGGTATTCAGCTGATTTGGGTTACTATTCTAATTATACCCACATTGACACAGTTGGGAAAGGCTACGTAGATGATAATGATAAACTTTTGCATGGAAAATCATCAAATGACAGCTGTCAATGTTATTATACAATGTTATTTTTTGTTTATGCGAAACCTGAATATTTAGAATAAGCAACTGAATAAATGCCAATCATTTTTACACCAGTTATATTTTTCCCAAATATTTACATATTGAAGTTGTTGCAGTGTGGTTACCGAGCGCGCCACGCAGCTTACGATAGATCATAGCGCATGCCCGCGCAACAGCTGATGCCAGAGGTCAACGCACCGGTCAACCACCCGAGCGGAGCGTGGACAATATTTTTGTTGGGACAGCCAAGTAGGATAACGGGGTGCGTGGCAGAAAACCTCGCCGAGTAATTAGTGGCTGCTGGTCCTCTTGGTTCCTTGAGGACGAGCAGACGCTGGGCCGGTGCACCTTGGGCGCGGGCAACTATACGGCAAGACGGGGTTGCCCGCGGCCAATTTCTGCCCGAGCGGAGGAGTTTCTCCCGAGGGCTCTCTATCCGTACTCTGCAGTGCAGAGTGCATGAATAGGGAGCGAGGTGGGGTAGACTGCGGGCCGTTTTTCAGTCTGCGGTCTACTTTCCAGGAGCGAGGGACTTGGGGAGTCTCCGCCCCCTACTAGATGGCTGGAACCATCTAGTAGGGGGCGCGCGCCAACACTAGCGTGCGCGTGACTCGTGGTAGTGGAAGGTGATGCACGGCATAATTAAACACCTCACTAAACCGTGCAGAAGATGAAGCACTTGAAAGAGTGTCCATGGAGTTACTTGCCCATTCTTCTCCATAGGTCTCACCTACTCTTTAGAATGGGCGACTAGCTTCATCTTACTGACTGACCGACCTTCTGACAATTCAAAAGTGCCTGTAACTGGTATATTTGAAATAAATGCTTTAATTTTGATTTTGAGAGTGTGGGGCCATGGAAGAATCTAGAAAGTATTCACCCTCGGCATGTATACGTTTAAATCATCTGGAAAATACCTCTGCCCACTCCTTTTCAGACACCTCAGAAATTTCCAAATTATAGGCAGCTAGTGCATCTTCCTTGCTCTCAAATCTCCTGCCTTTCAACTTTTCTTTAATTTTAGGGAATAGGTTTTTAATCGCAAGGAGCTAAATACAGGGGAATATGGGGGTGAGGCAGGATATCCACGTTTTTTGAATTAAAAAAGTCTAGTGTTCTGACCTCACACGTCAGTGTGAGGCGAGGCGTAATTGTCGTGATGCTAAAGAAGGTTCCCGACTTCGGTCGTTTGCCACCCCACGCGCCATGCTGATAGAACGGTTGGGACTCGTTTTTTGATTTTCGAGCACAACAATTGCCATATAGCTGGTGTTACAAAAAACCGAGGCGATCATTTGTTTCTGCGAGCTGTGTGCAGGGCGACATTTTGTCGGCGTTCGTTCATCTTCAGCATCATAAAATTGATTGTTGTTTTGTTTCAGGATCATAATACACCCATGTTCCGTCACCGGTAAGTATAACGGATACATTTTTTTTCATGCCTCCGTCAAATTTCTCAATCATAAATCGGCACCAATTTATCCGGCGATCTTTCTGGTCGTCGTCGGTCAGTTTGTGAGGCACCCATCTTGAACAACGCTTTTGAAGAGACAGGTAATCATGGATAGAATATAATACTCTTTATTATGTACACCATATAGTTTACAGAACGTAAATAAAAAGATTTTACAAAGCGTGACACAATGGGCGGTCTTATCGCTAAGAGCTGCTGATCCAATACCCAGTTCTCGCTCAAACTTATGTATTTCTTTTCAACCGCTTCAACGTTTTCTTGAGTGACTGCTGTTGGTGGATGACCCGACCTCGCTTCATCTTCAAAGCTTCCCCTGCCTCTCTTGAACTCAGCAAACCAATTAAAAGCTGTTGCTCGTGAACAAGCAGACTTACCAAAAGTAGCCACCAACACTCCAAAACATTCTTGTGGTTTTCACTAATCACGTCGTCTGAGTTTCATTCTTGCAAGCAAATTCCCGCAAAGTCTTTCAAAAATGAGCCTCTTAAAAGAAAAAGGAAGGAATTTCATTAAAATATGTTCATCACTAAATAACCAGTGTTTACAATGGTGTATTACTTGCCGAAATCAAATTATCAAGTAAAGAGTAGCTAAAAAGTTTTGTCATGCCCCTTGTATGATATCTTTTTGAATTTTGCAGGTACATAGATTTTTTACTTAAAAATACTGGACACGTGATTCAGGTTTCGCATCAACAAAAAATAATGTTGTTTCAAGATTTCAATATCGGACTAGGCGTCCCATAAGATGGACCGATGACCTTCTGGAGGCCACAGGAATCCGGTGGGTGCGGGAAACATGAAGGGGCGGTGCTTGACGGTTACCTGTCCAACAGTAGACGTCGTTCAGCTGGAGTAATGAGTGTCACACTAAAATTACAAACTAATTACAAAAGTGTAGGATCAACATTATTTAAATTTATTTATATTATATATATTTATATTATATTATATAATAATATATATTAAATTAAAAAGGGATGAGATTTTTTTAGATCATAGCCTTTGTATATAATGTACGGTGAGTAACTAATTAGAAAAAAATAATAAATATCGTTCTATTTTTGTTCCGGCTAATTACTGAAAATGTTTGATAGAATTTCACGGGACTTTCACTGGTAGATTACTGATATTATAAGAAATTACTTATACTATTCTAATTTTAGAAAGCAATCAATAAACACAGATATAATTATTTTCCTACGGAAACGAATTCGCCCTAGCGTAACATACATTATCTATAAGTATTTGCTAAGCTAATCAAGAGAAATGTTAATTATTGATCCTCATATCCTTAGTAGTGACGTAGATTATTTCACTTACCTATTCTAGGCTGTGTCTTCATAATTAGATTCATAAATTGCTATCGCATTTTAGAACTCAATGCATTTTAAGATTAGGCGCAGAGCTAACATAATGATTAATCCAATTTAACTCAAAACGTAAGCAGTAGAATCGGCTATTTTGAGACAAATGCCATAATGTTAGCCTATTAATAAAATATTGTATCGAGTTTTCTTTATTTATCAAGTTTTGCGCAAGGGACTGGTACTATAGCGACGCAGCTTGTTGGCTTCTCGCCAATCGGTTCCACACAACGTAACTCCGTAGTGAATCTACCATGAAAATAAACGTCTATGAATAAAATCTTACGTTTATTCGTATTTCAGTATCCGTTCGGAATCCCGTGCCGTAAACGCATTTTAGCCTTGACAGTTATAAGGTGGCACAATTAATTAAACCGTGCTGTTTAGTTCGTAGCGATGGCTCATCAGTTTTGGATATCCTATCATCCTCCTACTGGTACGTCTCATTGACATTGTTTTGACCGGAGTTGTTTTGTTTTGGAAAACTCTTAATTTGCTGGACTGTTTAGGCAATAAACATGCGTCCAGTGGAGACGAAACCCCGCCGATACCGGAGGAAGAGCTTGAGCAGCAAAAACTTGAGCATGAAAAGCAGCTACAAAAGGTACCTAATTATATTTCTACGCATGCATAATATGCATATTATGAAATATGAATATGAGCTTCGACCGTTGCGAGCCTAATCTTTGTTTACCTTGTGTGGCATTCTTGATGTTTGACAGTAGATAAAGATTAGTTTGCATTACAGAGAGACAGCTTTAGACACGTGTAATTTTATGCTCGTTACGGAACCCTCTCTTGTCAATTTAAGGCTAAAATAATGTAAACACCGTGTGACTATAATGGTACAGTTTTCGTAGCGTAAATAGCCTTATTTATAGTTTGCTTCGAGGATTGCTTAAGAATAGTTGTTGATTTTAAATTTCTTAATTGGCAATGCATTATTTACAGGCGCTAATTTTGTAAGTGCTACTTAAATTGTGCATGGAAGCTATAAAACTTGGCCAAGCTACCTGCTAGTAGATCATTTGATACTGATCTTGGGGACTGCTAGAAAATGCTCAGGCATATGTCCGGCATTGTAGATACCTTACTTGTAAGCGACAAGATTGAATAAACATATAAATATGATAAAATTATTTAGTGTTACCAGTAATAATTTTGAACATCAAATAATTTTCAGGTCTAACGTTTCATTATCATCTTTCTGTTATATAAAATTCTCCTCCCTCGATCTCCTCCAAAACAGGTAAACCGATTTTAATGAAATTTCGTATATACATTAGTTAGACACGAGAATAGGTTTTTAAATTACTAATACTTACGCGGGTGAAACCGCGAGCACGGCTAGTTATCTTGTAAAATGATGATGAAACGTCAGAGACGCGTCGTTTTTGGGAAATTTGAAGAGAAACTTATTGCGAAATTTAAATCTTTAAAACAAACAACTCGACTTTTCAAACAAGGTGTTTAAATTATTTTCCCTTGCCCACAAAAAATAACAAAATTTGTCAAGGATTTCGAGCACGGACTTCAATAACTATTAAGGGATAGTTATTGAAGTCAATCTGGTTGTTAGCTGAGAAAATGTAGTACTGTTATATTATTAGAATTAAATTAACTCCGTGTCGAAAGCTGTTACTATGTTGCTTACTGTTTCATTTAAACATCTTACAATAACATTTAAGGAGAAGGAATGCCAAGCGAGAGAGGCAGAGGAGATCAGGCAGCTGGACATGAACCTCCTTCACCAACGGGCGATCGAAGCTGAGGAGGATAAGAAGAGAGAGGTAACACTGTCATTATTAAATTCTTTAGTTGTTAAAGTTCACCTAGTTCAGTTTTTTTTATTACTATTGTATTATCTCTAATATAAAAAACGAGCCATTTTAGAAAACAAAATGAGTCAAATTAACAACGTTTGTGTTGACGAGCAGGATGGAATACCTACAACGCAACACGGCACAGCTATTATATGTCAATGGGCTCCAGGTCTATTAATTGTAGTAATCTCATCGTGATTTTTTAGGTGTGGTACCTAAGCTTGATTTAATGAGCCGTCAATAATGTTAACCTCGATCATCAGACTATCCATTCTGTGAAGGACGCTAACAATAGTAGCGATCCCCAACATCAGGTGGTATTACAGCCCATTTAATCTAAGTTTCACAGTAAGATTTTAACAGAATAGACCTGGACGTTGGTGTATTAAATGGTTCAAAGAATAGTTATTCGCTCCTTTGTTGGTCAGTTTTGCCTAATGTTACAATGAACAAAATATAGTGTCTATAAAATCCAATTGTAGTCGTTTTGATTGACTGTTACTGGGGGACGTGTACTTAAAATGTATTTATAAATATAAATACATTTTACCCACATGCTTATGTAGGTACAAGCTGTAATTGAAATAACTCAACACCAGAAATTAGTATTTTTCATTATTTTTCGTTATTTTTAATCATAACGACATTATAAATACGTGTTAAATTTGATCTTAATAAAAAATTACATACCTACAACTTAGAAAATTACACGACGAATATAGAAAGTAAATACGAAGAAAACTCCTCTGGTCTTTGTTGTTGACACCATATATTATGTTTTGCCTATTATTGCTCCGCTTCACAAACACCATAATATACACCGTGTATTATTTTTTGTGTATTATTGTTCCGTGTCAACAAGGAATTGGTCTCAATTCGTCAGAAATTTCAATAAAGAAATTTGGCAGATTGTAGTAGCTTGATGAGCTATCGTCTGATCTGTACATACGAGTACATCCGTAGTGTGACAAAAAATATTTCAAAGGAAAAGCCATGACACTTTTAAGATTCAAAAACAAATTATTAAAAATTTCTGGGTGAGCGAAATTCCCTAAACATGAGGTTGAAATAAAGAAAGTTAATTGTGATAAAATTATAAAGTATTATATCTGTTAATGTCGCAGTATACAATGCCTAGTAACTATTATATTTATATGTATCGATTGATCATGACCGGTGTATTTCAGATAGTATCTCTGGTATTGTGTTATTTAAATTACTCTATATACACAGTGCAATTTTAATCGTCTTACAAGGTGGTCAACTCAGTGTACTTATTCTATATAAGATATGCACTCGCAATAGGATGTTTTGAAATACATTGTTTGATTTGAATGAAAGTATCATACTTTCATTCAAAAGCCATAAATAAAATGTAGGCTGATGATCAGCACTTTTCGAACGTCAAAATTTTAAACGCCAAAACGGTCCTACGCTTTAAATTATACAAAAAAGAAAAGAATAGAAAAACGGAATGTCAAAATTTCCTCTTTTATAGTACCTGATGTAAGAATACTTATATTAAGGTACGCTTGCCGAAAATATTGTATGTATGCTTTACCTTTTCTTCCGCTTGGTGTCCGTGTGGTCAGGCGGCCTCTCCGGTATCGTGGTCGGTAGACTGAAGGAGGCGCTGAAAATATTTTGGAAAACAAATTTAAATCAACTGCACATTCTTCTCCTCAATGTTGAGGGTAAAATGACAAAAGCTGGTGGGGCTGTGGGAAATTAGCCCCATTGCGCCATACAAATCATTTTCTAATTATCTGTATGACTATGTAAACGTAGGTAATGGCTGAACCTACAAAATTCAAACATTCAGAGCAATGGGGCCTGTACGACTTGCTATAGAATCCCTTATTAAACAACACAATTATACAATACTCATTTAATTAAACTCAAACAGAAAATCTTTTTAAATTGACCTATATGTTAACCTCAATCTAATTTAACTTGATTTTAAAAACATTCAGTAAGTCGTGGAGTTGCTTACCGCAATTTCTCGTGCGACAACAGTCGTCGACCGTTTGTAGAGCATATCCGATTATATATTATCACTGTATATATGTATCGCTGAATTACCATAATCAAACTTTTATCACAAACATTGTGGAAAATCAACACTATTCAAAATGTTGGGATTGCAAAGTATAGGAGATGAAAAATTTAAGCACTATTTGGATTAGTGGTTCTGACTCGAGATAGGATGAAGTATCTTAGTAGTACACAGTTGTAAGTATGTTAAGATAAAATAATGACAAGACTATTAACATCACCACTAGGTACTGAGAAATATTCAAATAAATAACTACAATATTTGCTTACTATTATAACTCTAGACTCTAGGGCTTTAGAGGATGCCTTTGCTCAGCTAAGGCTTTAGAGGATGTCTTTGCATAGTGTAAGTAAGATAAACTACAATGTACTTACGCCGCATGGTGGTATCATCAATGTGTGTGAATAATGCAGATTGCGGAGGCTGTTGAAGGGCTCCGGGGGATGAACACGTCGTGGTCGCATCACCGCCTGTGCGACCTGCAGCGCCAAGCCGCGCGATTGCGTCACAGCCGGCCTTCCATTCCGGACACCACGAAGCACCAACGGGTAACTGCCCAGTATCCCTATTAATAGAATATTTTTATTGATTCAACTAGTTCTAAACCATATGCGCCCCGTTTGCAAATATATTTCCAATTCAGATTCATACGGGTGGTGTCTTTGACTTAATTGCGCAAAGGAATGGGTGAAGATTAACTTTTGTTTTATATTCACATTCATGCTCGCCATGCAAATAGTGTAATTATTTGTTTTATGATTTTACAAAGTGTTTAATTTATTCTTAGACTGCGCTTTGTGAGATATCTAGCGGAGGTACTAAGATCATAGAATAAAGAGAGGGAAGTACGTTATCTTCATACAAACGGACCGCGCGCGGCTTGTATGTGTGCGCCATAGTATCTATGCGTCGCCGCACGCACACCTAAACACAATATTAGAGTGCCTATGACTGCGCTAGTCGCGGCTAGCACGGAACGAGGTTCGCGCGTCACGGCTTTTCGGCACATTAGCTTTTAAAAAATGATCACATAAACTGCAAAGTTGGTATGTCTATTTATGAACAAATAAAAGACTTATATTTTTCAAATTATATTTCTAAAAGTTATTTACAAGGATACGGATATATTACACATTAAAGTTTAATAACAACGCGTTTCGTAATAGTCGAAACCGAAGAAAGTAGGTATTTTCTGTAGCTAATTTGTAATTTTGTATTAAATGTGTGATTCAATAGATGAATGTTTGTATTATTTATATTTGTATTAATTAAAAATAAAAATAAATATGGTTCTTTATGTGTACAAAACTAAAAATAAAAATTACAAAAAAAAAAAACTGACTAGTATATGTAAACTAAATACTAAGCAAATAATTTAAACATAAGCTCTTAGTCTATAAATATTTGTTAGCGGTTTGGGCGACAACCGTAACCGACGAAGCGCGGACAGTCGTCAACCCTAAGACAGTAGGCAATTAAATCGCGGATTGGGTCGCAGATAACCTACTTCCCCTCTTTATTCTATGCTAAGATGTTCTACATTGTTTGTAAGGAGGTAGGGGCGGTCAAAGAACTCTTATTATATGTGTTATAAAAGACAAAAGCAATAATAACCAAGCAGGAAAAATAACTCAGTATAATGTATGTCTTAATCTTATTTCTAAATCATTAAACCACGTCCATGGTCAACGTTCGTGTGGTATGTCGTTAAAAATTTTTCATGTTTTCTATACCATTACATGGGTTATAGACGGCAGTGCTGGTCGCGGATTCGACTCTCGTGTGGATTTTTTTAGTATTAATGTGAAGTTTGTTTACATTTTGATAAGGTTTAAGTAAATTTCTAATCTGGGTATGAGTGTAAGTGTAATTTGTGTCTATGGAGTAAAAAACACTACGCAGTAATATATCGTAATAAATCACAATACGGAAAACCATGTTTAAGACAAAGAAAGAAGAATACAAAGAAATTTAAAATATGACTTTCAATAAGTTCATGTTTACTTAGGCATGTACACTTATGACTTACTTTTCCGTCGGAATCGTTTGATTACCCATCTTTCAGTGACCATCTCTTAATCCCTGGCTCTATTTCCAATTGCGTTGCGCCAGTTACATAAATAGCTACACCACTACATTATTTGAATTTATATTATATATAAACTAATTCGAATATATTTATGTGTTTATTTAGCAGTCACAGATTTAATCAAGCCCGGCTTGACGATAAAAATAACTAATTTAATAGACAGGACATTACAGGTAGATACTTCGCGCACCGGTGCCTAGATATAACTGCTCCTGTATGTACTAGATGAAATATGCTGGAACATTCAGATATATACAATCTTAACATCTATAGGTAGCGGAAGGACAATTTCAATCAATAACTGCACCCGGGGCGTCGACGAATCACGTAGTTCGTAACCCGGCCATCCAGGTACTCTGTGTTTAGTGCTCAATTATTGAGATCTGACACATGCGCGAATATATTGACCTATAAAAATTGCACGAGAGTAGGCGCCAGTAGGAAGTATGCAATAGATGCAACACGGTCTTGGCTGCAACAAGTCGGCTCCGGAGCGCCCACTACCGAGTGTCTCATATATTTAAATTTGTATTAAAATGTCGTTCAGTGTTAATAGTTCAATCGCGTTGTGTTAATTAATTTAATATTCAGAAAATTTAAGAAAAATCGGGATAATTTTCGATGATTTAGGGCGGCGCCTGATACCTACGCCCATCAGAACAAAGGCCGGGGTCCTCGGCCGCGACCGAGCTTCTTCCTGTTTAAGTTAATATTATTTATATTTTTGCTAAAGCAAAGATAGGAGTGCTGGTGAATAAGAGTGCTTAACTTAAAAAAAAAAATATTTCTGTTCAGAGTATGTTGAAGAAATCCTGCAGCACGCAGCTCACGAAGCCTGAATCGAGCCAGAGCATCGACGACGTCGAAGGTATCATTTTGAACTTCAGCAGATTCGGACCCTGCCGAGGTGAGCCCCTTCAACTCAGCTAGTTCTAAAAATAGGTTTCAGTACAGAGGAGTGGCTAACATTTTCAATATATTTTAAACTTAAACTGCGATGTAAGGCGTTGATGTCTAATACTAAGCACTACGATGTCGGTGAATTTTTCTAAAATCTTAAAATTATTTTTATACTATTCATTGTCTCAATATACCACTAGTACTCTTTAAGAGCAGGTCAATGTGTCAGTGTCTTATCAGCAACTCGGCCTAAGTACGAAGTTAACCCCTACGAGCGGTTTAATGGGTTTTTCACACCACCAGGCTCGTGACGACATAACTACGTCATGCGTTTCATTCAATCGTTTTCATTCATAAAACCAGAAGAGAATAGGGTAGATTATGTATGTCGCGCACAATTTATGTTGGATGATTAGATTGCTAATGTTGGTTTCTTTGTTTCTAGATGAGTCAATGGACAGCGATTGCGGTGAACCAGCAGGTTGTACCATTATGGTCAACGCGGAGTGCAACGTCATCACGCACACGTGGCGTGATTCCACACATGATGTTACTTCAAATGCAGATGATGAGCTACACAATCCAGCCGAATGTTATGGGTAAGTGGAGGTCAACACCCTTGCTAATGCCGATGCCGAATGTTCTATGCAAAAAATTATAGACACACAAATATGTAAGCTTTTGCACTGGCAAAGCGAATGAAGTAAAGTGTGTAAATTTTTAAAGAATATTTCGGAATCTGTTTAGGAAGTGGATTTAATATTACAGGTACCAAGTTCATGTCCTTACGGCAATAGAAGAATTGGCCTTGCATGCATCTTGCATATGATGATGATACAGGCTTGGTAATGGTATGCCCCGGATGACTGGGTCTTGATTTTTGTTATAAATTTTCAACAGGGTCGTGCAGCCTCTATGATTCAGCACTTATCTTAGAGGAGTATAATATGTAATATGCGAGCTACCTTCGGCTGCTGACAGGATAGCCTTATTCGACAGGACGACAAATCAAAAGAAGTGTAATAATAGCTTTAATAATATTGATGTCTTTGTGTCTCTTATATAAGTTAAAGTCCAATGTAGATATTGAAGTTCAAATAATCTGCAAAACAAAATTTAGGCTACCAGTAAGTAGAGTTGGTTCATTCACAAAAAAAAAAATTCACGTAGATATGTGGTATGTTAGTTAAAGACTATGTTCCTATGTATATATAGTAACCGGCCACACCTAGGGCTCTTTGTGTAAATGTTGCAACATCAGAACCTCCCCCTCCCGCCGGGAAGCCTAGATCGATCTAACTGACTGCACTAGGAATGAGGGTTATATAACGAACTAATAGGCAAAGCTATAGGCATCAAACTTAATATTTCATTTTAAAACATGTTATCTGAAGAAAAGTAAAAAAGTCATAAAAATACGAATTTAGTTTTAATGGCGGCCAGACCTGAATCTAGGTCAAAAATAGGTTAAACCGGTGAGGATAGAGCGCGCAGGCGCGACGCGGCACGGCCGGCGCGGCTGGCGCGGCGGGCGGGGCGCGCCAGCACCCCCGTGCCATGGCCGCGCTCCCGCACCCGCAATACAGTCTACTAGGTTCGCACTTTATTTGACGACGTGTCGCACCGCAACATCAGATGTTGAGTACGTAGAACCTCCAGGCAACCCTGGTGAGTGCGACACTTCTGGTGGAAACGGATCTATTTCGCGATCACTAAACGAAAGTTTTGCGTCCCTACTGTTTCTTTAAGTTAAACGCGAATATAGCTCTACGCTTAGATATTATTTCGACGTGGATCACTCGATTTTGTGTACCCTTAGCTGACTAGATGTTAGCGTAGGGCTTGCATGTGTATCTGTGTCTACTTTCCCTAAGTGTGTTACTTAACTAAACCCGCCGTGTCCTATCCTTGGGTTGACTCTGTGGGTGTTGTTTCTGTGAGTCGGTGTGCGGAGGCGTATGAACGTTTCGTTACAGATAAGATGTTTGTAGGGAGATAAGATGCCGTTGCTAAGCGTAGGAGCAGAATGAGGCGTCACGACATGCAAGGCAAGGGGGTCGAGGTCGGCGGCGCCAAGGAGGGCTCGCAGATGTCTCGCAGCGAGTCTACCATCAGCCGGTGCACCCCGCACACTCCACTGGGCCCGCCGGACAGCGTCAGCGTCGACTCCAACCCCATGCCCACCATCTATCGGTAACTGTATGCTCAGACTCCGCTGTGCAGGGAGAAGACGTACCGCTACAGCCAGCACCAGCGCCTGCATGACAACATTGCGCTGAGCGAATACGCGCATGACTTGCCGACTACGAAAACAGTCCATTGCCTAAAGCGATTCAGCCGTCGCGAACTGCAGTAGTCATCAACACTGTTATGTCTTCTCCCAGTGGCAAATAAAACTGAGAGCGCACTACGCAGCATCGCGCACCGCGACCTTCGCATGCGAGTAGGTATCACGGACAGCTTCTATCTTAGACGGTGATACAATTTACAACGTTACATACCATAAAGGGACGATGGTGTTCCTGTAGCTAGTTGTAAGTTGTGAGCCGCCTAAGACGTGAGCGGCGATAGTTTTACGATCGCTTGGCTTGCCTCATGCTGATGGAGGAGACATTTGGCCGACCGCGACATACAGGTACGCTGATAAACGATATTATTGTGTCACATTGTCTCTTCAACACCTTGCCTTCACCTACTTCCTTGCTTTCAATATAATCCTAGTGTTTTATTATTTATTTACTTCGTCCTTTTCGGTTACAATATTATTTCATAGATCCACCGTTTTATCGTTGTAGGCTTAAAAGTTCGACATTATTTGAAAGTACGTCATCACGAACTATCATTACGTCTTTAGGTTCTTCATGCATGTCACAGTTATTTCGTAAGAAGTAACATAGAAGATTATCAATTTTAATTTCATGTAATCATATTTAATTAGGTAATTAAAAAAATAGAATTCACGCTACACGGCAACGAACTGCTGGCATAATCATAGCTTTAGAACATGGATATATTAATGCTTTAAATCAGACTCATTTTGAAATTAGATAGAATTTTATTTAGTCAATCAATTTTCGCCTAAAGTAGGTAGATGTATAATATATAATCATCAGTAGTGATCTCTAGTTATAAACCTTGTAATTGTACCCTAGATCAATCACCAACACATCTCGCACTTTTTAAAAACAAAAACAAAAAAATAAAATAAACTCAACTTAATTCGAAAGCCGTTCTGTAAAAATAACACATATAAAAATTTGTTTAGTTAATTATATAGAAAAAATACACGTAAAGAGGGAACAAAGTAACCGTAATCGGCCGATCGGCGCTGATAATATTTTGGTAGTCAGCGTTCTAAATAAATATCACTTAGGTACCTAGTTATGTACTGTGCACTGGTTATAAGTGGCAGAATAAATAAAATTTAATAAGACATAAAATAAATAAAACATGCAACCAAACTTATGAGAGACTTATAAAGTTATAACACATATGTAGGTAAGGCTGGTTGCCCGTTTAAAATGTAGACAAAAGAATAGATAGATACTGGCGGATTATAAATTAAAATTCTAGACTCATTCAAACATTCTTAGCTCTTCAGTGGTGTTATTTATAAACACCGCCAAGCTTTCAATAAAATCTAAATTAGTTGTGTAATATTGTTACACCCGGGAGGTCGAAGAGGAAGCAGCCAAAATATTATAAAATGTTTCTGTACACTAAAGATATCTAAAATACAATATCACGTATTTCATCAAGATCACAATATACTGGAATTGGCGACAATACTAATTATAAAATTTTTATATTTGTTTAGGTGTCGGGCACCCATTGCGTCCCTGGATTGTATGGACGACTTCAGTGCAAATTCACAACAAATGTTGGATCAAGGTAGGTTAAAACGATGACAATAATAAAATATATTACTGCAACATTTTACATCAATAATGTCTAAATATTGCTCTTCAAACTTGCGGGAGATAATATTCAAAATAACTCACTTGCGTGTTGTCCTGAAGTACATAGGTCGGTCGTATGAACAGACAATAGATCTCCTCACTTGTAAAATACCTAGTGATGAATTCCGAGCGTTTTGTAATTCAAGATCTCTTCCGATGTTTCTAGAATGATATTGACTTGTATTTTCCTGTTATTATTTTACATAAACTATTCAGCAGTTGACATATGACCCTGGAAAGGCTGAAAGATATATCTTGAATACTATCTGCCTACTGAAAAAGAGTTCCGTAATTAAAAATTATGAAGATTGATTATTTTCTTGGCTCTGAAAATCATATCTAAATCTGAATTGTTTACGTGTTCAATTATTTTGTGAAATTACATTTAGAAGCTTCTAAAAACTTATCAAATTCAAAATCATCTTAAATAAGAGGAATTCTTTTTTATTTACCTAATAAAAAAGAATTTTGTTTTTATTTTCTTAAGAAAGGATATTGAGTAAGTGACGAAGAAACTTCGTATCAATATAGGTATAAAGAAAGAAAGTTGTGGTGACTCGAATAAACATGATTTAATCTAAAATTCAATCATTATAGGCCTATCAAGTGTATTTTACTATTTTATAGCAATTCTTAGTCTTACAAGATAATCCATATTTCAAAGTCTTGGTCTAGAATGGAAATCCTTAGACACTTTTTCTGGTAGATTCAAATTAGGAATGAATCAATACGACGTTTGAGTATTTTAAGAATCCGAAAAAAAAGCGCGAAACCCAGAATACGACTAATTCTAAACATGAATTGTAAACACACGAATAGGATCTAGGCAATTTCAATGACAATAATAACATACCTAGAAGCCTAGTAACAAAGAGCTTAAGTATATCTGCGGAAACTTATGGAGGCATTATGTGTACAGCTGGTGAAGTAAATGTTTCCCGGCACGTGTCTACGTATATGGGGAACCACACCACCATGCCATCGGTGGTGACCCCGGGTCTGCGGTATAAGAACTTAGGGAAGTCCGGCCTAAGGGTGCCCAACATTGGCCTAGGGATATGGTCCATGCTGAATGAAGAAAGCGCCGAAGAGGTTATTATGACTGCCCTGGAGAATGGAATCAATCTCTTTGATTTATCTGAAGCTCATTGCGGTTAGTTTTTGACGATATTATTTTACTTCATGTGTATATTTATTTAGAGATGTTTTCTCGTAAATAGTTACATTAGTTGTAATGTGTCGTATTTAAGAGGGAACTCTAGTGGTGCTTTCTCTATACAAACGTATTCCGCTGTTTTCTTCGTGCATAATGCTTTTAGAGCAATTATTTTTTTTCTACAATTTTATACAGTGAGTAGACGTGCCCCTTCCATTCGATTCTTTCCGAAACTTTATTAAAAAAAGAAATACGATACTTCAAAATCGTGAAAAATAACCCATTTTTACCGCAATGTTCAGATGACTATTAGAGAGGCATTCCACGAAGCACAGCCAGAGGAAGCGCATCTAACGTATTCCACTAAGCACACCCGTAGCTGGGCTTCAAATAATAATATTAAAATAATTAATTTTCTATTCCACGAAGCACACCTATGAAATATCACTCGCATAGTGCGGGGACAATGAAATAAAAATATCGATAGAAGAAAATATTTATTATTTAAAAGACGAACTTAAATTTCTAACATCTTTCAGTTTCATTATAATAATGTGTGTGTGTGTGGGGGTGTGTTGGGGTGTGTGTGTGGGTGTGTGTGTGTGTTATTTATGTGTGATCATATTGACATTCTTACTATTTAAAATCACAGATTGTTTCCTAATTTCAATAAAAACTTGGAAAAATATCAAAAACATTTTAAATATTGTTTTACATAGAGATCTATGTTGAAAATTTCTTATAACTACCTATACAGAATAATAAAAATACTCTACTTTAACATTAAAAATCACAGTTTGTTTTACCGCACACACAAACACACACACACACACACACACCCACACACACACACAAACACACACACACACACCCACACACACACACACACACACACACACACATTATTATAATGAAACTGAAAGATGTTAGAAATTTAAGTTCGTCTTTTAAATAATAAATATTTTCTTCTATCGATATTTTTATTTCATTGTCCCCGCACTATGCGAGTGATATTTCATAGGTGTGCTTCGTGGAATAGAAAATTAATTATTTTAATATTATTATTTGAAGCCCAGCTACGGGTGTGCTTAGTGGAATACGTTAGATGCGCTTGCTCTGGCTGTGCTTCGTTTGGCTGTGCTTCGTGGAATGCCTCCTATTAGACAAACGTGATAAATTTTTTGGCAAAAAAGAAAATAATAGAAGCATAGGTACCTATAAATTTCCTCCAAATTTTGGTACTTATATAAATAATTGAGATCTGTCGTGTTTTGAAAAAGAAAACAGCGGAATAGGAAACGTCTTTTGGTCAACGTTTTTGTACGTAAAATCAACCTGAGCTGCAACTGGCACTTTACCGGGAGAGGTTGGAAGCAGCGCGACGGCAATAGTTTCTTCAAATACCTATTTTCCAAATTCCTCGGCACTAGATTCTCTCTTAATACATATAGTTATGGTTATACTTCATCAAGGTCTTACTAATTTTCATGAACAAAAAGGTAATCATAACAAAGGACTCGAGCTATTAATTTATAAATTACTAAACTCTTAAAATATGTTGTAATTAAAATCGCTTAGTAGTCATTTCTTGTACTCATATTAGAAATATTAGGCTCATTTTTGGTAGTAGGTTTGAATAATCGCAAAATAAATAAATATGTGTGGTTAATTTCTAAGATATTGTAATAATTTCGGAGGTTAGCAATAAAATGTATCTTTTAATAGCAAAAGGGGAAGCAGAACTCGGCAAGGTATTAAAGAAACGTAACGTAAGGAGGACGAGCATCATTATCACGACCAAAATATATTGGAGCACCAAGTAAGCTCTACTTTAAGTCACATCCGATACCTGTATCTGACCATGTAATATAGATTAATTAATCGCACGACTTTCAACATAGATGTTTGTCACTTACTTTTCTAGATGTTTGGCGTGGAATGAAAAGTAATTAAAACGTAGTGAGAGTTCTATAGATTGATGTTTTTAGGCTAGATGTGTACCTATTAGCAAAAACGATCATTTATGACTAATCGATTCCTTTGCATTTCTTGATATAAATATTATAGCCTGCTGACATCCCTTCTGTGTTATAGGATTTACTGGTTTCATATTGATTTTGTCGCCTTGTATTACTAATATATCCTATTACATTTTTAGTATAGCGCCCAAGGAGTAATTGTATTCTGTACAATGTAAAGATGAGTGGTGTAAGCTTGTTTAGCTGTTAGGGTACTTGCTACATACACAACTAATTAAATTATTGACGCTTTTCTCAATATGCTTCCCGCTCGCCAGTTGCTAACTTATTATAAACTCTCCATTTACTAGGTTTGCTCATACTAATAACAGGTCGGACGAAAGAGGCCTCTCTCGTAAACACATTGTTGAGAGTGTTAAGGCGTCTCTGGCGCGGCTTCAAGTTGAATATATAGATGTAGTACTCCTGCACAAAGTCGATCCTGTGTGCCCGATGGAAGGTCAGTTCAAATGAAATTTATTGACTTAAAATGAATTTATATTATTATTAGTTTGTACAATTACTGACAAGGTAATCCACCGACAGAACTCGTTCGTGCAATGAACTTCGTGATTAATCAAGGATGGGTTATGTACTGGGGAACTGCTCGCTGGTCCCCAGCGGAGGTACGAAATATCTGATTAATTGGTTTCTTTGCCTCCAATGTAGATTGCACCTTTGTGGTAACAGATGACCATTTATTTCGTAGATTATGGATGCATACAGCAACTGCAGGCAGTTCAACTGCATAACGCCGATAGTTGAGCAAACAGAATACCATATGTTCTGTAGGGAAAAAGCCGAGCTCTATATGCCCGAATTGTATCACAAAATCGGCGTTGGTGGGTAACCTAAATGTACATATATTCAAATATTTGATATATATATAGGTATTGTGCATACTAATACATACATTCGGGTTCCTAGGTATGATGGCATGGTCTGCAATCACAACAGGTAAGGGACTCGGCCGTGAAGAAATCACCGGACTATTCGCTAAATCACGTTTCAACAGGAAATATAGTACCTTCAGCTGGTGCGAAGAGGATCTCGCAGTTCCTGAGGTAGCAGTCCCTAGTTCATATATAATATCAATGACCATGCAAGGTATGGTTAACATCATATTAAATGTAATTCTTGTTATTACAGTTGCGTCTGACCGGCAGTAAGGAACAAGTGACTGGAGAAGAACCTCGTACTTATGGAGATAAACTTCGAGATCTTTCCAATCTGGCCAATACATTAAGTATGCAATAAATTATTCATACATTGAGTCTTTAGACTTAACAGGACCCAAACACTTTCTCTTTTAAATATGCCTTTCTTTGTAAACAGATTGCACTACAGGCCAATTGGCAGTGGCCTGGTGCCTGAAGAATGAGTCAGTTAACTGTCTCCTGCTCGGTGCCACAAGCGTTGAACAATTTAAGGAGAACATTCACGCACTACAGGTACCATTCATTTCAGTATATGTTTTCTTGTGGAAAGATACTGGTGGCCAACTTGTAAATATGGTTTTCTTAGCAGATCGTCCCACAGTTGACACCAGTAGTAATGATCGAGATAGAGCGCCTGCTGGCAAACAAGCCGCAACGCCCGCCCATGGTATCAACACTAGCGATGCGAAATCAGCAGAACAACAACACCGTCCGGGTAGACATGACGTAAGCGCCCTTGAGTAATGTATCTTGTCGATTTTTTATGTTAAGTAAGGCTTTATCCATACTAATATTATAAATGCGAAAGTAACTCTGTCTGTCTGTCTGTCTGTTACGCTTTCCCGCTTAAACCTCTCAACCGATTTTAATTAAATTTGGCACAGACAATCTTTAGACCCTGAGAAAGAACATAGGCTTTTATCCCGTAAAAAATTGATATTCCCGAGGGAAATCTAAAAAGCGCGATATAACCGAACTCCACGCGCGCGAAGCCGCGGGTGGAAAGCTAGTTCATGATATTTCCTACAAGTATGGGACTTTCGTTCTAAATGTTCGGTACCAACCAGGGGCGCCACCACATCGGGGGCCGGTTCGCCGAAGCCTGAAGGCGAAATCGTGGAGGCCGACGCCTCTACCCCCGGTAAGGAGCCCGGACGGGGCTTCTGTGAGATTCAGTGACCGTGGTGGCGCGGAAGCACTGACTCTGCTTCCAAATCTAGTAGATCAAAGGTAATATTTATAATTAAAACATTTTATTATATTTATTTTGATTTGTCTGTGACTATTCTACAACTTTGTCTTTCTATTAACAGGAATCTCTTAAGGATAAAGAAAAAGAAAAGGATTCCAAACCGAAATTCTTCTTGAACAACGCCGGAGAAGTCATCAAACGTACTGGTATGTTCCACTTTCATATTTCTTACACTTGTACCTGTAACTTTCTGGAACTAATGACATATGATTTGTGTATAGAACAAGACGGAGTATCCACTGATGTGGTGATATCAGTGTCATCATTGAAAGGTAAGCAACCTGCTAGCGGAGGCAGTAAGGTGAAGAAGTCCAAGTCTGACCAGGCGCGCCCGCGGTCTTCTTCCATACAAAGGTCGTCTTCAGGACAGTTGTCAATCGGCAGAGACCGCAGGAAATCGCGTCTGGACTTGAACTCGCCAGCTGATCCGTAATTTTGATTGCTTATGACCGTAGAAATACATGTTATATACTTATTCCTGTCCATACACCTATACCAACACGAAACGTCTCCAGAAGTATCTGCAAACGTGTAGAAATAAACGTCATTGAGAAGTTTTGGGGTCTCTCTATATAAATGTTTGTGGTGTAGTAGTGTTACGCAGCCCATACCGTTTATCTTGAAGATACATTTATTTCTTCACCGACAGAGCCTCCATAAAAAATATCCTACCGCCGCACGAAGTAATTTCCCATACACTGTTTCATTCTAACAATTAGTTAAATGTGCTCAAAATGGCCTCATTAACAAGTCAACTAAATTTTTTGAAATATCATATTATTGAAAACATCTGCTCTACAGGTAAAGCAAAGGCATCAAGTTAAAGGACTTTAAGTGATTGAGAAAAGTCTGTGATGGTAGAGATTTATGGAAAATATTTCTGCAAGTAGGTGGATGAGATCCTGTATCTTGTTAATAAACTATATTTGTAATACTCTGGTAGATGTAATTGGAACTTGATATCTTAGAAATAGTGTAAAAATTTTCAACTAATGTAATGCATGCGTAGGGATGTTCGTTGAGAACTACCAAGTAACGTTAGATAGAAAGTTACATAAAATACGAGTAGTCTAGTCCTCAGATGCGTGTGGCATAGGGTTACAACTTGTAACTCATAGCTAATAGAATACACAGGGGCTTTACTTATAGCTTCACTCTGTAGTGTATTAAGCTAATATGCGTAGAAAGTTTTCAAATTATTTAATGCGATTTTTGGAAATCATAGTCTCCCAATTACTAGATGGAAATGTTAAGATTCGGGTTGTAACTTATAGAGTTTGGCTATCAACTTTCCAGAGAAACGTCTTCTCCTGCAAATCGGTACCTACTGTAAACGGTACTGCGGTAATTATAATTTAGATGGTTCCTTTGAATACTAATAGAAGTTGAGTCTTTTAATAATAAGTTTTTCTTCAACTGTAGCTTCCACGGATCCGCATTTCTCTAAGTTGGTAGTCTATTCTGGCTAAACATTGTCGATAAATTTATATATTCTGCAGATGCACCTTCATGACGATTTATATTAAACTGTTTTACATATATGCATAACGATTGATCATTTGGCTCATACATATAGTAATAGTTTCCACGTAAAATGCTTACTAGAAATAGTGTTCATTGTCATCAACATAGTGTAATCTCGACCAAGTGTCAGGGTTCGTATTCCATCTATGTACGAGTAATAATCTAAATATAATGTAGAAACGTCGTGTGAATGATCTATTTGACACATGTATGGTTCAGATGGTCGTGGTCGTCGCGGCACTGATTTCGACATAATAATCGGTTCCCATTGTATTCCTTTTAACAACAAATGGCATCGCTTGAATTGGGAGTTGCTAGATAGCTACTTGTTACCAGGTAGGCAGGATTACTGCGATACATAGGGTTGCTATATTTCTAATTCAATACTCACAGCATTGCATTTTTTTCAAAATTCTTTAATAAAATTGTAATTACAAAACAACACTACATACTTTTTGGAAGCGGTTGTATTTTAATCTTCATTTTCAAGAACAAAAATCCTGATCAATTGTTACAATACTTGTACTTGCTTTTAACTCAATTATACATCACATTTATAAGTCCTAAATTTTCAAATTCTATAGGTAATTATGTTAGTTAAATTTTAATCGCGTAATAAACATGACGTCATCTATATCGACATTTTAGCAGTACTTAAAAACACCACTCCTTCTTGTACAATAAACACCTCCAACTCCTTGTGGCCAAAATACAAACAACTCGCATACCTACTCCTGCTGTCAAGCAGCATTGCCGCAATCTGGATTGGTGGGCATGAGTGCCGGTGTAATTTCAGATAATTGAGACATTCTAGTGTTGTCTCCGGGATGATAGCGTATCTGAAATGCCTTTAGTACTACAGGCATACCCAGGGGGGCAGCCCCCTGGAACTCTCGGAGAACATGTAAGAACTACCCTAATTAGGTACTAAAAAAAGTATAAATGAGGACTTATCTTTAACTTTTAAATAAACCACGCAGTAAACACTGACAAAATTTACGGTGTACCTAATTACCAAAAAACGATCGAGCGATCACTCTTAAAATTTGACTTGCCTCCCCCCTCAAGGCCTGACTACGGATGTTCGATGTCGGCGTTGTCTATTTCCCATCAAGTAAGAAAATATTTGATTGTCATCCCATAAGTAGATCATTTATCCACTTACTAAGTTATGTAATTGTGTTTTCTTATTTCTTTACCTTTGACATAATAGGTATTAGGTTACTTCAAGTATTGTAATAATTGCTTCACAGGATAAGTCTGTAAATCCTATATCTGACAACTACTTCAATCATATCACAATCTATAGAGAACAGTCTAAGTAACTGCCATACTAAAATATTATTTTTATTATACTTATTTAGCACTGCAATCACGCAAGTAGGTAGTGTAACTATCCCTGATTTATCTCATGAGATACGGTTTGTGAATTAAATAGAATTGGAAGTACTAACACCTGGTATCCATAAATCCTCAAATTTGTTCTGTTAAGTACGTTATAAGATTTAGCATAGTATTCGTCTATTAGATTAAGGTGTACATATCCCGCATTAATATGCGATGAGACTTTGAGGCCATTCCTGCTAACTAGGATAACTAGTCGGTAATTAAAATAAGTTAGATACACAGGTTAGGTAGGCATACAGATCTTTAATTGTTTGGCATCCACTTTCGATTGGTCAACTCACGTCTTTGTGACAAACGAATTGATATAAAAGCATTTTCTCCCGTAAATTAAGTTAAGAGTTGTACACATAGAAAAGCAGAGGAACCGAAACTAGTTATTTTTAATTTTTGTTCATACAATGTATTATGTTCAAAAAGGCACATGTATTATGAATATATACAATACGTAAAGAAAACCCTGTCAGATCCGTGAAGGTATTGTTAGGTATCGATAACTAATTCTACTAATGCATACAAAGCCAGACTATACTTTACAAAAATCCCCGTAAAAAAATAAAAAGTATGTCGTAAAAGGTGGTTACTTAATACATGTGCGGTAAGCAATAGAAGTGCGGGCGAAGAAGGACAATGCACGCGGCACTTGGTCGCATCGCTCATAATAATACCGTCAAAAATTGTGTTGTCACTTTTTTTAAAAATTACCAAATTTTGTGGAAGTTGGAATTTTCTCGCGGAAAAAAGATTATATCATGCTCTTTCAAAATTAATTACTATATTGATACTATGATGATTATATAAAATTTCATATTTTATTTGGTCATGTGTAACCTTTATTATTATATCCTTACGGGTCGGACGGGGTTTACTTTACATATTGTATACATATTACATATGTATTATATTATATTCATAATGCAATTAAGCTGCATAAAAAAAAACACACACAGTACAAATAGAGATAGGAATAGTAAGGCGTACATACACAGTCTCTGCTAAAACACAATTCATCATTAACGATGACAAAAGTGATATTGGTGATAACTATATATCTGACGCTGTGAACATCGATCTAGCACTTAATGTTGGAGACAGAAATGAGCAACAACTGAACAACGAGCAGACGTCTTAAGTCCGTATTCCAGAAGGAAACTCGAGCATTGATCTCTGCTTAAGCATTACTTAAAACTAGTTTCAACCAATCAAATGGCTTGAAACGAGACTTAAGTAGAGCTTGAGTTTTGAGTGACGTTCTGTAATACGCACCTTAGAGACAGGTAGGTACGGATCAATCGTACCTACCGTGAAAACTGTAATAACCGAGGTCACCCAACAGATGAACAACACTAATTCCACATGCTGCACTATGTATATGCAAAAATTACACTGTTGCATAAGTTTGAACCCACCATTACATATCTGGATCACTTGTTGGTTGTCATACCAAGCTGACCTTGTATGCGCCTTATTCGTATGTAATAAGTAGTTCGTATGTAGTATTAAACACCGCGACATCGTCATCGTTTTCATTGTACAGTGAAGAAATTGCTAAGTGATGCAGGTTATTTGCAAAATATGACAACATTTTAAGTCCAACTACAACCAAAGCGTTGTATAATGTTTATCTGTCTCTTGTCTTATGTTTGCACAGATTTTACTGCCTCGCATTGTGCCTAGCATTGGCAGCTTTGACTTTTCAATGGCACCTTAATTCAAATTCCAATTTAACGTTTATCTTTCATATTTGCGTCAAAAGATAAACGTTATATCTATTGATTTACATTTTAAAATGCGTTTGACTATTTGTACCATTATTACAACACGGTTACGTTAACTTGCTATGGAAATGACGATCATATCACGGTATTAGGAAGTAATTAATTATAGAATAATGAGGGTCATGTACACACGGCATTTAAAAACATAAAAAAAATCAAATATCGTAATTTTTCTTCGGAATATCAACCTAATTAAAGCAAGACACAAACATCCGTTTTAGTGCTTTATAAAACGCCTTTTTGGAAGACGCTGATGCCTACGGTTTACTCCGTTACACGAAAGTACAGCAGTCCAATAATCAAGCAAGTAATGTTGAAACATTAATACCTGTTAACAAACAGGTGCAATCGTATAGCAAAACCACCCGTCCTGTTATTAAATCCTTAATAAATAAACTTGATTGAATCGGAACTTAGAACAACTCATTTGAGTACGTAGATATACTTATACATATCCTCGACATCCATTTATAGCTACTTAAGTGGCTATTGAGTTGAAAATAATAGTTTTGTAGTATTTCGTGGATAAGTGGTGATTCTGCGACTACAAAACGTGTCACCCATAGCTTCAGTCGAACCATTATCGTTGAATTATTGATTGAACAATGGGTTTGGTGCTAAATTCTTAGAACCTTAGCCAAGTTCGTGAAGATAACGCTTCATACAGAAGTTACGGAAGCGATTGTTTTGGACTTTAAAGATCGGATTTATGAATAAAAAGTGAAAGGAAGTTTTTAAACAATATTAAATAAAAAAATCAAACTAACGCTGCATATTTGTACGTGGATTTTGAATTGGAAACAATGGTCCCATAGATCATTGCTTCTACTACATCCGTCTAACACAGTTTCAGTCTTAAATCATTATTATTTTAGAACATTGACTTTGTGTTTTCAAGGAAGTCACCGTCAAGTTTGTTTTGTTAATAACGTTTCGTTCAGAAATTATATATGTATATGCGATTGCACCTGGTTTAAAATCGGAGACTTAGATCGAACTCCTTTTTAAACGGTATTGTTAGAAGAATATGAGTAAAAACAGCCTACATATGGTTCAACATTCATGGCGTTTATTCTGGAAGGGCATTGTACTGGTCATATCGGTCTCGAAGAATATTGCGACTTACCATCTACTCTAGCTTTGGCTGTAAACTATTATTAACGTTGAATAATTGATTGGAAATTGTTTAACGATTGTAGTTTACGTTTTTCATAAATTTCTCATTCTTAAAAATACATCATCATATTTACGAAGCTCTATTTCTAAATTAAGTATAATAATAATTTCAATTTGAAATGTATTCGATCCTAAAATAAAGAGTTCTTTAATTAAACAAATTTTGGCTAACCGGTAAACTTTTTTTTATTCTACATATAAAATACTGCATGAAATGAGCTGGTTTTAAAACGGTATTATTTGAATATGTAGATATGCTCGACATCTATTTATAATACTTAAGTGGCTTTTGAGCGCAAAATAATGGTTTTATAGTATTTCGTGGATAAGTGATGATTCTGCGGCTACAAAACGTGTCACCTATAGCTTCAGTCGAACCATTATCGTTGAATTATTGATTGAACATTGGGTTTGGTGCTATACCTTTTCTTAGAACCTTAGCCAAGTTCGTGAAGATAACGCTTGATACAGAAGTTACAGATGCGATTATTTTGGACTTAAAATAACGGATAAATGAATCAAAAATATTACTTGAATATGTAGATATGCTCGACATCTATTTATAACACTTAAGTGCCTTTTGAGCGCAAAATAATGGTTTTATAGTATTTCGTGGATAAGTGATGATTCTGCGGCTACAAAACGTGTCACCTATAGCTTCAGTCAAACCATTATCGTTGAATTATTGATTGAACATTGGGTTTGGTGCTACACCTATTCTTAGAACCTTAGCCAAGTTCGTGAAGATAACGCTTGATACAGAAGTTACAGATGCGATTATTTTGGACTTAATTAAAATAACGGATAAATGAATCAAAAATATTACTTGAATATGTAGATATGCTCGACATCTATTTATATAACTTAAGTGGCCTTTGAGCGCAAAATAATGGTTTTATAGTATTTCGTGGATAAGTGATGATTCTGCGGCTACAAAACGTGTCACCTATAGCTTCAGTCAAACCATTATCGTTGAATTATTGATTGAACATTGGGTTTGGTGCTATACCTATGCTTAGAACCTTAGCCAAGTTCGTGAAGATAACGCTTGATACAGAAGTTACAGATGCGATTATTTTGGACTTAAAATAAAGGATTTATGAATAAAAATATTATTTGAGTATGTAGATATGCTCGACATCTATTTATATAACTTAAGTGGCATTTGAGCACAAAATAATGGTTTTATAGTATTTCGTGGATAAGTGATGATTCTGCGGCTACAAAACGTGTCACCTATAGCTTCAGTCAAACCATTATCGTTGAATTATTGATTGAACATTGGGTTTGGTGCTACACCTATTCTTAGAACCTTAGCCAAGTTCGTGAAGATAACGCTTGATACAGAAGTTACAGATGCGATTATTTTGGACTTAATTAAAATAACGGATAAATGAATCAAAAATATTACTTGAATATGTAGATATGCTCGACATCTATTTATATAACTTAAGTGGCCTTTGAGCGCAAAATAATGGTTTTATAGTATTTCGTGGATAAGTGATGATTCTGCGGCTACAAAACGTGTCACCTATAGCTTCAGTCAAACCATTATCGTTGAATTATTGATTGAACATTGGGTTTGGTGCTACACCTATTCTTAGAACCTTAGCCAAGTTCGTGAAGATAACGCTTGATACAGAAGTTACAGATGCGATTATTTTGGACTTAAAATAACGGATAAATGAATCAAAAATATTACTTGATTAGGTACATATGCTCGACATCTATTTATAACACTTAAGTGCCTTTTGAGCGCAAAATAATGGTTTTATAGTATTTCGTGGATAAGTGATGATTCTGCGGCTACAAAACGTGTCACCCATAGCTTCAGTCAAACCATTATCGTTGAATTATTGATTGAACATTGGGTTTGGTGCTATACCTATTCTTAGAACCTTAGCCAAGTTCGTGAAGATAACGCTTGATACAGAAGTTACGGATGCGATTATTTTGAACTTAAAATAACGGATTTAAGAACCAAAAATAATAGACGTAAAGGTATAAAATAAAGAGTTTTTAATTATACAAAGTTTGTCTAACCAGTAAAACTTTCAAATTTTCAATACGGAACAACTTTACACTTTTATTGTCTATTCTACATAAAAAATACTGCATGAAATGAGCTTTTTTCCAAAATGGTATTCAAGGAAATATATGTATATAATAATAACTGGCATTAAACTAAAGGAAAATCCTAAACACCGGCCGGGTATTGAGCTGGTAACATCAGTCTCGAAGAACATTGCGTGTTGCTATCTAGTCTAGCTTTGGCTGTATACCATTACGGTTAATTTACTAATTGGACATTAGATTCAACATCATCATCATCAAATTTTTATCGTCCCACTGCTGGGCACAGGTGTCCTCTCATACAAAGAAGGATTGAGCGCAATCACCACGCTTGCTGAATGGGGGTTGGCGATTTCAGACTGAAAGTCCAGATTTCCTCAAGATGTTTTCCTTCACCCAATCAGTCATTGGTGTCCAAAAAAACTTAGAAAGTACATATAACTTAGAAAAGTTACATTGATACTTGCCTCTGGAAGCGTACCACGCCACAACGACTTCACATATACATTAGATTACAATTTTCGGAAATCTCACCCAAGTCCAAGTTCATGTTTCAACGCTTGGTGCTGTAACACCTAGCACCGGCTGTTTGTCTTGAGCTTGTAACTATCTATTAACATTCAACTTGAAGTACTTACGTCAACCTTTCTATACTTTCATCTTCTAAGCTGGATAAGAAATGCCGTGTGTACATTTCTCTTATTAAATATGGTACCATGGTTATTCAAGGAGCGAATTTTATTATTTTTGCTATTTATTTACACGTAGCTAAATATTGTGAACTAGAAAATTACATTTCAAACTTTTGGTTATAAGTTTTGCCTTACTTTCTCATAAGGGTTTTCGCGTAATCGAATTATACAACAAGTAAATTAATTAACGCACTTCCTGTAAATAGTTTGTTCAGAATCGTTTACTGAATCGGTTTATATAATTTTTAATATTGTAGGTAATTTTATATCTCAAAAATAATTAAAACTACGAAAATTATTTTCCCACTTTTTTATTTTTTTATTTTGTGTACAGACTTTTAAAATCGCTGTTTCACCTGTATTCATACAAATTTAATCATTCAATACAAACTAAGCAAAAAAAGAAACTTATTCCAAGAACGTTAAAGTCTTTGTTCTCCAAGAATTGATATAATTAATTTAATAAATAACAATGCATATACTTACATGTTAAATTAAAAATTCAGTGTTATAATATTATAACATAATATTGTAATTGGGGTGTTTGAGAGTGTGCGTTTATTACATTATATGTTGTATACTTCCAAACGAGTACTACCCATGTTAACCTCTCCAGTTTAGTACAAAAAAATGTGAATCCATAAATCAGCTCGGACATCCATATTGGTCGAGTACAAGGAGCATTTTTCGGAAGTAGTTGCGCCTGCAAATTCAGGCGTAGCCTTGAAAAGTCTATTGAAACTTTATCGATGTGTAAGTGTAGATGGAAGATGATCGATCTAAAGCTGATTAAAAATCGAATAAAAGTATTACGTTGTGTTCTAATATATATTTCTAGGCTTCTGATCAATGTAAATGCTAACTTAGCAATAAGTTACTTAATGTAACTTATTGCTTATTTATGAATGGTGTTCTTCTTAACTTTTTTTATTATTATTTAAACATCCGTGTATTTAAAGAATCTGATGGTTTTTCCCGAGCAATTTTTATAACGGGCTTGTTAGTTTACTGTGACCATTAAAAACCAAAAAAAAACGAATAAAACATAGAAATCAGTAAAAAAAAACAAAGAAAAGTATAAAAAATTATAAAAATATGGAAATAAGCAAATGAATAGATATAAGTAAAGGAATATATATTTTCTTAAATAAAGAAAACCAAAAAAATTTAGAGCTATATTAAATAAATAATAAAAAAAAAATACAAAAAAAATATATAAAATACAAAAGTTTAATATCGGTCAATTCGCTTGTTGTATATCGTTCATGGTACCAATAGTTGTCCCGTTGGTGTGCTTCGTGCTAGATAAGTAGAGAGATCATCAAAACGATGAGTTTAGTTCCCCATGCGTCCTTTTTAAAATAATTTAGATTTTGTTAATTTTGATATGTATAAATTTCATGAGATACGCCAGAGATACCTCCAAATGATGTATATACAAAAGACATATTAGGATTATTTGTAAACTAAAAAGATGTTGTCGAAAGATATATTTATTATTTATAAGATGTAGGTAATAATTATTAGATTATATTCAGATGTGCTGCTATATAGCTTCGTAAGCTCGCAAACCTTCAGAGTCCTGTACCTGTCAGGCAACCCATATACCTCAATAGGCGAATATGCTGTCGCGATGCAGCAGAGAAGGCAACAACTGTCAAATGGAAAAGGCTTAGTTGAAAAAGTCTTCGGGAAGGAAAGTAACTTGTCAAGAACGGGCAAAATACTCATTATTTATACCTATTTAAGATTTAGAATAGCATTAGGTATTAAATAGTACTGTAGCCGTAGTTCTTCGGATACTCTTAATTTTACCACTCTCTCTATCATTTATATTCATTATTTATATTTAAGTATTTTTTTTTTTTTATTATAATGGAATATTCCATATATTTACCATAAAATTAGTTACTAAATTGGTAATATTGTTTCCTCCTCACTTCATATTTTTAAATGACTTTATACTCGATGGAAATAATTTTCTTTTATAAAAATTTCCGGTTTACCACCCTTCATAATGGTTTAGATATAATAAAATTACCTTTATAATAAGTTAATTCAGTAAGTGTAAATTTCTAATGAGGTATATAATGGAAGAGGAGTGAATTAGTAGTATGTATATACAGCGTAGCAATTACCATTAACTATGTCATAAAAGTTAATTAAGTGTCTGTGTTTCTGATTACCGTATAAAGCCGTAATTACGAACAATGTCATAATTACTACACAAGTCGATATTTTGCCACACGCAGGTAGAGAGAGGTAGAATAAAAATATATTGAAATATACATATGGAAGTTGAATTACTATCCATAGTAATGAAATAAGTAATAATCTTCCAAGATTATCTTATCTGATATACCTAACTTGAATGTTATCCATAGTAATTATATTATGTGTCTATATTATCACACCGGGTCCGTGCAAGGTAAAGACATCACAGATCAACTCGCAAGTATTGATTTAGGCACTGCACGGCATGGTTTAACTATCTCAATTTAATAATGATATCTTAACTCACATAAATTTAGATTATTAAGTAGGTGGAAATTATTGTCTATTTAACCATCAATAATATTGTATGTTACGAGTAATTTCAGATCATTGTATCTTTGTAAAGAACTATCAGCACTTAATCCTCTTTCTGAACAATCGGTGAAGTCGAACATAGGTACTGCACAGCAAAGTTATCCTTATTCTATGCAACATTATTTTTTGTTTATGTAAACCCCTAAACACGTGTCCAGTATTTTTAATAAAGAATCTCATTGATATAATATTAAACAGATATGATATGCTCTAACAAATTAACCAAAATAAATGTGCCGATCGGAGCAACAGCACACACATGCAATTTTTTTATTCTGCGTACATTTCACACGTTGGTACAGTGTGAATGAGATGGGGCGCAATCTAAAGCCTATACAAGAAAAAGATGGCTGGTGTTTGTCGTTTGCGTTGTTAGTGTTTGTCGTTTGTTTTTACGAGTGTATCGAGAGTGACTAAAGCGAGATACTGGACTTACCTCCTTTTGTGCGCTTCATTTTCAGTGCGCTAGTGACTTATCTACCTTAGTTTAATATCTTATCAATGAAAGAATCTATGTACAAAATTTCAAAAAAATATAGGTAATGAAAAACGACAGAGTTATGAGCTTGCTATTCTTATTGCTATTGCTTGGTTGTCCTAACAAAAATATGGTCAAAGATCCGCTGGGGCGGGCGGCGCAGTGTTTTGACCTCTGGCGTCAGCTGTGGCGCGCGCGCAAGTACTCTGATCTATCGTAACCGCTCGGGAACCACTCTGCAACAATTTCTAAATGTATTTGGAAAAAATATAACATGGTGTAAAAATTATTGCTTTACTACTAAGGTTTCACATAAACAAAATATAACTTTGTATAATTGGATATCATTTTTTATTCTAGAATAAGTAGGTAGAAATAAATGTGTATTTAACCATCAATACTCGTATGTTACTTGGAATTTCTGAATGTTAAATTTAATTGAAATACATGACATTTTAACATCTATTATGAATATTATATTGTATGTGTAGAACCAGTAGTCACTTGGATCGATATTCGTGTTTAACTCATTAATAGCTCGTCCATATTATATTGGATGCTCACGTTAACAGCCGGAGCACAGCTTCTTTCCAATAATATCATTGTTTAATGTTTAAGCCAGAAACTTGTAATATCTATCAATCTTACTTCAATAAACATTTATAAAGGAGATTTTATTCTTTAATTTTTTGTCACCTTTTATTTTAAAACCCGTGAGGACATTAATTACCGTATTTTAGGCGAACTCAGGCATTTATCTTGTTTTACAACTAGACTCCAATGAGTCTAATTTTAAATCTAGATTTATGTAAGAGGACATTCTTGGATAATTCTTCCTATTTATCAGTGTAGGGTCACGCCTTTGATGATTACGAGAAACGTTTTCAAAATACACGGAGAGTGCACAAAATCATACTCACACCCGGTTACACTATAAAGGGTGTCTCTGACATCGACGCACAAACGAGTACCATGGATCCAGTACATGATTCTGAACCCTACAGTGGTGGAATTTTTAATTAATTCGCTAATTACACAAAAAAGCGCAACGTGAACATAACTCGAAAAACTATCGAATCAGCTGATTTAATACAGTTCACATCAGGGGTCAACGTCATAAACACGCGCGGCGGCACGCTTGCAACGTTCAAAGGCCGAACCGACACATTTTTTTAAACACTGATTTCTGTAACCTCTCATTAACTATATAAATGACTATCATAATTTTGTTAGTGGCATGCGGTGTAGCCTTTTCGCGAAGGTTGCGTTACGATGTCAGATACACCCTGTATACTCTCTGGTCATAAAAATGAGCAGAAACTTGGATCCCGTCAAGTAAATGATAAACGGTGCCAGTATAACTAAATAAGAATTGCCTGAAATGGAAAACGATCTTCTCCTGATTGCCCTGGGTCTTAGATGTTTATCTACACTTCTGGACACATCTATTGACCCACCTTGCATTTTCAGTTTCGTTTGGTCCTAGCTAAAATTTTATATTAGGCCGAGCAAAAAGTTTATATGGAGTTTTGAACCTGGTCCATTCACAATTTCATTCAATAGTCTTTTTTTGAATTTCGAAAGAAACAAAAGACAATTTGGAGCCTGTTTGTTGATATCAAACAATCGAATACTAAGAAAACTTGATTTTATTGGTTTAATCATCATCATCGACCTTTTTATCGTCCCACTGCTGGGCACAGGTCTCCTCTCATACAGAGAAGGAATGAGCGTAATCACCACGCTTGCTCAATGCCGGTTGGCGATTTAAGACTTAAAGTCCAGGTTTCCTCAAGATGTTTTCCTTCACCTTCAGTCATTGGTGTCCAAGATATACTTAGAAAGTACATATAACTTTAGAAAAGTTACATTGGCACTTGCCTGACCTGGAATCGAACTCGCGCACTCATAATTGAGAGGCTGGTTTTAACCACTAGGCCACCACAACTTGGTTTAATTATTGGTTTACCCAAGTAAACCAATAAAAAATAAAAATTAAACCAAGTCGATCACTTTTTCAAGAATTAAATCCAAATTTAATTCTTGAAAAAGTGATTGATATCTTTGGTTTTGCAACAAACATTACTTATTTTTAACATTATGGGGAGGTTCTATCAATAATCTATGGATACTTCACCTGAAGTCGCCGCCCAAGCTGTGGCACTTATTCAGGCCGGACACAGCCAAAGAAATGTGAGTGCTCAACTTAATTTAAGTCGATCCGCGGTCCGAAATGTTTATCGGAGGTACGTAGAGACTGGCGGCTTTGTTCGTCGCCAAGGAAGGCCACGATCTCGGGTCACAACTGATACGCAGGATCGATTCATCGTGACGACCAGCTTGAGAAATCTTAACCTTACCTCCATTGAGATACAAAACCAACTTCGCGACTTCCACGGAGTATCTGTGAGCACTCAAACTGTTCGGAGAAGGTTAAAAGAACACGATATGGACATAAGCCAGCTAATGGGCCCAAACTAACGCGAGCCCACCGAACAGTGCGCCTTCATTTAAATTTTACACACCAAGAATGGAGCCGTGTACTCTTTTCTGATGAGTCTAAAATTTTGTTACATGGCAATGATGGAAGGAAGAAGGTCTACCGACGTAAGGGAGAGCGTTTCGCAGAATGCTGCTTTGAAGAGAGGGTTGCTTATGGCGGTGGCTCATGGACTGTCTGGGGCGGTATATCCGCGAGCGGCAAAACTCAGCTTGAGGTTGTTACAGGACCACGGCTGCCAACATTAAATGCTGAAAGGTACATTCGTGAGTGCTTAGAACCTCACGTGATACCATACGCGGACTATGTAGGCCCAAATTTCCTTTTCATGCATGATAATGCAAGAGCCCATACGGCCGGCATCGTCAGGGAATATCTTCGGGATGTGAACATCACAGTTATGGACTGGCCAGCCAGAAGCCCAGATATGAACCCTATTGAGCACATGTGGGACGAGCTAAAAAGACGTGTTAGGGCTCTTCAGCCAGTTGGCAAGACGATGGAGGAGTTAAAAACTGCCATAGAAGAGGAATGGGAGATGATCCCTCAAAATTTCATAGAGCGGTTGATAAACTCTACGCCTAATCGTATGAGAGCTGTGGTACATGCCCATGGAGGCAACACGCGTTATTAAATTAAACCTTGATTTGACAAAGCATGTTTTTTATTTAAAAATCAATTGCCTTTAACAAGGCGCATATCCGACTTGTTAGGCGTAGCTCCATGTCGTATGGTATTCTGAATTCAAATTTAAAACAATACGATCGAAAAAGATTGTAAAATGTATCTTGTTTAAAACTGCATCTATAGTTTTTGTTCAATATAGCAATCATATTTTGGTAGGGGCCTTCGAAACCTAAACTCTAAAGTGGACCAATAGATATGTCCAGAAGTGTATACAACGTGTAACATAAAGGGTATATACATACCAAGGGGATGTCATCTTTAGATGATATCAAACGATATCGGTACGCATTCAACTCAAAATAAAATACTCAAAAAATTGATACCAAATTTTCGGTTTCGTGTGTTTCTTAAAATTAAATCATAACGAACGTGGCACCATACTACATACGTTAATAACTACTCGTTACACGTGATGTTACTTGCCAAAATCCAATAAATGTCTTCAATAACTCTGTGCGACTAGTATGTTAGTAGCCTATCACAGGCGGTGTTTTTCCTCATAAGTTCCTAACATAAAGAGATAGGATTAAAAAACCCTTCCAATATCGTTTGATATTATATAAGATGCCATGCCGTTGTTATGTATATACCCTTTATGTTACACGTTGTATATGTATCTATTATAAATATAGTATCGTTGAGTAAGTAACCCATAACACAAGTCTCGAACTTACTTTGGGGCTAGCTCAATCTGTGTGATGTGTCCGTATATATTTGTTTATTTCATGCTACCTATTTCTTTGACGCCAACCCTTATTATCCGTAAGGCTCTCTTGGGTATAAGGAGAAGGAGGAAGAGGGTAACATTTCTTCATCAGATAGGTAAAGTTTTTTAAACAACAGCTCATATAGGTACCATTATCAAGTCGCTTCGATTACCTGTTGAACTGCTCTGATACGACAGGAGAAGCGTAGTGGACTCTCTAAGATCTCAGCATAGCTTGCGTCGAGCTACGGTTACAAGAACTGGAATAAGTAAATATATGGTTTGTAACGTCCAGGATATCGCCAACTTGTATCATTATGCCATTTGTAGGACTAACACGGCGTCCTTAATAGATAAATGCTAAGGTCTTTACTTTATTGAATATACAAAGACTTGGACATCATCAATTGTGTTGCTCTTTTACCTTATTACAACCATATATATGAATCAAAAGTAATCAGAAGATTGCGTTCAGTGCATTCAATTCTATACGAGAGTGACGTGGACAGCTATTAACACATTGTGTGGGCCATCCGTACGTGGACGACACATGCGACTACACCGGTAACTGGCCAATTAGCCAACCTCATCCCTCCAATGGGTCAGTCCGAGATCCTTCCAAGGATAAATATAGAACCGTTCCAGCTGCAAGTTCCGCTCGGTAAATGCCTATTATATACCGAGATGGAGTTTAAGTGTCATAGTGGACGGACGCGCGATCGCACTCAGTGCTCACACAAACCAAATCATGACGCTAATATATTTCGACTGGCTCGACTACCTCGTCTTCGGAGGGATGCTTCTCTGCTCCGCCCTCATAGGGGTGTACTTTGCATTCTTCGCGAGCAAAAAACAGAATACCACTTCTGAATACCTTATGGGCGGGAAGACCATGGGGATGTTCCCTATATCCATGTCGCTGATAGCCAGGTACATATGTTTGTTACTAGCCATGCCAATGGTTCTTACAATATCTGCAGGTTCTTTGCGAATGTGATGTTTCCTAAACCAGCATCATTATTATTTCTAGTTATATTTCGGGTATCTCGTTGCTGGGCCTGCCAGCTGAAATGTATACGTATGGAACTCAGCTGTGGACGATAGTGCTGTCGGAATGGGCGGTTTCTCTCACCATTGCAATTGTTTACCTGCCTGTATTTTATAATTTGCAAATCACTTCAACATACGAGGTATAAATTTTACGTACTATAATATATGTATTATATTTTGTGCTGCAATTGTGTATTGTGTTATTCTATCGAAAAAATAGGATTTCTACGTAAACAATAAAATTGTCATGCGATTACATGTATTAATTTATTGTATTATGTGATTTTTTCAGTATTTACGATTAAGATTTAATCAAAAGGTGCGACTTTTGGGATCAATAATATTTATTATTAAAATGATGCTATACATACCTATTGTAATTTATGTACCGGCTCTGGCATTCAGTCAAGGTATTATATTTCTTTCAGTTGTTAGAAGTATGCTTCCGCGCATTAAGATTACTGACGTGTATCCTTTCCTTGCAGTGACCGGTATTAATTTACATTTAATCACGCCCATCGTGTGCCTCGTCTGTATATTTTATACAACTCTTGTAAGTACGTCGATTTGTCGTTCACTTCAATGTTGACCCTATTCTATACACCGCCAGTAACAAATAAATGACTCGACCCGTCTAGTCTAGAACCGTCTAACAACGGGGTCAACTGTATCAGACATTATTATATTATCCGGACAGATAATACATAATAGTTGTACTTAATAGCTAAGTATTACCTCTTTCTCCTATTTCGCAGGGAGGGCTTAAAGCTGTAGTATGGACAGACACTCTGCAAACAGTACTTATGTATTTTGGTGTAGTATTTGTGCTTGCCTATGGTACATGGCGTTTAGGCGGGATTTCAAACGTAATTGATATAAACAAAAAGGGAGATCGACTCGACTTTTTCAAGTGAGTAGGTTGCTTGAAGTTCTGTGTGTGTTTGAACAAGATTGTTTATTGTTGAGTTGCTTACAGCATGGACGTGGATCCCACTATCCGGCATACTTTTTGGTCGACCGTGTTTGGTAACTACTTCAGTTGGCTTGCATCGTGCTCGGTCAATCAAGCTATGGTGCAGAGGTGTTTAGCCTTGTCTTCGTTAAGACGAGCTCGAATGTAAGTGTTTAGCTGTTAACTAATAGAATAACTAAGCTGCACCCTAATTGCGTAACACGCCGTCAATCTCAATCTGTACAATTTTCATGGTAATTTCTAAACCATTGGTCCAAGTGTTCGAAAAATATTTCTACCTAACAACGTAATTATACTGCAATGAATGCTGTTGAACTGTCAAAATAACACAAATTGCTAATATTAGGACAACTTAATTTTTTTCGGCTTGCTAATTTCATCTTGGAGATTTTTTTGATATCTTTTATACCCGGCACTGTCAAACCAGTGTCTATACTAAAGCTTGAATTAAAAAAATATATATTACTAGCTTTCCGCCCACGGCTTCGCCCGCGTGGAGGTCGGTTATATCGCGCTTTTTAGATTTCTCTCGGGAATATCAAATTTTTAGCCTATGTTCTTTCTCAGGGTCTAAAGATTGTCTGTGCCAAATTTCATCAAAATCGGTTGAGAGGTTTAAGCGGGAAAGCGTAACAGACAGACAGACAGATAGAGTTACTTTCGCATTTATAATATTAGTATGGATTGTATCTATGGCGGGTTGCGTTCCACGTTTAAATGCATCATATAATTACCAATAAATCATCTACGGACGACACCAAGTCAGGCTACCCGAAAATGTCATATATTCCCAATCAACCTTGAGCCTTAATGTTTTAGAGATAAAGTTGAAAATCTAATACAAAAATCTGACAGATTATATTACAGTAGCTTGATGTGCTGTCGTCTGTACGTATATTAATGAATATTATTTATATTATAGAACGATATTTATAATGGCAGCGGGTATATTCATCATCGTATCATTGTGTTGCTACACTGGACTGGTGATTTACGCTACGTTTGCGGAGTGTGACCCCTTATCCACGGGGTCTATCAGGAAGAGTGATCAACTGTTACCTTACTTCGTGATGACCATCACAGGATCTATTCCTGCACTGCCTGGAATCTTTATGAGCGGAGTCTTTAGTGCCGCACTGAGGTATATGAGTATGCTATAGTATTCCAATCAAAGTAAATTTTATTTATGTTTTAACAAGCCTTCGTACATACATACATTTAACTCCTATTTAGGGGATGTCATCATCATCATCAACCTTTTTTTGTCCTACTGCTGGGCACAGGTCTCCTCTCATACAGAGTGAACGTAATTGAACGTAATCAACACGCTTGCTCAATGCGGGTTGGTCATTTGCCAACATTTGACACTCATACGTGAGAGGCTGGTGTTTTAACCACTAAAAATCTAGCCTAACTCATCTTAGTTACATCAGGAACTCTTCATCATCATCATCTCAGCGTTTATCCCGGTTGCATCCGCGGCTTTCTCGTTGGAGCCCGGGGTCCGCTTTCCTGCACATTCTCCTCCATTTCGCACGATCTTTAGCATCCTGTGGTATGAGCTTGTTGGCACGCATGTCATCTCTTACAACGTCAAGCCAGCACTTCTTTGGTCTACCCCGCTTGTTCCGGCCCGGCGGAGGCGCCATGGCAAGACATTTGCTACCCACGTAACCTGCCGGTTTGCGTAAGACGTGGCCGTACCAGCGTAGGCGACCCTCCTGCAGTTTGTCTGCAATGTCACGGACACGAAGGTTGCCCCGGATGCGGGAGTTCCTGATGCGGTCTTTCCGCGTAACTCCACACATCCACCGCAGCATATTCATCTCCGTGACACGCAGCTCCTGCTTGTGTCGCTCAAGCACAGGCCACGCCTCACTGCCATACAGAAGACCAGGTCTAATGATGGTTTTCTAGACCTGCCCCTTAAGCTTAACCGGCATTTTGGGGTCACAAATGACACCTGTCACCGCACCCCATTTCGCCCAAGCTGCGGAAATACGTGCCCTGACGTCGCAATCAATGTCGCCGGACGCGTGAAGCACAGACCCCAAGTATTTAAACTGGTCCGTGCACTCGACTATGTCTCCGCCTATGCGCACAGACATGGGGTCTGTCGTGTTGCTGGCCAAGTATACGGTCTTCGCCACGTTGAGTTTCAGACCTCCGTTCTCAAGCGAGTCTTTCCACGCATTCACACGCCGCACCAACCGTTCCCTGTCCGCGTCCGCCAGCGCGATATCGTCAGCATACATGAGTAGCCAGGGAGGCTTCTCATGTGAGTCCTTGATGCTGTCCGACAAGACGTCTAATATAACGCTGAACAAAAACGGACTAAGGACGGATCCCTGGTGGACTCCGACGGTGATGGGGAAGGGTTTAGTGTCGCCAACAGCGGTCCTAACAACGGAATCGGAATTGAGGTACATGTCTCGAATTATGTCAACATAGGCTTCAGGTACCCCTTTAGACCTCAGTGCCCACCAGGTCACCCCGCGAGGGACACAGTCGAAGGCCTTCTGCATATCTAGAAAGAGCATATGCAGAGGCGTGTTCCTCGATCTGTATCTTTCCATGGTGATCCTTAGTGCGAAAATAGGGTCCATGGTTCCGTACCCTGGCCGAAACCCATATTGGCACCCCGAGACAGCACACTCCTGCCGGATTCGGGAGTCTATGATCCTCTCAAAGATCTTCATGGTGTGGGACATGACCTTGATACCGCGATAGTTGCCACACTCCTGAACCGAGCCCTTGCCTTTAAAGACTGGAGTAATGATACTCAGCCTCCATTGGCTCGGGATTTTGCCGGTCAGGAGCACGCGATTTAAAAAGTTAGTTAACGTGCCCACACCGCGAGGACCCATCGCCTTCCAGGCCTCAATGGGGACTCCATCAGCTCCGACAGCTTTCCGATTCCCCATACGACGAAGAGCCGTTTGGACTTCCTCAGGAGTTATCAGAGGCACTAGTCCAAGGTTCGGAGGGAGTTCTGGTGTCTGCACCTCTTGGTGCTGCTTGTTCAGCAGCTCGTGAAAGTACGAGCGCCATCTCTCCTTCACCGCGAGGTCCTCGCATAGCAGGTTGCCATTAGCGTCTTTTACACAACGGCACTTGGATATATCCTGTGCCGCTTTGACCCTGGAACGTGCCAACTTGTAAATGAGCTTTTGCCCCTCAGACGATTCCAACTTCTCGTAGAGAGGTTGCAAGTGGTCTCGTCTGGCTCTGGCTACAGCTCTTTTGGTGGCACGTTTGGCAACCTTGTATGCGTCGCGATCTTCAGGAGATCTGGTCGCTTGCCACGTTTTGAAGAGGGCTTTCTTCACCTTAGTCTCCCTCTGGACTGTGTCGTCCCACCACCAGGTTTCCTTGTCACGTTTGTGGCCGCCCTTAGAGACGCCGAGTACCACCCGCGCCGCCCCCGTAATAGCTGCCTGGATCCTGTCCCAGTGGTCTTGCACAGGTTCTCCGTCGGTACCCTCGCACTTGTCGCCAATAACCGACGCAAAATCCTGGGACCTGTTTTCATCAAGCAGCCACCACCGGATCTGGCGCCGACAGTCCTCTACACGTCTACGTTGGGCCTTTACGCAGAGGTGAATGACAAGGAGACGGTGTTGTGCAGTGAGACTCTCACCGGGTATGACTTTGCAGTGGGGCAAGCAAGCGGATAGGGCACAGACTTTGAATCAGAGGTTTGAGCTGTGTGTTGTGTCATTGAATTTACATTATATCACACTGATATATAGGCGAAAGTTTGTGTGTGTGCGTATTTATAAGTATATTTGTTAATTCTTCACTCTCAAACGGTTGGACAGATTTGGATTAAATTAATAGGATTAACATGTAGTCAGTGAAGTTGTAGTATAGTGTCACTAGTTTAGGTATACTTTTTTATCCCTAAACTTTCACGGGATTTAAACTTAAGTACTGACGTAAAATATAATGTACTTACTCAATACATGGAATACTCTGTCTCCTGCGCAAATTACACTGTATCGCAGGAATCAGTGTTCTCTCGTAATACACAATTATGTTGTTTTATGACAATACTTATAAAGAACTGCTTGAGGCCTTATAAGAAAGCTCAAGGTCACTCAAAGGGCTATGGAGAGGGCTATGCTTGGGGTTTCACTGCGTGATCAAATCAGAAATGAGGAGATCCGCAGAAGAACGAGAGTAACCAACATAGCCCTAAGAATTGCAATACTTAAGTGTCTGTGGGCCGGGCACATTGCCCATAGGACCGATGCCCGATGGGGCCGACGGGTTCTCGAGTGGCGACGACGCACCGGAAGACGCAGCGTGGGTAGGGCCCCGACAAGGTAGACCGACGACCTGATGAAGGTCGCGGGAATCCGCTGGATTCTGGAGGCTCAGAACGGGTCGTCGTGGAGATCCTTGTGGGAGTTCTGTTTCTAGCAGTGGAAGTGTTTCGGCTGAAATGATGATGATGATGATGATAAAAAGAACTAATTAAATAATTCTAAAAAAAAACCTAGAAAAATAAATAGGTATTATTTTACAAAACGAGGTAACTTAATACATGTGCGATAGGCAATACATGCGCAGGCGAAGGGGGGCAGGGCACGTGGCACGCGGTCACATCGTTCATTCATAATACAGAATACCATAAAAAATGGTGTTGTCACTTTTTTAAAAATTATCAAATTTTGGGGAAGTTAGAATTAAATTGCGGAAAAAAAGGTTATTTCAAAATTCATTAGTATTGTTACTATGATGATTATGTAAAATTTCATATTTTATTTGGTCATGTGTTTACCTAACCTTTCCTTATGGGTAGGGAGGGGTTTTATTTACATATTTTATAATAACTTTTTTATTCGTCTCTCACCAATGATCGGTAGCTTGATTAAGGAATCGGACTGGAGGAGTGAGAATATTGTTTATATTTATATAGTTATTTTTTTTTTCTTTTAGCTCCATGTCTACCGGACTAAATTCAATGTGTGGAGTGATTTTCGAGGATCTCATCCGGCCTGCTTACAATAAACCTATTTCGGAAAGAGCTGCCAGTTTCATTATGAAGATGATTGTGGTGGTCATTGGTGCGTACATCTTGCATTTTTGTGTAAAAATACAAAAAACAGCTAAAAAAGAAATCTTATAGATTTTTTCGAAATTGTGGTAGAAAAAAATGAACCTAATTTAGTAAAGCGTAGAAAATTATGAAATACTAGGTGCCCAGTACGAACAAGTACAATCATAAATTTTCGAAAAACCTTTTTTAGATTTTTTTTTTTCTGAGTAATTTGTATATTTTTCCGATCTTGACCGCTGCGGTCAAGAAAAGCCTTAAAATTATGCGTCATTATAATCATAAACTTCCATAATAAGTTATGACCATAGGTCGGAATAGGTAGAGTGATTTTTGGTACTTGTATCATAAATTTACACAAAAAGAATAACGTATAAGACATTTTCCCCGAATGTAATTCCAGCCCCCTAATCGGCGAACACATTTTTGTCAAATAATTGCGATTAATTTTGATCGTTCGGACCGCCCATTGGTCCGTTCGGTCCAAACGATCCCAACTGACAAAAATGTGTTCGCCGATTAGGGGGCAGATCCTAGTAAATATTGTTATGGATAGTAGTGACATTATTACTCCTCAATTCATTTAAAGGAAGGTAACAAAATTAAACTAATTTATTATTTACTTGTTGAAAAATAAAAACAATAAAATTCGATGGAAGCATTAATACATTTCAATGTTTTATTTTTTAGTATTCTATTTTACTCTAATGAAGGGTATAGCCAAATCAAAGGGTTTTACGACTTAATATAATTTATACATTTTTTTTAAATAATCAACCAATTCCGTAAATCCGGAGGAATGTCCATATTAATATATACGTTTCCGATCAGTGACCCCAATTCACTCTACCTATTCCGACCTATGGTTATGACGTACCTACCGACAAAAAAGCCCTTGAGAAATAATATACAACATGATCAAATCGCCAACCAGAAGGTGACGGATGACAGACCAGTCACTCTTACAGAGAGAAGACCTAACTCTAAGCAGTGAAATCTTCATAGGGTGATTATTTTACAATATGTAAAGAAAACCCTGTCCGATCCGTGAATGTATTGTCAGATATCGTAAGCCGAGCTAAACTTAAAAAAAAATCCCCTAAAAAAATTAATATTATTTCGCAAAAGGAGGTAAATTAATACATGTGCGATAGGCAATACATGAGCGGGCCGAAGGGGGGCAGGTCGTATCGCTATTCGCTCATAATAATACCGTCAAAAATTGTGTTGTCACTTTTTAAATAATTACCAAATTTTGGGGAAGTTGGAATTAAATCCCGAAAAAAAAAAGATTATTATTATTATACTCCTACTATGCTACTAGATACTATATATTTGGTCATGTGTTTACCTAACCTTTATTATCCTTATGGGTCGGACAGGGTTTCCTTTACATAATGTACCTATAACAGCTGTCGCCCACGACTTCGTCCGTGTCAATTTCTGCTATTATGAGCGCGATTGAGAAGTGTTATATCATATTTCTGGGCAACTTCGCAGTGCATGCAACGGAAGCCCTCAAAGACCATTAATTTTCTCCGCTTTTTCACATATTCGTACAGATTCTTCTCTCCTAATGATCGCAAAGTGATGTTGTATAGCCTAGAGCCTTTCTCAATAAATGGTATATCTAACCATGCTCCATGTATCTAACACAGTCTTTTTCATCTCAGCGTTAATCCCAGTCGCATCCGTAGCTTTTCAGCTTTGGAATCTGGGGTCAGCTTGAAGTCTAACTGCTGATTTTATCTAAACTTCGATATTTTCCGTGAAGTGATTGCCGTCTGACCTCCTCAACACGAAGGCGATATCTAAGCATCGCAGTTAAACCAATTGTTAGACCTTTGAGGGCTCCAACAACCCGTAACGACTGTCACTAGATATTCGTATGGCAACCGGGACCAACGGCTTAACGTGCTTTCCGAGGCACGACCAGACCAGTGCAAATATTCATATTCATGCATACAAATATTTGCACTGTGCGGGGATCGTAACCGCGCCTCCTTGCGCAACGGCTGCGTTCGCTACCGCTACGCCACGGAGGGTGGCGGGTATATCTACCACAGTAGTCCCTCAATTTAGATCTTTCAAACTCTTCAGCTTTATAATATTAGTAAATATTTGAAAGTAAATTCAATTATGTACAGATGACAACACGTCAAGCTACTACAATCTGTTAGACTTTTTATTAAATTTTCAACTTTATCCATAAAGCATTAAGGCTCAAAGTTGATTGAGAACCTTTACAGTTTCGGGTAGGTTGGCCTGCTGTCGTCCGTACTTTGATCAAATTAAGTTATATTGTAAAAACAAACATAGCTTTTTGTTAAAACATTATTGAATTCTATTCTTTCATTCTATTCTTTCAATGTAGGTACGGACAACAGCAGGTCAAGCTACACCTAACTGTCAGATATTCCCAATCAACCTTGAGCCTTAATGCCTTAGAGATAAAGTTGAAAATGTAATAAGGAAATCTGACAGATTGTAGTAGCTTGATGTGCTGTCGTCTGTACTATCGTTTCTTTATCTTGATGGACACATCGTGATGGTAATTGCCTGTGAGCTACATTCTACCTGGTTTCCTTTTCCGGTAGAAATGTTAATATAGTATCATTACTCATTAACGCCTTGATAAACAGCCTAAACGAATTATAGTTATTGTTTAATTTTCACCGCAGTTTTTTATTCAGTGTATTTTTTCCTTAATCCGTTTTTTGTAGAAATAATTGATTAAAAATACTCTGTATGATTTGAACCAAATAACTGGTTCAATCAGTTCCTGTTTCTTGCACTGCGCAAACTTGGGGCACTAAAAACGACATTTTCAAAAAAAAAACCGTTCACCTTGGCTCCTACTTTTCGAAATGTGTCCTTGGAGTGTTCCAACTAGGGTTGTAACGGAGGCTTGTTAGCGGAGGCGGAGGCGGATGCGGAGGCGACGAGTCTCACCTCCGCGGAAGCGGAGGTTAACGGAGGCGGAGGCGGAGGTGAAAGTACATATAGAAAAAATTGAAATTTATGCTTAATTAAAACAAAATTTATATTTTAAATACGTACATTAATAGTAGTATACTTGGTAAAAAAAATATTACCTTCTTGTAATGAAAATTAAGGAGAAACAAATTGTGCTTGCCGCATTCCCGCCTCGCACTAGTTGATTCTTGACCATTTCGCGCTCAAACGCGGCCGGACGGTTGTCGAGCGTCGCAGCTTGCGCGTTACTTATTGCATAAATACGTAAATAAACCTCCGTTATAACTCCGCTAAAAATTGTGCGGAGGCGGAGGCGGAAGCGAAGATACGATTTCTTGCGGAACTTCCGCAGTAATGGAAGCGGAGGCGAAGCTCCGTTACAACCCTAGTTCCAACCGCCTTGAGCTTTTGGGAGTTGAGATTTCCTCGAACCTTAACTTTGGGCGGTTCATTGAGTCCAAGGCCAAGGTGGCTGCCAGGAAACTTGACGTTATTGCAAAGGTCCGGCAGTACTTCACACCTAGGCAGCTTCTAATGTTATACAAAGCACAGGTCCGTTCGTGTGTGGAGTACTGCAGCCACATTTAAGCTGGTGCTGCTAAGTGTCACCTGGTCACTTTGGATTCAATGGAGAGGCATGCGAAGAGGCTGATTGGTGACCCTGATCTAACTCGAGATGGTCTCCAGTAGAGTAGCCAGCCTTTCGGTGTTCTATAGGATGCATTTTGGGGAGTGTGCGAGGGAATTGCATGATTTAATTCCCCCATCTCTGTTTCACCATCGGACGACCCGTCGTACGGCTGGTTTCTACCCTTACGTTGTTAACACCACTACGATCCGGACGAAGCGTTTCGCCTCCTCCTTTGTACCGCGTACATCGAGGGACTGGAACAATTTGCCAGCGGCGGTATTTCCGTCGCACTACAATTTGAGTGTCTTCAAGGCTAGAGTGAATAGACTCATAATAAACTAGTGCGCTTTACCATCAACGATTGCGTCACTGCGTACCATCAGGCAGGATTGCGGTCAAGCGCTAGTTTATAATATTATATAAAAAAAAAATTCATCATCATCATTTTTATAATTAGGTATAAACTAGTGCTTAACCGCAATCCCGCCCGATGGTAAGCAGTGATGCAATCGTTGATGTTAAAGTTCGCTAGTTTATTAAGAGCCCATTCAATCAAAAAAACTGAGTGAGCAGTTGAGCGAGGTGATGCAATGTTAAACCAAATCAACAATGTTTCACCAGAGGGAAATTGACCTGAAGACCGTCCAAGACCAAACTCCCGACACAACATCTGGCGCATCGTAGCCGGCACACATCGCAACACAACTGCTCAAACACGTCCTCCTTACGGGTTCATCTTTTCATCTACTTAGTCTTTTGCCTTTTCTCAATTATATTGGAGTCGGCTGAATACCCGCATTTCACGTGTAGCGATTACCTATCTGACACCCACACATCTCAACCACTGGTAATAGGTTACCCCTTGATAACATTAGTTGTCGGACTTTTGGGCTTTTGACTACCAACGGCTTAAAGTGCTTTCCAAAGCAAGGATTGTATGTAATTGGGCCAGGGCTGCGTGTTGGTTAAAAAAGAAACCGCGGCCCTGGCGCACATGCAAGTGAAGAAACACGGGTGGGTTTTAGTCAGTAAAACTCTGACACGCCCTGCCGCTCCGCACAAAGTGGGAGAGGTCATTTGATGATTTCCCATCCAGAGCAAAAAAAAGAAGTGTAAATATGTCATGTTGTTCATCCATCCACAGACCAACCTTAGCAAGCAGAGCTCAACTTGATCGATTGACATATACGACTATTATTACAGAGTCACGACCTCAAAAAAATAATCAACAATCGTAATACAGACCCAATATTTTTTATATCTCCAGTGTTACCAACTCTCAAAAATATTTATCTCTAAAGTTGGTGACAAAAACCCCTAAAATCGCCTTAATTCTTCCATAAAATCCCATCTCACTTATTTGAGGTTTGAGATATCTTTATTTCCCATAAGAAATTAATCACTGATATTTACCCCCTAAATTTGGGGGAAAACCACTAAGTTGGGAACCGTGTATGTCTATCAAAATGTTGACCGTACCTAACTACCTAACTAAAATATTGTATGCTAATAAAGGAAATTTAACGAACTAAAAAAATACCTTCAAGTTATTCAAGTTTAATTCAATACTTTTAGTTTGGTCATTTGATTCAAGAGCGTTTACTGCGCACGAATAGCAACTACGCTATTTACTGTCATATATCTTTCAATCAGGGATGTTACGGAGCTTCAACTCCGACTCCGTTAATTCGGAACTTCCGATTATTATCGTGCCTTCGGTTCTGACCTCGGTTCCGATACTTTTAAATCGGAGGTTAAAGTATAATATAGCGGTGGCGGCGGCCTGTCCCCTGTTATGAACAGGTTCATATATGTCGCGCGCATAAATTCGCTTTCCTACCACCACTTCTGACCCTGCCTCCGCTTCCGGTTCCGACTCCGACTAATCAATTTTAAAACCTCCGACTCCGGTTTCGGTTCCGATATAACTACCTCCGTTGCATCCCTACTTTCAATCTGTTTTGCATTTTTAACCGACTTCATAAAGGAGGAGGTACTCAATTCGACCGTATATATGTCTTTTTATGTTGTTCGCGGATAACTTCGTCGTTTATGAACAGATTTTGATAATTATATTTTTGTTGGAAAGAAGACATTCCCAAGGTGGTCCCATGATAAGGACATCAGGATCTGAGGATGGAAGACCAGAGAAATCAAGGGGAACTTTCAAAAATCGTAGGGGCGACTAGTGCATTTCTTAGTATTTTCATTAAGTATTTTAAAGCACTACAATTTGATAAAGGTCTGAAGTAGATCTGATGATGGAGCCGTGAGACAGTCGAAGGAACTCCTCAACAATTCACAGCAGCTACCTTGTGTTTGGGCTTGATTAATTTGTATTGATAAGAACTTTACACCTAGATGGTTTGTGACTGTCATAAGAGCTCTGATGATGAGGACAAAGGCCAGTTCCGAGAACTCCTCAACGGTATACAGTAGCTTCTTTGTGTTTAGACTTAATTCATTTATATTGATGAGAACTTTGCACCCCTTGGGTTAAAATAATGGTCTGCAGTAAATCTGATGATGAAGACAATAGGCAATCGAGGGATTTCTCCAAAATTACGGGTAAAAATTAAAGTAAACAAAATTACGTTGACTCCCAACTATATTTGCGTCAGCTTCCAGTCTAACCGGATGTAACTGAATATATAACAAGCTACATAATATGCTTTTCACAACTAAAAAGTGTAAAATAAAAACTTTTTTACAAACAAAAAAAATAACCGACTTCCAAAAACCACTGCAAAGTGAAAAATAACTAATTTTATTTTTGACAGCAGGTCAAGCTACTCGAAACTGTAAAATATTCCCAATCAACCTTAAGCCTTATATATAAAGTTGAAAATCTAATAAAGAAATCGTGTTAGAACCATAAATTCGAAGACAAAAATCATAAAAATCGAAACGTCGATTTTTGCATAGTATATTATTTTTAAATACAAAACGAAACTCTTTATAATGAATTTATAAAAATATGAGACAAAAATTATTTTCAATCAACACCTTTAATTGGGCGCCCATCACCCACCTAATTATTATCTAAGAAGGGCCAATTAGTGCAGCTGCCGAACTGTTCATAGCTATATGAAGTAGCTAGATTGATCATGTAAACACGGTGAGTCTTCCATATTTATCGTTAGCATTCACAAATGTGCCTTTTTAAAACGTACTTATTTGAATAGGGATCTCAAATCCACCCTTCAGAGATACTAGAGATACTAGAGCTATGAATGGACTGAACGATATACCGCTTGCTATTCATAGAGGGAGTATGAGGGTGGATTGGTAGGGTGCGGACCGCTTTACAAAATATTGCTTTTATTTTTTTTAAATCTATATATTTTTTTTAATAGAAGACTTTGCCCCACACTAGGAATTTCCCCTGTATCGTAGGTGCGTTTATAAAGCGTTCGTAGCGCTGCCTGCAGTCAATTGATTAACCACTATGGCAACCGTGCCGTCCGTTTAGTTCTTTTTCTTTGTTTCTTTTTTGGCTTGCCAATGTCCCGTAATGAATTATTCTGGTCGGAAAAGACGCCCGCGTGAACCGTCTTACGAGGGAGGTTTGAGGCAAAGTCATGATGTGGCCACTATTCTGCGATATTTCACTGTTCTTTATGAATATCTACTGAATGTACTTTTTACTACATAAATAACGCACTTTTATTTAGTAAACAAAACTAGAAATAGTTTTAAAAGTCCAATGAAAAATGAGCGTGACACTCAGCTAGACTTTCGTCCGTTTGGTTTGTTATTAATGTTTTTTTTTTTTTTGTTATTAATGGTGTTCTCATGCCTGTACTGTGCGAGGATTTTTGTAAACAAAATTGGCTACATAAGCCACATGGGAGCATATCAGCGGCAAAATCGGAGTTGAAGACGGTCGCCGTGGCCGAAATCGGTCGGGATTATGTCATCATCAATGTTCCCGAATCCCGACACAAGAAGGTCCCGATTCCATTGTTCACAAACTAAACCAAATTTAAGTTCAATGCACCTTTTTCTTTCTATTTCTTTAGGAAAAAGAACATAACATAAAACACTAGCGGCAGCCAGAGACTTCGTTCCCTTTTTTTTTTTTTTTTGTATGGCATCTCATAGTTGACCTAGAGAGGTCGTCACTATTTAACCGGACTATCCTGTGGCTGCCTTAAATGAATTTAAAGCCTCCAGCCAGGGCTACTAAAAGCTAAGCGACTACACGCTAAGGGCACCCCCTGTGGGGTACGAACCTCGGCTTAGGGTGTCACTAGAAGAACAGCAAGGCACGGCTGGATCGAATTCTTATTTTTATTTCGGTTTGATGACCGCGGCGTTTCCTAGTACTAGCTCTGAGAAGAAACGTCCGAAACAAACTCAGAGGTCATAGTTGGGAATTTATATTTACTGGCTCAGCTGCGGCGCGGGCTGGCCGTCATCGGACAAGGAACGGGGGAGGGGACTACTACGTTAAACGCGTCGCGATGGACCTCGGCGGCGAGGTCGGTAGGTCGGTCTTTTCTTGTGTATTGTGCTGGTGACCCTATTGGCCTCTTGGAGGAGGGTTATGGGGTCATCGGGGTCTGTGAGGGCATGCCGTGGACGGCGAAGCTTGGAGATGGTGGAGGGGGTATAGTTAGCAGCCGCTGCTATCAGGGGATTGCGGTGCTTGGCGGCAGTGTTAAAGAAGCGTTTGGAAAGACGTTTCATGAACTGCTGGATGGTGGGGATTTTGAGATCGAGGTGGAGGATCTCATTACGGACGAACCAAGGGGCGGTTGTGGCTTTACGGAGGAAACGGTTTTGGACTACTTGCATCCTATGGATATGACGCGGCTTGGCATGTGCGAAGACTGGACAAGCGTATGTCATAATCTGGCGTATGCATGCTGTGTACAAGCGTATTTTGCACCTGAGCGATAGTTTGCTACGCGGGTTGAGGAGGGGTCGACCCAGAGCGAAGGCGGCGCGTGAGCGGACCGCCTTAATGTGCTCTGAGAAGTTGAGGTGGTGGTCGAGAATCACACCTAGGTATTTGCCTTGCTTCTCCCAAGGGATCGGCTTGCCGTCCATGGTGATGGGCCGTGGAAGGGTGACGTTGCGTCGCGGTTTCGTGTAGAGTACCGCTTAGCTTTTTTGGGGGTTGACTTCGATCTTCCACTTCTTAAACCAGTCAGCGAGGTAGTTGACCGCTCTTTGAAGATGGAGGCGAATCCGGTCTAGACTGAGTCCCGAGCAGTAGATGGCTGTGTCGTCCGCGAACAGAGCGAGTTGAGCCTTACTGCTTTTCGGGATATCGCTGGTGAAAAGCGTGAAAATGAGGGGGGCTAATACAGAGCCCTAGGGAACACCTGCATGGATGGGGCGGGGGGGGGAGAGTGCTCCCTCGATTTTATAACGAAAGGTGCGGTTTGACAGGAAGTCCCGTAAGATGAGGACGAGACGATCAGACACACCGAGTTGATACAGCTTATAGATTAAGCTGTTGTGCCAGACTTTATCAAACGCCTTCGCTACCTCAAAGTAAACTACGCCTGTATACATACCACGCAGGAACCCTGCGTGTATATGTTCAGTGATACGTAGGATCTGTTGTTGCTCATTTGGAATGAGGCCCTTGTTCTCGGCGTAGGCTCTGAGTCGCTTGTATATAAACCTCTCATAGATCTTACCGAGAACTTTGAGTAAGCTGATGGGACGCTAACTGGTCGGTTCGGCTTTAGGCTTACCGGGCTTGGGAATGCCTATGACAGTGGCTTCTTTCCACGTTAGTGGGAAAATGTTTTTCCCCAATGCACCATTGAAGATGGTGGTAAAGAGGATGATGAGGTGGGCTGGGAAGAGGCGGACCACTCGATTGGTGATGCCGTCAGACCCGGGCGCTTTCTTGGGTTTAAGACCTTTGACAATGTCCTGCACTTCCTCTGGAGTGATGGGAGGCAAGGGGTCCTCAGGGTCGTCAACGGGCGGGAGGGAAATTCTACGTTCGACTTCAGCGTCAACCTCAAGGAGATGAGCTTGGTCTACTGGTAGGAGGCTGGGGGAGCACTGGGCTTCTAGACAGGAGGCAAGGCATTCCGCCTTGTCATCGTCGTCGAAGACGATGGTATTGTCAGGGCGAACCAGGGGAGGTACGGTGGCGACTTCTTTGGATTTTAATTTCCTCTGAAGTTCCCAGAAGGCTAAGTGAGTCGGCTCCAACTCATCCAGCATCCTATCCCAGGCAGCTTCACGCCACTCCGATACGCGTCTTTTTACAGTTCTCTGTAAATAGCGCATATGGGCTTTGTTAGCCGCGCAGGGGAAGTTGCTGTAGGCACGGACTGCCGCGTTCTACTCGGTCAGCAGTTCACGCAAATCAGCAGGGAGTTTCCAGCGACGGTCTGTGTCACTGTGACCTCCCTTGAACATTCGTTCAGGACTGACTGTACGTGATCCGTGAACGAGTCGATCGCGGCTGTCGTGTCAGTGATGGAGTCGAGGCGTGCAGGTATGAAGTCCAAGTGGGAGGATGTGGTGGATTTCAGTCGATCGCTTAGTTTCCTCCAGTCCGTTACCACTTTTGTCAGGGGCGCTTGACCTGGGTCAGGGAGGCCAGAGCGGGGAGCCAGTCGAATGATGACTGGGCGATGGTCAGACGATAGCTCTGGTATCGCTTTTATGGAGTCCAACCGTAGGTTGACGTTCTTTAGGAGCGCTACGTCGAGGACGTCTGGGGTGTGGTCAGGGTCATAGGGGAAGTGGGTGGGGGTCATGGGCCCCACGACATCGAAGTTTAATCGGGTGGAGAGGTCAAACAGGAGTCTGCCTCTGGTATTGATCCTGGTGCTATTCCAGGCAGTGTGTTTGGCATTGAGGTCGCCCGCTATTATAACGGAGTCACTCAACCCAAGAAGTAGGGCAATGTCATCTGCTAGGAGTTGGTGGTTCTCTGCAGAGGAGCTGGGAGGGAGGTAGGCCGACACTATAGTAATAGGTTGGTGACCTGACATGCCGAGACGGCACATTGAAACTTCGAGTCGTGAAAGGGGTGGGGGGTCCAATGGTATGCAATATAGAGCCCTTTTGAAGTAAATAAGAGTACCGCCTTTGTGACACCGCAGCCTGTCGTTGCGAACTACGCGGTAGTTTGCGATCAGGGGTGTGCGGTTACTAGGCTTGAGGAAGGTCTCTTGAGCGAGGAAGATGTCGATCTGGTGCTCGCGGAGGAAGGTTGAGATCTCAAACTTCTGATCTCTAATGCCGTCGGCATTGAAGTGAGCCAGCTTGAGGGATCGGGGCTTGGTTCGCTGGGAGGGTCTGTTATCCATTAACAGTTGGAAGAGAGGGAGGAGAGGGCTTGCGTGATTTCTGGATACGCATTGTAGATGCTATAGATAGCATGTAGGTTGCCGTCAGACCTGGCGGTTAATAGCTCCTGCGCCATTTGTTTAGCACGGGGAGACATGAAGATGAGGAAGGTCCCCGAGATGACATTGAAGGCATGGAGTTAGTTATGCCCGGGCCATTTGGTCGCCGCGTACCTAAAGCCTTCCTGGATTAATGGGCTATCTAACGCAAAAAGAATTTTTCAAATCGGAGTAGTAGTTCCTGAGATTAGCGCGTTCAAACAAACTCTTCAGCTTTATTTATTAGTATACATTAGTTTAGTCCTCTCGATTGTTTGTTTTCAGTTGAATTAAACACGAATAATGTAAATTATTTATAATTACGAGTTATTGGAATGTTTCATTTCACGCCTTAGCCCGTTATTTAGATCGTCGAAGTTGATAGTGACGCGGGAAAGTCCGTAGGAAAATGTGCAGCCATAAACACCCACCAATCTAATAAACAATCGGTTTCATAATTATAGTTACACATATTTACATGAATTTAAAACAGAACAAATCGTTTAGCATGTTCACAATAACACAAGGAACTATTTATTATGAATGTTGTTGTTTAGCAGGTTATCAGGTTTAAACTAATTGGGTTGTATACTTATAAATTATTTAATGTCCATCAGATAGATTTATAAAATATATTGAACACGTAATATTTATTTTTTCTTTCATCCAAATACTTAGGAATATATATTGATTTGAAATGTCACATGACGTCACGCCGTGGTACAAAACATGCCACGGCGTGACGTAATTATCCCCCACTCAGTAACTTTCAAATCAAATCAAATCAAATCATTTATGTCAAATAAACCAGTTACAGGCACTTTTGAATTGTCAGAAGGTCGGTCAGTCAATAAGATGAAGCTAGTCGCCCATTCCAAAGAGTAGGTACCTATGGAGAAGAACGGGCAAGAAACTCCATGGACACTCTTTTAAATTTTTAAGCTATTGTTACAAATATTTGATTACATCATTCATGTTGAAATCAACCGCGTGAGAACGATGCAGAAATATATTGTACGCTGAGAGCGTCCATTATGGAAAACATACAAAAATCAATTCAGAAATTAAAATACGCCGTGGCAGCTAAGAGATGACCAGTCCCCTCCGACGGCGTCCGTTCACGAACATGACGTATGGATCAGCATCATTCAGCTCAACCATATCGAAGGGAACCCAATGACCCAAAACACACGCCACCATCAGCGAGACATTTGAGTGAGCATGACATACTCTCAACAGCCAGAGCACAATTAAGTCAATAAAAAAGACTAACCCAACAAATAAATGCCTTACAGCACATTCGTACATTGTGCTCACACGTTTGCCATGCAATTATACAATACTAAGAAATTGAATCTACACAATGCTAAGATAGTTTTGTCCAAGGTTCAGCAGCTCCAACAGTGTTCCCGAATCTGTGGAAAGTTTAACTCCTGTGCAGCTGTACAAGTGCCGAACACCTCTGTCAGCGATACAATTCCGTAACGTACAATACGCTATATCTCAGTAGTTTTTGGTATTTTGGACTAAAATAAAAAATACGGGTCTTAATTTTTTTTTATTATTTATAAGACGGACTAATTATTTTTTTTGATTTTCATACCTTGGATACATCCCTATTATATGCTTCAGTAAATCTCAAAGTGATTAGAACAATTTCCTTAAGAAAACGTGCTAATATAATATACATTATACAACGTGTAACACAAAGGGTATATACATAACAAAGGCATGGCATCTTTACATGATATCAAACGATATTGGAAGGGTTTTTTAATCCTATCTCTTTATGTTAGGAAGTTATGAGGAAAAACACCGCCTGTGATAGGCTACTATCATACTAGTCGCACAGAGATATTGAAGACATTTATTAGATTTTCGCAAGTAACGTGACGGGTAACGAGTAGTTATTAACGTATGTAGTGTACTGCCACGTTTGTTATGATTTGATTTTAAGAAACATACGAAACCGAAAATTTGGTACCAATTTTTTGAGTATTTTATTTTGAGTTGAAACCTTTCCGACATCGTTTGATATCATCTAAAGATGCCATGCCCTTGGTATGTATATACCCTTTTTGTTACACGTTGTATATATTGCTTTAACTTATTAAAATATTTTTGTAGATTATCTCCCTTCTCACTCCATCCACCCATATGATCCTGTTAAATTCCTTTTCTTACGCATTTTGTAAATAATTTAAGTCGTTTCCCTACCTTTAATCAAAACAAAAATTGTATAAACTTAATATGTCTGTGGCCAATTCACAAACCATGTGGTGACAAAATAATAAAAAAACATGCCCTAATAATCTATACTCATCATCATCATCGCAGCGTTAATCCTAGTCGCATCCGAAGCTTTTTCAGCTTTGGAGTCTGGGGTCCACTTTATTGGTCTAACTGCTGATTTTGGCTAAACTTCGATATTTTCCGTGAAGCGACTGCCGTCTGACCTCCACAACCCGAAGGCGATATCGAAACATTGCAGTTAGAGAAATTGTTGGACTTTTGAGGGTGTCTATGGCAACCGGGACCAACGGCTCAACGTGCTTTCCGAGGCACGACCAGACCAGTGCAAATATTCATATTCATGCATACAAATATTTGCACTGTGCGGGGATCGAACCCACTCCTCCTTGCGCAGCGGCCGCGTTCGGATCCCTGATAATCTATACTATCTCTTATATATTTAATATAGAGGAAATAAAAGTACATATAGTTATGGATATAGTTTTCTCCAGTAACTGGTTTGTGGAGTTCTCATAGGCAGTCGCCCCAAGTAGTAAGTAAGCAGCTGCATCGGTTAGACTGGAATCCGATTCTATCATAATTTCGAAAACACTAGGCAGATTGATTTGACTGAATGAGAGAAATACCTTGTGAAAAATATTCTGACATTTTTTCTGAGCTTTTAAGTGTTACATCTGTTTAAATAAATTAATCGATCCTTATGTAAAAATAAAACAGTGATTTAAATAATGTATGCTATTTTTTAAATATTAAAATACAATATAAACTACAGTCAAATCAAAACATTACAAAATCCAAATTTAAACAATAAAATGATGATGACTGACATTTACTTTCAGATTCCATATTTTCAGTTAATATCACTACTTATTATAAAACAAAGTCGCTTTCTGGTTTACTATGTTCCTTTGTATGAGTAAATCATTAAATCTACGCAACGGTTTTTGATACGGTTTTTTTAAATAGATAGAGTGATTAAAGAGTAAGGTTTATATGTATAATAACATCCATTAAATAATAGAGATCCATTAAATACTATTATCTTTGAGATTTCTAATGCCATGTCGTAAATAATTAAATAGTTTCTGCGTTTACAGTGAAACACAGGCTGAACCCTACTAGATTTATCAAAATAATCTACTAAATATTGTGCACATTGAAAAGGTCTAAAGAAAAGTCCGCGATGATGTCCCTCAATAACATTTTTTGTCATTTATTTTTTACGAAAAATATTGGCTAATTTTCTAAGCGATTTTAACCAATACACCATTAATCCTTACCCAATTAAATACATTAAATAAATTGTTGATTTAATATAAATCTATATTGCCCTTTATAGCATATGATTTAAATGGATATTTTCGAAGATATTACAGATTTAAAAATTTCGGGACGTAGCGGCCGGTCGGGGCGGGACCGTTACGTTTTTGTATGCAACAACGTTCATAGTTTTTCCGTAGTGTATTTATTATCAACATTGCACCCGTGCGAAGCCGGGGCGGGTCGCTAGTGAAAATATAAAATCCAAAAACAAATGTCAAGTCCTGCCAAATTATGTTAACCACCCGTAAAACAGCTCCCGGTGCCGCTTTGCCACATTGCCACGCTGGATGACGATGGTTAGCCTTTGCACCAAGAACGAGCCGGAGCGGGAGTCACCCGTTTTGTTACGGAGTCCCGTTTTTCTTGACATTAAAGCCGATAATTTTGTTTATACGTGGCATATCAATTAGGAATTATAACGTTACTTTCATTGCTACCCCGGGGCATCTGATTAATTAGTATGGCTTACGAAAATGACAGGGGCCGAACTTCCGCTTTGAATTCATTTGCCATTTCCTTACATGGTTATCCATTTAAAGTAATGTTTGTTAAACATGTTTATTTACTAGCATAATAGCCAATAATCGTAAAACTGTCTTCTTCGACATGTTGTTAATTATGTATTATGCTGTAATAACTATGCATGAGCGCTAACACTTTGTGTTTTTACAGGGTTTGCATGTGTGGCCTTGGTTTTCTTGGTGGAACATATGGGTGCCTTGATTCAAGCAGGGAAAAGCTTGGCAGGAATTACTGCAGGAAGTCTGTTGGGGCTGTTCTCAATGGGCTTATTCCTGCCTTGGGTTAATTCTACGGTAAACTGCACATCATTGTTCATTTATCATTATCTCAGCCAAAAGACGTCGACTGCTGGACATAAACCTCCCGCTTATGGATAACCCGAAATGACCAGTCCTGCGCCTCCCGCATCCAGCGGTTTTCTGCGACCTTGACCAGGTCGTCTGTCCACCTTGTCGGGGGCCTACCCACAACTGCACATATAAAACTCAAATTCATTGTATAAGTTCCTACGGGCCTGTGATCATTTTGAAGAATCAGTGTATATTTCGCAAGAAATTAATTACCTCAGTATGTTTTTTGGGCCTGCGGCATGTCAAACTAATTGTCGACCAAATATTTTTCATGAGTAAAGGGCATGACGTTAATGATTATATCATTAAATTAAATTTTAATTATATATTATTTAAATTTAATTATGATATTAAATTTTAATAGCAAGAGCTTCAAGCAATATTCTGAAACACAGAAGAAAGAAGTAGATAAGGAGTAGAATGCGACGTAGTTTGCATTATGAGAAAATTCCTTATGCTGAGTCTTTAGTGTTTTTTTTTACCAATACTCCTAACGTCTTCTTTTATTTCTGTCACACAGGGTGCATTGACAGGAGGACTGACGTCCACAATGCTGGTAGGATGGATCTCACTGGGAACGCAAGCAGCGATGATGAGAGGAGATATAATAGTCACTCCCAAACCCGTCTCTGTGGCAGGCTGTCCTGAGAACACGACCTTACCAACCGTATCAACGACACTGAGCACCGTCGAATTCGACAGGTGATTGTATTTTTTATGATAAGGTCATAAAAACTTCAACTTTTTTATTTTCAAATAATTCATTTAATACAGATCTACACAGACAATTAGCTCACTCACACACATATACACTCAATTAGCACAGTATGCTCTTCGGTCTCTCAACACATGGATTTCAGTGAACCTACTGAGCAGAACGGTGTCGGTTCTGTTGCCAATCATCCTCAGAACGCTATTCCGCTCCCCCGTACTCGTCGCACCACCGACGCAATCTTTTTTACTCATAATTGCATAGAAGCCATCTACGCTAGCGTCCGCTAAAATACCGGATGCACTGCAATATAGAGGGAGCCGAAACGGAGCAATGAACACATTATTATATAGAACGCGTAAGGCATTGTAGGGTAAAGAAAACTTTCTGGGTAAAGTTCGCTCACAGGCTGCTTGTGTAGAACGTCTGGCATGAACATAGTTATTTTCACAGGAGCACTGCAACGAGCGAACTTGCGTCCTAACATATTACCACGCACCGACAATGCCATGCGCTCCCTTTCATTATATAAATCGTCACACAAATTTTCAGTTAGCATGTGCCCCAGATTTTTAAACTGTGCACATGCTAACTGAAAATTTGCATTTACTCAAGAGAGAGAGAACCATCTGAACTTTATTGTTAGTTGTCCACAAAGTGACCCTCTAGAGCCAATAATTTTTTGTTTAGCTATTCAGACAATTATTCAACAGATCAATTCCAGATTAAATGTTGGTATCTAGATGATTAAACCTTGTGTGGCAAACTAGAAACGACGAATTCTTAAAAAACTCATCATCATCATCACTAGCTTTGGAGTCTGGCGTCCGCTTTACCAGCCCAACTGCTGATATGGCTAAACTTCGACATTTTCCGTGAAACGACTGCCGTCTGACCTCCACAACCCGAAGGCGACATCGAAGCATTGCAGTTAGACCAATTGTTGGACTTTTGAGGGCTCCAACAACCCGTAACAACTGCCACTAGATGTACGTATGGCAACCGGGACCAACGGCTTAACGTGCTTTCCGAGGCACGACCAGACCAGTGCAAATATTCATATTCATGCATACAAATACTTGCACTGTGCGGGGATCGAACCCGCGCCACCTTGCGCAGCGGCCGCGTCCGCTACCGCTACGCCACGGAAGCTGTCAAATTCTTAAAAAACTAACTTTATTAAAGATCTCTTGATCTTTGAAAGTGGTTGGTTATGGTTAGCGAACAGTACTTACTGACAGACAACTGACATCTCCAGATTTAAGGCAATAGTTTCAGAAATCAAAATTGTTGAAATAAAAAATTTAATAAAATTCTTCGTCTTGAGTCATCAATCCTTGAAAATTCTTTCTCAAGTTTATTGAGGACAAATACAAAGTTTTAGCGACTTTTCTGATTCTTAATTCATTATTTATACTGCTGTTTCTGCCATAAACTAAATTATTTTCTAAATAAATAAATATTAAAATTAATCATACACACCTTTTAGACAAAATTAAACAAATTATGAAGCATACATTAACTTCGCTTTAAAATGTAGCTAAGGATGACCTAGCTTAGGAATACTCTTCACATCGAAGGTAAGGAAAATTTCTGGTAGTTATTAGTTTACCGGCTTTCATATCCTCGTTAGACAGCACTGAAGAATTTATCAGGGGTATTGTAGATTTGTTTTAAGTTATGATATAATTTTGTTTTTACAGACATACTTAGATGTTAATGTGTATTAAAAATCTTTAGTAAGCATCTAATTATTATAACCAAAACATCTAAATATACAACAACAACTATTGTTTTCAATGCAGTCAAGTAGACGTTTGCACATGGACCTTACAATGTCATATCACCATGCAATAAGTTTTTAATTGTTGTATTCATCCTGTGACTCCCACCTTTGCACCATCAAATCCCATAGATGTTCTATGAGATTGAGGTCGTGTGATACAATTATCTCCGAATGATTGTGAAACCACTTCCGCACAGTGCTCGTCCGGTGAATAGGACAATTGTCCTGGACGAATGCTAATCGTGTCAACTCATCGGCTGGGTAAATGTTGCGCACTGTAGGTAACATGACTCAGTCGATAACTTCTACATAAGTAGAACTTTCTGAAGGAAAACAGTTCTCCTGCCCTGCTGCATAAGTCTATCTACTGAGTCTGTATTAGGGATAAAGTCAGAAATGAAACAAGATCTTATTTTGTTGATTTCAAAACAAATGATGTAATCAAATATTTGTATGAATAGCTTGACAATTTAAAAGAGTGTCCATGGAGTTTCTTGCCCGTTCTTCTCCATAGGTACCTACTCTTTGTAATGGGCGACTAGCTTCACCTTACTGACTGACCGACCTTCTGACAATTCAAAAGTGCCTGTAACTGGTTTATTTGAAATAAATTCTTTGATTTGATTTGATGAAATAAAGCACAGATAGACAAAGCCAAACATTTATTTCAATTTAGGCTTATCAGAAATTAATAATAATCAGTCATCAGGAAGAAGAATCGAACAAGAAACTCCCTGGAAACAGTATTAACGTATTCCATAAATACGTTTCTTAAACTCCATCTGATTCACTAGCCTTATTCACATCCAGACGACAAACTACTCAGAACCTCCTTGTTCCTAATGCGAACCTCCGGCATTGAAGTGTCGCAGTGAGACAAATGCAGTGGAGTAGCACTCTAGTATCCAGACGTGAATTGTGGGCAAAGAGACACTGGGTCGTACAGCAAGAGAGAAAGGAGGTGCTTTCTCTCTTGCTGTACGAGCCAGTGTACCATCAAGCTTAACCAGCGGAGGCAGTGTGGGCTGACAGAAGTTCACTTTGACCGATTTGACAAGGGAGTAAAAAGATCAACATGCTGCCAATATGGATAATACGGTCGAAGCGAGCCTTCTTAGGCGCCTTGTTGTAGAATTTGGCAGCACAGTTAAAGGAAAGAAAAGGATCCGGATCTACTTTCTTTGAAAGTAGATCCGGAGCTCTGCGGTCACGAGTGTCAACCCAGGTGAGAACTGCCATGCGCTTACGCTGTACTAGCTTGAAAATAATCGGCCTTAATTGAACCATGGGCCAGCTGGGCCACCGACGAACACATCACTAAAGGGGATAAAATACTCCATAGTTTGATGCATCACATCAGATATAGGGTCCGCACAGTTTGACGGACTGTCAGAAGAGAAGTAGACTGATGCCATGGATAAGACGGAAATAAGTGTCATATCTCATCCCAATCTGCTGACTTATATCACTACATTCGCCGTTCACCGCGTGTGTCTCAGTCTGGTGGGGAGAAGGACGATACAGACTTCACCAGACAGTAATCTGAAGTTTCCAACGGTAAAGAAACTGTTATAACAGATCAGTGGTCAGTAAAAGGTTCAGACAATTGTCGGTATGACCAACTACATTAGGCACCCTAGTCACCTTGTCTTACCAATGGGGAAAGGCCATTGATAGCCTATAGTCTGGTCACCAACTGGAATGATGGGGCCACCCTGCGATTTATCACAGTTGGCATGGCAGCCTTTCGTGTATGGCTGGCACACTACTTGGGCTCCCAATTACCTGCGGCCGACCAGGGAAGCACCGTGACAACAACATCTGGCGCACCGTAACCGGCACATATCAAAACACAACTGCTCAGACCCGTCCTCCGTACTGCTTCACCAGACTTCATGTCGGAATACGACGAATCGCTTGGCGGCAAGACTTTCTCTGGTGGGTGGTAACTTCTAAGCCGACAGCTGTTATTATGGCCTACCGACTCTATTATTACTGCTTGTTTAGCCACTACCCAGGGAACACGTGTCGGGTGGTCATAATAATTCAAGTAGATCCTATTAATCGACGACCCCTAGCAATATAAAATCTAAGATACTACAAACATAATTAATTCATCATCATCTCAGCGTTAATCCCAGTCGCATCCGTAGCTTTTTCAGCTTTGGAGTCTGGGGTCCGCTTCAGTCTAACTACTGATTTTGGCTAAACTTCGATATTTTCCGTGAAGCGACTGCCGTCTGACCTCCACAACCCGAAGGCGATATCTAAGCATTGCAGTTAAACCAATTGTTAGACTTTTGAGGGCTCCAACAACCCGTAACGACTGCCACTAGATGTTCGTATGGCAACCGGGACCAACGGCCTAACGTGCTTTTCGAGGCACGACCAGACCAGTGCAAATATTCATATTCATGCATACAAATATTTGCACTGTGCGGGGATCGAAACCGCGCCTTCTTGCGCAACGGCCGCGTTCGCTACCGCTACGCCACAGAGGCTGTCTGACAAACATAATTAATTATTAGCTAATTATTTATAGCCTAACATTTATGTGATTTTTATAATTTAAGACTGCTGGTGTCTTATGTAAACACAATATCTAGTCAAATTAGATACTTCTAGCATAAATTAATATGGTAGATGTCATTGGCCCCGATTCCCTCGTTCGTAAACTAATCTAAATTTAAGTCCAGTGCATTTTCTCTTTATATTTCATTAAGAAAAGGACAGAAAATACTATTTTAGTTTTGACCTGTCAAATTAGTCAACGCCTGACGTAATTTGATGTATTTTTGGTCACAATGTTTGTAATCGCGTTTAAAATAGCCATGGAGTATCTCAATTTGACAGGATTAAACTAAAATACTGTCTTCTATCCTTTTCTTAATGGAATAGAAAGAAAAAGACGCACTTAACTTAAAATTAGTTTAGTTTGTGAACAAGAGAATCAATCGGCGCCATTACCTAACAAATTTTATTGTAGAAATATAATGAAGTATATATCTAGTATATACAAGATGTAAAAAAAACCCTGTCCGACCCATAAGGATAATAAAGGTTAGGTAAACACATGACCAAATCCATACTAATATTATAAATGCGAAAGTAACTCTGTCTGTCTGTCTGTCTGTCTGTTACGCTTTCCCGCTTAAACCTCTCAACCGATTTTGATGAAATTTGGCACAGATAATCTTTGGACCCCGAGAAAGAACATAGGCTACCTTTTATCCCGGAAAAAATTGATGTTCCCGAGGGAAACAGCATCCGAAGCCTTTTCAGCTTTGGAGTCTGGGGTCCGCTTTTACCAGTCCAACTGCTGATATGGCTAGACTTCGACATTTTCCGTGAAGCGACTGCCGTCTGACCTCCACAACCCGATGGCGACATCAAAGCATTGCAGTAAGACCAATTGTTGGACTTTTGAGGGCTCCAACAACCCGTAACGGCTGCCACTAGATGTTCGTATGCCAACCGGGACCAACGGCTTAACGTGCTTTCCGAGGCACGACCAGACCAGTGCAAATATGCATATTCATGCATACAAATACTTGCACTGTGCGGGAATTGAACCCGCGCCACCTTGCGCAGCGGCCGCGTCCGCTAACGCTACGCCACGGAGGCTGTCGACATTAGTAACGTGTGCTTATATTATAACCTACAGTACAGCCAGATGCATTCAATCTTATTTATGTGTTAAGTAAAATCGTACTTATGCATCTCAATACAAAATGTTAAAAATACTACTAATACCTACTGTTAAATATCGTGGGACGGACGAACGCGATCGACCTATGTCGTTCGTCCTTATTATCGCAGCAGTATATTACAATAAATCTTCCGATATTATCGACCGATAATAACGCATCTGAGAAAGTGCCTTTAGATTTAGAAGCTATTTAAGCTTTGCGTAATTCCAACTACTGGGACACAGGCCGCCTCTGGGTGAGAGGGAGTGGACGGGTGGACTAAATCTACCACGCGGGCCCAGTGCGGGTTGGTAGATGTCACATATCTTTCAAATTTTGCCTCTAGGACTGCCGGTTCCTCGCGATGTTTTCCATCACCGTTTTGAGAGTAGTGGTGAAGAAATAATTTACACAGAGTAACCTGACGGGGTTTCAAACTACGACCTAGAACTAGTAAGTCGCGGCCGATTCCATTCGGCCACCGCTGCTCTCTTTGCGTAACGATTTCTTCGAAATAATCCGTATAATCACACCTTCCTCCTTTTCGGCGGGGTGTAAACTAATTTACCCGCCACGGCAGGACCCGACGTAATTATTTACATTTCCATACCCCTCATTCATGTCACCGTTATGTTTTTAGAAGGGATTCATAAATGGAGTGTTACTCAACCGCAGGGTAATTGCGTTACACTAACAGTAGGAATGGCTTAGCATTGTGACAGTTCAACAATGTTCATTGCGTTACTTATTTACTTTATTGAGCAAATACATTTTCTCAAACTTATGAAGCAATGAATTACCAATACCTTTTTCTTCATCATCATCAGCCTCTACTCGTCCACTACTGGACATAGGCCTCCTCCATGGCACGCCAACAGTCTCGATTCTGAGCAGTTCCCCGCCAGCCACTACCAGTCACCTTTTTGATGTCACCTTTTTGTTTGCCGAGACGCGGTTTCCACTCGAGGACTCGTTTAACCCAACGGTTGTCGGTCCTGCGGTATATGAGCCCATTGCCACTTCAGCTTGATAATCCTCTCAGCTATGTCGGTGACTTTACAATAACTTTCTAAAAGATTCTTAATCTGATTGATAGTGTGGTAGGCAATTAGGGTGCGGGTCTTTATTCAAACGATCTTTCTCACACTATCACAATAAATCTGAATGATTTTGAAATGTATTGCTAATCCATTGCTCCATATGTTTGAAAAATATGTCTGCTCAACACCGTAAATAACGCATTGAATGTTGTAACACACGCAATTAACCTGCGGGTCACAGGTAGGCAGACAGTAATTGTGTAACATACCATCAGTAACAAAGTATATCATTTTGATAGTTCAACAACATTGCTTGGTGGTAGGCAACAACATCACCAGACAAACCACCCACCAGACAAAGTCTTGCCGCCAAGCGATTCGTCGTGTTCCGGCATGATGTCTGGTGAAGCGGTACGGAGGACGGGTCTGAGCAGTTGTGTTGCGATGTGTGCCGGGTACGATGTGCCTAATGTTGTTGTGTCGGGAGTTTGGTCGTGGAGGGTCTCCAGATCATCCTCTGGCGCAGCATCGTTGGTCGTGTTGTTGGGTCACCTCGCTCAACTGCCGTCTTCCTTCCTATTGACTCAGTTTTTTGAGTGAATAGGCTAAATAAGCTAGTGCGCTTTACCATCAACGATTGCATCACTGCTTACCATCAGGCGGGATTGCAGTCAAGCACTAGTTTATAACTATTAAAAAAAAACATTCATTGCGTTATTTACGTTGTTGAGCAGACACATTTTTCGAACACATGGAGCAATGTATTAGTAATCTGCTTCAAAATGATTCCAATTGATAGTAATACTATGTTACGCAATTAAGGTGCTGTATGTCACCTAGCAGTTTAAGTCCGTACCTCTTCCTGTTGATTATGGACGCTTTTACGTCGGACATCCAGGAGGAGGCACCCTGGTGCATGCTGTTCGCCGATGACATTGTTCTCGTCGGTGAAGATGGACCTGAGATCCAGAGCAGATTGGAGAAATGGCAACAGAAGCTGGAGAATGTTGGCTTGAAAATCAGTAGAACCAAAACCGAATATATGTTCTGCGATTTCGGCGGTCTCTCCACTTCTGGAGCCATAGCGCTTGATGGCGCACTCCTACCAATCTGCTCCGACTTTCGGTATCTCGGTTCACTCGTGCAAAGCGATGGCGCAATAGATCGGACGGTTAAGCACAGAATATACACTGGGTGGATGAAATGGCGGCAGGTCACGGGAACAATCTGCGACTCCCGCATTCCCCTTAAACTTAAGGGGAAAATATATAAAACCATGATCCGACCTGCTGTCTTGTATGGATCAGAATGTTGGGCTACGAAAGGGATGAATGAAAGGCAATTGCATGCAGCCGAGATGAGAATGCTAAGAGGGATGTGTGGTGTTACACGAATGGATAGAATAAGAAATGAGTACATAAGAGGAAGTCTGAAAGTGGCACCGGTAGCTGAAAAGTTGTGTGGAAATCGGTTGTCATGGTACGGGCATGTTTTACGGAGAACTGAGGAGAATGTCGTGAGGAGAGTCTTAATTATGAATGTTGATGGCTATAAGAGTAGGGGAAGACCAAAGAAACGATGGATGGAATGTGTGAAGGATGATATGGCTAAGAAGGGGTGACTGCCGAGATGGCTTCTGATAGGGATGCATGGAAGAAAAAGACATGTTGCGCCGACCCCAAATAAATTGGGATAAGGGCAGGAGAATGATGATGATGTCACCTAGCAGTGGTGCTGTTCTGTCATTACGAAATTTGAAATAGTATTCCATTATCAAAGCCAAAGGAGGGAGTTTTGGCGGGAAATTCAAGCTGAGTGAGACGCTCATTTTTCATTGAACTTTTAAAATTATTAATTTATAGTGTTGTTTACTAAATAAAAGCGCATGATTTATGTAGTAAAAAGTGCATTCACTAAATCACAATATTTTCCTCATTTCTCCGTAATACATACGTACTTGCCCATAACCACAACCGATTTCCACACAACTTTTTTTATATAACTATAAACTAGTGCTAGACGGCAATCCCGCCTGATGGTAAGCAGTGATGCAATCATTGATGGTAAAGCACGCTAGTTTATTAATAGCCTATGCCCTCAAAAAAACTGAGTGTATAGGAAGGCAGACGGCAGTTAATCTGGAGACCCTCCATGACCTAACTCCCGTCACAACAACATTTGGCATTTCGCATCATACCCGGCACACATTGCAACACAACTGCTCAGATCCGTCCTCCTTACGGCTTCACCAGAGATCATGCCAGAAAGAACACGACGACTCCCTTAGCGGCAAGATTTTGTTTGATGGGTGGTAACTTCTGCCGGTAGCCGATGTTATGGCCTACCTATATCTTTTAGTCATCGGTGCCACTTTCGGACTTCCTCCCATCGTTTCAAAAGAGCCTTCCATATTCACTTTTATCTTCATGTCTGTCATCATTGCGTCATTGTTTTATTTCTAGAGCGATTCTCTAAACAGGGTTTGTTACTCAACAGGTCGGGGACATTCTTCATGTACAGGCTGAGCTACTTGTATTACACTCTGGTCGGTATGACTGTGTGCATCGTCGTGGGCTCTTTCGTCTCATATTTCACCGAGCCCAATGATCCCTCTATGGTAAGTGGATTTAAACGTTTTGGAACAAGCTATTTTGTTACGAAGTTGTTACATGTTGGCTAAAAATAAAATATACACGTTGTTTTCTTGCGTAGCTGGGTCAAATTGGGGTGATTCTTTATTGATTTCTTTTGTACAACGTTTTCGGAAGTAAGCTAAATTTTATTATGAAAATTGTATATTTATAGTAGACTAGCTGTGCCCCGCGGTTTCACCCGCGTACCTAAGCTTCTAGCCGAATGAGCTCAGTTGATAAATAATAAGCGCCTGTTAAAATAATGGGAGCAACATGTAGTACGCCCGCGTTTACTCCCGTTTACGCAACATTTTTTGTTCCTGCTCTACTCCTTTTAGTCATAGCGGGATGTTTTATAGCCTATGTCCTTTCTCAGGCGCTAGACTATCTGTGTACCAAATTTCGTTACAATCGGTTCAGTAGTTTTGGTGTGAAAGCCGGACAGAAAGACAGACAGACAGACAGAGATACTTTCGCTTTTATAATATTAGTATGGATTGTGATTTATTATAGGCCATCATAGAGGTGCGTCATAAATGGGGAGGACTAAAAAGTAATGAGTACCAGGGCCACTGTAAGCTACTTAAACCATATTGCAATAGCCATTACTTTTGTATTAGCATAATAATGAAAGGAATTTTAAAGAAACAGTGGTCGATAATCAAAGTCATGAGTTTTGACGGGAAAGTCAAGCTGAGTGTCACGCTCGTTTTTCATTGGACTTTTAAAAATATTTATAGTGTTGTTTACTAAATAAAAGTACGTGATTTATGTAGCAAAAAGTGCATTGAGTAAATAATTTATAAAGAACAGTGAAATATCGCAGCATAGTGGCCGTATCATGACTTTGTCCCAAACTTCCATCGTAAACGGGTCACGCGGCCGTCTTTTTCTACATGAATACTTAATTCATAATTACGTGACATTGGCTAAATGCACAAACCGTGCGAAGCCAAAAATAAATAAAGAAAAGAAAGCATCAAAGTGCTTTTTTTAAGTGTTTTTTTAGAACTTTTAAACAACAGTTTGTGCTTATGCACCTGAGAATGTAGACCCAGATTTCATGTAGGTATCACAAATAAAAGACGTAGTCCAAGTACTTCAAAATCACACCCAAAGTACTTCTATAAATGCTCCATTTATTCAAAACCAAGCCAATGGAGACCAACGACTTCTAATCAAATCGACCTACCAACAGGCATATAAAAATCGTTATATCTATTGCATGTGACGTGCCTATAAAGAAGTAACGTGCAAGATTGCCATCCGTCCCTTGAGAGCCGATTAGCCAAATTGGTGCTCAAGGCGTGTGAACAGATTGGCGGTTAGGATTATATGGGTCACTGTTCAGGTGCATCGGGACTTGCTGACGCCGATCGTGCACCGCTGGTTGCCCGCGCAGCAGCCGCACTGCCGCCGCCCGCGCCTCACGCAGCACGACATCGAACTACACGCGAGGGAGCTGGACCAATTGAGGGCGCACTCTTCATATGATGTATGTAATCCTGGTTAACCATAGTTATGTGATAAGGGTAAACATTTCATTAATCGAAAAGCAGGTTTTATATTGTGGTGGGAACAGCGGTGGCCCAATGATATCGACCGCAACTTACTAATTGTAGGTCGTAGTTTCGAACCTCGTCAGGGTCTTTACTTTGTGTAAATTATTTCATCACCACTACTCTCAAAACTCTGAAGGAAAAGAACGTAAGGAAACCGGCAAGTACTAGAGTCAAAAAAAAAATTATTCAAGACATGCTTTTTTTTTAATAATTATTAACTGGCGCTTGACTGCAATCCCGCCTGATGGTAAGCATAGATGCAATCGTTGATGGTAAAGCGCGCAAGTTTATTAAGCCTACTCACTTAAAAATCTTAGTGAGTAGGAAGGAAGACGGCAGTTGAGCGACGTGATGCAATGTTAAACCCAACAACACGACCAACGATGCTGCGCCAGTGGGAGATTAATCTGGAGACCCTCCACGATCAAACTCCCGACACAATAACATTTGACGCAACGTAAGTACCCGGCACACATCCACAGTAGACACCAGACATCATGACGACGAATCGCTTGGCGGCAAAACTTTGTCTGTCAAGAGAGAGGGCTGTGCCCCAACATTGGTATCATTATAGGCTGATTATGTATTTTGAGGTCATCATTTAAATATAGACTCTCTATAATTTAATTATTAGTTGTACCTATCCCATATGTTAAATAAGGAACCAACAACTGAACCCAAGTCATTTTTACGAGAAAGACCACCAATTATCGGACGACCCGTCGTACAGCGAGTTTCCACCTTTACGTTGTTGACACCACGACGATCCGAACGAAGCGTTTCGCCTCTTCTTATATACAGCGTACATCGAGGGACTGTTTCCGTCGGACTACAATATTTAAGTGTCTTCAAGGCTAGAGTGAATAGGCTCTTAATAAACTAGCGGTCTTTACCAGCAACGATTGCATCACTGCTTACCATCACCATCAGGCGGGATTGCGGTCAAGCCCTAGCTTATAATTTAAAAAAAATCAATAAATCAATACGTTTATTTCAGACAACAATAATTATACTACACACTTCCTTCCGTACTCTCAGTCTATATATATTACTTATGTATAGACTTCCACGTACCTATAGATTGTAAAGGTATTGATTAATTGGTTGGTAGCCATCGTGGTGTGCGATGGAACAAGTCTATGTGTTCAGTAGACCAGAGAGGCACTCTGTCTTAACTAGTAAAAAATTCTTCTAAATTCGGTACATATTTAACTTAATATTGAGTACGTCAGCGTCAATTAGTTGATTACGACTAGATTTTAAACTTTCTTTTTCCTTTTAGTTGACTGCTATAGACTGATCATAATGATGATTCTTTCGTAGCACTGGAATCTTTGATTTGGTGCCACAGAAATAAAAAAGTAATAACGGCCCTGTGCTCTCAGAGCGGGCATTTTTATATAAAAAAAATAAATATTTAGATAATATAACGATATTCATGAATGCGAGGCAGAACCTCCGATAAATTCTGTGCATTTTGATATCTACTTTGTCCAGTTTGGTTGGATATAAGGGATGAAAAAAGGATCTATACAACGAAAATAATATACAACGTTATTTTTTGTATAAGTATGCAAAATCCGAAACACGTGTCCAATATTTTTAAGTAAACAATCTATGTATAAAATTTCAAAAAGATGTCATGAAAAACCACAAGGAAAACCGGGTAAGATGAAAACGACGGTTTTCATCTTACCCCGTTTTCTTAACAAAAATATGGTCAACGCACCGCTCGCCCGCCTGCGTCTGCAGCGGCGCGGCGCGGGGTCCCTATCTCACTGTGCATCTTGTACTACGATTCAACGTCAGCTGTATTGGGCGCTCGGTAACAACACTGCAACAACTTCTAAATGTATTTGGGTAAAAATACAATATGTAAAGAAAACCCTGTCAGATCCGTGAAGGTATTGTTAGGTATCGATAACTGATTCTACTAATGCCCACAAAGACGGGTAAACTTAAAAAAAATCCCGCTAAAAAAATAAATATTATTTCGCAAAAAGAGGCAACTTAATATATGTGCGGTAAGCAACCCCTTCCGCGGATGGCGGGGGGCAGGGCACGCGGCACCTGTGACGTGGTCGCGTCGCTATTCGCTTATAATAATACCGGTGTTGTCATTTTTTTTAAAATTACCAAATTTCGGGGAAATTGGTATTAATTCCCGGGAAAAAAGGATTATTTCAAAATTCATTAGTATTGTTACTATGATGATTAAGTAAAATTTTATATCATATTTGGTCAAGTGTTTACCTAACCTTTATTATCCTTATGGGTCGGACAGGGTTTGTTTACATATTGTATAATATGGTGTAAAAATGATTGTAATCGATTCAGTTGCTTATTCTAAACAAACTATATTCAGGTTTCGTATAAAGAAAAAATATCTTTGTATATGATAGCGGAATTCCTTATCCTTTCAATATAAAACTGATCACGATCTATATCCAGATCAGTTTATACATGCATTAAAATGGTGTAGTGGCAACGACTAGCTTCAAGGTCCGATTAATAAATTCTGCATCTATTGATAACAGGATCTGTCACTCTATCTGCAATTGGTGTAACTGACCTAACATAACACAATGCAATCTACCGATCAACCTCGTCCAAGACTGTGATATAAGTATTTTGACTTTATAAATATTAAATAATTCTTGATTTTGTTTCAGAAAATGGGCGAAAGTCCTCTAATTGCGAGGAAGATTAACAACAATGACGACGATAACGATAACTACTCATCGTAATTTGTGAAAAGTTTAATTAATAGTTTATAGAATAAAAAAACAATTAATACTCAATTTTCACTACGTATTATTTCTATCCCCGATCATTTATTATTATTCATAATGACTTTATATTTGCTCTTATGCCGTGAGAGTAGTAAATTATGAGTTGTTAGCTATAACACAAATTACATCCATACTAATATTATAAATGCGAAAGTACCTCTGTCTGTCTGTATGTCGGTCTGTCTGTCTGTCTGTCTGTTACGCTTTCTCGCTTAAACCTCTCAACCGATTTTGATGAAATTTGGCACAGACAAACTTTAAATCCTGAGAAAGAACATAGACTCCTTTTATCCCGGAAAAATTTGATATTCCCGAGGGAAATCTAAAAAGCGCGATATAACCGAACTCCACGCGGGCGAAGCCGCGGGCGGAAAGCTAGTAATTATTATAATCTTACTGGTTTTATCGTATTGGTTTCCCTTTTCTTTTTCCACTGCACTCACCAGCCAGCCAACCAGCAGGGTATTGTATAAAACAGTATCAGTAGAAATAGGTTTCATTTTGACGGTTCAACAACATTCATAGCGTTATTTACGTTATTAAGCAGACACGTTCTCGAACATATGGAGCAATGAATTGGCAATATTCTGCGAAATGATTCCAACGTGGACTTCTCCGCCGCTGTTGGATGTTTCTGGAAATCATGCTGTAGTGGGCGTTGTGGCTTAGTATAACAGTATGAAATAAGGACGCATTTCGTATATATCCACAGTAAGACCTTAGCTGTCAGTCATCATCATCAACCTTTTTATCGTTTCACTGCTGGGCACAGGTCTCCTCTGCCCAGCAGTGGAACGATAAAACGACAGAGAAGGATTGAGCGTAATAACCACGCTTACTCAATGCGGGTTGGCGATTTCAGAGTCCTGGTTTCCTCAAGATGTTTTTCTTCACCTTGTAACCATTAATTGGTGTCCAAGATATACTTAAAAAGTACATAGGTATAACTTAAAAAAGTTACATTGGTACTTTTTTTATTGCTACCGAACGTAATCACCTTGCCATACAGACGAATAACTAAACCTAATTTAGATAATTTATTCTAGAAAGTTGAAATAGTATGTGTATTACATTAAATTGAAAAAAAAAAAAATTAAATAAAGCATTTTAGCATCGAGGTCATCAAGACTTGCAAATCAGAGGCGAGTTGGCCGCTCGTGCTTTAGATATGTACTTACAGTTTGCAAATACAGGCTGCAGTATACAGGGTGTGGAAGTACTAACGCAGTCGACGGGTATTGATCGGTCGTCTACTGCATATTTCAATTAAAAGCTGCGCAGTAGGTACACTAAATAAACCAAGCACTTTATTGAGTGCTTGATTTTATTATTGAGTCGCTATCCATGCTATAACTTGGTCTGAAAAGCTTATCTTAGTAAGGTCCGCATATCATTTAAGGAAAATGACACCAATATTTTGAATCATGACAATATTTAATTACTGATTTTATTCTTTTGGAAGCAGACTTTTGAACCAATACAATTCTGATATAGAATTCGCGGTTTCAGATATTAATTATAAAAATTATGAATATTATATGATAATATTATTGTCGTCCTCCGTGGCGCAGCGGTCAACACGCCTGCCTGAGACATGGAGGCCCCGGGGTCGATACCCGGCTAGGTCATGATGGAAAACGATCTTTTCCTGATTGGCCTGGGTCTTGAATTGAATGTTTATCTATATATTTATCTATTATAAATATAGTATCGTTGAGTTAGTATCCCGTAACACAAGTCTCGAACTTACTTTGGGGCTAGCTCAATCTGTGTGATTTGTCCGTATATATTTATTTATTTTATGAGTAGTATTTATTTGTGTAGTTAGTAGATATTAATGAACAGGTTTATTTTTTGTGGTTAAGCGCATTAGCACAGTCTAAAAATCATACAGTCGTCCAACGAAGACGTCTAGACAGAGCAATCGTACGGGGTGTGAGGGACTGTAAAATTCGATCCAGCCGTCCCTTGCTGTTCTTCTAGCGACACCCTAAGCCGAGGTTCGTACCCCACAGGGGGTGCCCTTAGCGTGTAGTCGCTTAGCTTTTAGTAGCCCTGGCTGGAGGCTTTAAATTCATTTAAGGCAGCCACAGGATAGTCCGGTTAACTAGTACAGGCCTCTCAAGGTCAACTAGGAGATGCCATATTAAAAAAAAAAAAAAAAGGTGTGAGGGACGAGACGCAGGAAAGCGGCACCCGAGCTGCGAACAAAACGATGTTCGTAGCTCGGTATCTATCATTAAGCGCTAACGCGTGTTTGTTTTTTTATTTGTTTTTTTTTATAATTTGATATGAGTGTCAATTTTGAGTATAATTGGGGTACTTGTTACGAAATAGCCATCCTTTTTGAAATCCAAGGGTGTTATCCAATATGGGTGTTAATTCCGAGGTGGATTGGGGTGCTGGTTACGAAAATGTTATCTAAATAACTTAAATCTGTCTCGAGTTGTTGCCTTAGTAAAAATAGCAAATTAATTAAATATAATACAGCAGTCGATGTTGATCTGCAATAAATAAATAATTTCATAAATATTGTTTATTTGTGACAACCCTGGCCGATGCGTTACTGTCTAGACGATGTCGGCATTTTACACGAGATCAAAGGCGTCGACCTACTGGATGATTTTTATCCTGTGGTATTAGTTTAGCTTAGACATTGCAGAATAGCTTGTATTGAGTGAGCTTGCTGGTATTTTTATACATTTTTTTTTAATGACTCCTATATATGTGCCGGATCTGGGGAGCCACAATTATTATAATGTATGGTAACTTTTTAACTATAAAATTACCAAGCTCAGATGATTCGTCTACTAAAATCCCTCAAATGCTACTACATTATACCAAAGTAGTATAATTATTCATCCATGTTGTTCCTAGTTCTGCCGTTGACGTGGCTACCCAATTAAACATTTGATGGAATCATATAACTTTTGAAGTATTATACCACAAATCGAAGATCGAATGAAAGTTCATTCGATCCACAATTTAATTATACTAAGTAGTATAATTTTAAGCTTATTATTAAAGAAATACCAACTAAAAATACCAACCCGCACTGGGTCAGTGTGGTAGATTACAGCCCACTCCCTCTCACCGAGAGGACGCCTGAGTCCCAATAGTGGGAACATTATAGGCTGAATATGTATTAAACAAATATTTAATTACTAGCTGCGCCACGCGGTTTCACCCGCGTTTAATTTATATGCTCCGCTCCTGTTGGTCGCAGCGTTGTTGTTATATAACTTAAAGCCTTCCTGGATAAATAGGCTATCCAACGCAAAAAGAATTTTGCAAATCGGACCAGTAGTTCCTGAGATTAGCGCGTTCAAACAAATAAACAAACTCTTCAGCTTTATAGATTAGTATACCTAGATTCATTCAATACTTACAGACATAAATAATTAGCAAAACAATTATTTTATAATGTAAACTTCAATGAAGTTAGGCAAGAATACCTTCGCTACAAGATTATTCTAAATCAATTTTTTTACTTCATTTCCTATATCGCGCTGGTTATGTTTTGTATCCATACTAATATTATAAATGCGAAAGTAACTCTGTCTGTCTGTCTGTCGGTCTGTCTGTCGGTCTGTCTGTCGGTCTGTCTGTCTGTCTGTCTGTCTGTTACGCTTTCCCGCTTAAACCTCTCAACCGATTTTGATGAAATTTGGCATAGACAATCTTTAGACCCTGAGAAAGAACATAGGCTACCTTTTATCCCGGAAAAGTATGATGTTCCCGAGGGAAATCTAAATAGCGCGAAATAACCGGACTCCACGCGGGCGAAGCCGCGGGCGGAAAGCTAGTAATCTATAATTTTGTCTTTTTTTGATCATGGCACGCGCTTTTATTAGGAAGTTCCCTGGTCATGTCTATTATCTGCTTGCCATTCTGCGGCCCGAGGTCGAGCAAATCCCGGTTTGCTTACAGACCTACCATTAGATACCTACTAAAATTATTGCTTCTTATACACACAGTTGTCACAAAATATTATGAGTTCGCTATGTAATTTAACCAAGACACAGCTTCGCAGCAGTCATCTGGGGTATTTCTATTTTAGTACGTGCAGGATTTATGTGTAATCTCTGGACCATTGATATAATATTAAACTAAGGTAGATAAGTCACTAGTGCATTGAACTTGAAGCGTACATAAGATTATAATTCTAATCTCTTGCCTTAGTCACTCTCAACAACAAACGACAAACACTAACAGCGCAAATGACAAACACTAGCCATCTTTTTCTTCTCTATGCTTTAGATTGTGCCCCATCTCACTCACACTGCACCAACGTATGAAATGTACGCAGAATAAAAAAATTGCATGTGTGTGCTGCTGCTCCGATCGGCACATTTATTTCGGTTAATTTGTTAGAGCATATCATATCTGTTTAATATTATATCAATGCTCTGGACAATTTAATCACGTGATCCACCACTAAGAAACAAAATAAAAGAAACAACAATCTATTGATATATTTAATTAGTTTAAGAAAGTTACATTACATCGTATATTATGTATTTACATCAACTTATCTGTATCGAGATTACTGACAGAGAGAGAACGTTGATTGTAGACGGTGCTTCGTACCAAACACTCAATATACCTAAATTACTCTTATAATCAGGCAAAAGAAAGCTAATCGTCCTTCCCATCGAGCCTTTATATTTATGAGATTTCGTTACTACTTGTATGACAAGATTTAAAGACAAAAGTTACATAGCAGAATGCTTGTAGTATAAATAAATTGAAAATTCATTGTGGTGTTTGTATTAGCCTTTTTTTCCTACTAAACGAGGTGCATATTATTATATGCACCTGCATGGTGCATATTATTATGTCCAAATTACAGCAACTACTCAAGTGGATAGTAACGCTCCTGACACATGGTTGATGAATACTTTCATTTATGTAATCTACATCGAATAGCAACAGGAATTACATTCTACCAGGAAAGATTCCACCTTACGCACACATGCGTATTCTCATATCTTCTAAATTACATAAATAACATTAAATTAGAACTCAACTAATGAAAATGGCGCTCTATGGTCTTCATCAATGAAATAGTGTGGGTAATAGAAAAATGATCGGAAAGGTTTTTTTTATAACCGAATGCTTAAAAGTACACGTAAGGTTTCTGCCCACATGAGCATGAAACAACTGCAAGAGACATCACGACTACCATTTTTACACTTCGTCTTGTCATTATGTCCAGAACACTCAGCTTGCTTAAGACTTTAGTTCACTTCTCTTGCATGTGCGTACATTGACCGGGAAGAACACGTTCAGTTCGATAAGTGTGGCGAGCACCAGGAACATAGCGTACATGGCGAGGCAGGCGCGCCCCACCGCTGCGTCCAGCTTGAACTTGTTAAACCAGAACGTCAAGTACAGCAGCAGGAGCGTCGACAGCAACGAAATAGCGGAGTACTCCAACCCCATGGAGTTGATCTTCACCTGTTAAAATTTAACGGTATTTATCCCGACCTTCCCCACGAAAAATATCAGTCGCTGAGCAAAATACATTTTAATATCGCAATTTCGCAGTGCTAAGACATTTCTACAAGGTTGTTGATGATGATGATGATGAAAGTATTTCAATTAAAAGTTCCTTTCGCAAAATGCAAATAAGTAATGTAAATTATGCAGGTATTATACAATTAACCTTATTTATGTATTTCGTTTTATCGCTGGCAAATTAAATAATAATATTAAAGTTTTAAAATAGTTGAATCTAACCCAGTAGTGACCCGGCTCGGCTGGAGTGAGCGACGCCTTGATGAGCCACGGCAGCCCGAGGCATAGTAGGATGTCAAACGTGTTCGATCCGATGGAATTGCTGATACCCATAGATCCATGGCCTGTGTTCCAAAAACAGTATATTATAAAATAACCGGCAAAGTGCGAGTCAGACTCGAAGGGTTCCGTACCAGTATATATACGAAATAAAAACTTTTTGCATTTTTTGTAATAGCGGCAACAGATCATCTGTCAAAAAATTTCAACTGTCTACTAACTGTCACGGTTCATGAGATCAGCCTGATAATGGACAGATGGACATGGAGTCTTTAGCAAAGGGTTTTGTTTTTACACTTCAGGTACGGAACAATAATAAAAAAAATAGTAGACTTAATGAATTTTATAAAATTATATAAGTCAACATTCCCAAGCAATATGAAGACAGGTACGTAGAAAACCATACATTGGAACAAAAAAATTAATAAATTGCATTGCACCTTGTTTTGCTACTATTACACTGGATACAGCTTCTGGCACGGAAGTACCGGCGGCAAGGAAAGTTATGCCCATCACCGAGTCCGGTATCATTAATGTATCCCCTGTAATTTAAGAATGTAGTGAAATCATAAATGACATTTAGAAAACTTTATTTATGTACGTTCAAATGTCAAATCTTACCAATAATAGTGATCATCCAAGCTACGATGTACGACAAGGATCCTATCCAGACAATGCACATCATGAACGTTAGAGGGAACCAGTTCTTGAATCGAGGTTTCTCACAGTCTGGGATAGTGAACAAGAATACCAGGTGAATAGGCCACGTCACTATCCATGTACTCTGTAATAAGACGAAGCGATTAGAACATTGAGTTTTAGAATATTTTGAGTGTTGTATCTGCTACAATAGTTACCTTAGTCAGCCAACTTCTACCAGTAGGCCACTTCCATAAAGAGTGCACATATTTATCCTCTGCATCTTTGTTATTCTCATCAATGTTAGCTACAGCTGCATTCTCCTCAGGATTTGCAATTTCCACGTCATTAGCCTTACTTTCAATATCAACACAGATATTGTTAGCTTTATCGCCGTCAGCGGCTGGTAAGTTCACAGAATTTGTTGTGTCAATTTCACTATGTTTTTCGTTTTTATCTGGGTAAAGAGATAACGCACTTTTTATATTCCCATTGTGTTGGTGGCGATCCACAGACAAATCATTTTTGTTTACGCTTTTAGCATCTTTAAGTTCTGGAATGTTAAATAATAGCACAAGAGATATCTTATTGCTGCCAAAGGAATCAATAATATTAAGAATCTTCCTCAAAAATGTTATTGTACGTACCATTTTCAGCAACGACAGTATTATCCTGCTTTTCACTTTTCTTCAACATGTCGGACACACAGTTCCAATTCCCTGTGTAACAGCACATTTCTGTGATAAAATTACGCATGAATAATTTTTATTCGATTTATCATTTAATGAAATACCAACCTTTTGCAAAATTCTGAATCGATTTGTCGTAATACATGATACAGATGTAGACTCCGTATAGCATAACAAGAAGTAATGCCTCGTACCACTGAACGTACTCATCGTGCATTATACAAATTAGTATAGACACTGTGATTCCGTAGGCCAGGCAGTCCCTGGTCAGTGGCCACCAGTCTAAGGGCACAACCTGGAAGCAATGACACTAAATTTAATGGCGAACTTCTATGATTTTTATAAATATGGATGAAAGGTGTATAGATACCATTCCAGCGCCGATGCCGCAACATGCAGCGACGGCGAGGATGTTGAAAACCGCTGACCCTACAATGGTGCCCACCCCAATGTCACCCTCCGTGATGAAGGTGCCGATAACGTTAACGAACAGCTCAGGAGCTGACGTTGCAGCCGCCATGAAAGTGGCTCCAGCCACATCGTTCGTCATGTTTAGTGCTGTAACAGTGGTAAACAAAAATATTTGTTCAATAATCTTATCGAAAACCATGTCAACGTATCTCTGCTAACACAGTTATGCCAAAGGATTAGGCACAAAGCAATACCTACCTAGTTTGAAGCGAATAATGACCCAGATTCCCTTGTTCACGAACTAAAGTAAATTTAAGTTCAGTGTTTCTTTTTTATGTATTTCATTAAAAAAGGACAGAACATTACCAACCATTACTAACAATTTTAAAAATAAATGTGACGCATTCGGCTGTTCTTAAATGTTAATGAAGTTGCGGAAAAGTACCTTCCGATGAAGACATCATTTCAGATTCCTTACTTATAAGTCAACAAAATTATGTTAGTACCGCCCAGATACAAACACGATTAATAGTAATTTTCAATTGACTTCAACCCTATGAGGTAATTCTTCTGGTAGGTCCCAAAATAATAATAAATGAATAATTAAAATTTTAATTCAAATTAATAATTGAATTCTAACTTCTTGCAATACTGCCATAACAATCAAACCTCGAAAAACGCATTGTTATCAGGGTCCTTACACCTTTTATTCAGAAAGTAAATACAAATTGAACAACCATCCTTAAAGCGGTACCACACTGGCGATTTTCCAACGTGTTTCCAGTGAGAAAGTGTAAATGTACCCACTCTGAGGGCTCGCTTTCACACTAGTTTATCTCCTAATAGATACAAAAGAAGAAAATATAAAGCTCTAAAATAAAAATCAATAAATCTGGGTCTGTCAACTACATACACCAACACAGTGTCTGTAATCACAGTTGCATATCTACCTACAGTTACCGATAGACTAGGACAGAGATAGGTACCGAGGCAGTCGTGCGAGCGCAATCACGTTAGCAATCAATCATTGTGGTTAGTTACATTAGTGAAAGACGCGCGATGTCTCTCATCGTGCGTCTCATGTTTGGTTTTGTATTATCCATCTAGCTGTCGCAAATTGGCTTTGAAAACAATAATTATTATCTATACTCTATATTAATATATAAAGCTGAAGAGTTTGTTTGTTTGTGCGCGCTAATCTCGGGAACTACTGGTCCGATTTGAAAAATTCTTTTTGCGTTGGATAGCCCATTAATCCAGGAAGGCTTTAGGCTATATAACATCACGCTGCGACCAATAGGGGCGGACCATAACTAAACCACGCGAACGAAGTCGCTGGCGGTAACATATATACAACGTTATTTTTTGTTTATGCGAAACCTGAATACATAATAGTTTGTTCAGAATAAGCAACTGAATCGATTCCAATCATTTTTACAAACTGTGATATTTTTTCCCAAATACATTTAGAAATTGTTACAGAGTGCCGCGCGACACAGCTGACGCCAGAGGTCAACGCACTGTGCTCGCCCGCACGTGCGGAGCTTAGACCATATTTTTGTTCGGACAACCAAGCAGAATAGCAAGCTTTGTGGTTTAGTGGGTGGGAATAGTAAAACTTTGTGGTTTTTCATGATATCTTTTTGAGTTTTGTACATAGATTCTTAACTTAAAAATACTGGACACGTGTTTCCGGTTTCGCTTAAACAAAAAATAATGTTGTATAATATATTAAATTACAATTTTGGTTGTACTTACGGATCAGAAATAATCATACCTATAAATATGTGACTTATTATTCTCTCTTGTGTGATTAGAACATTTGTTAAATACATTAAAAGAGGTTTTGATGCGTATAATATCCACATGCATTTAGACGAAGGAAGACTGAGTGGCACTTTGCCCATTGGACTTGGTTCAGAAAGACCGTGGTAAAGTATCTTCCCCTTAAACCTAATTTCATTTAGACTCCCTCTTGTCAATCTTTGTTGTTGCGCAACCATGGTAAGCACGGCGCACAAACGTAACATGCTCGCTTCCGAGATGCACCAAGTGTGTTAAACAATCGCCTCGCTAAAAACACGCTTGCAAATCGCCAGTGTGGTGAGTCTCTTAGAGATATTCTCAAGTGCGTAGGATATATACCATGGCATATTTTTTCAACCGCGGGCACGAAGAACTTGTCGCATACGACGGCGAGTGCCAGGAACAGGTAAATGGAGATGAAGGCGTGGATGACGATAGCTCCATGCTGCCTCTGCAGCTCCGTGAATACACCCGCCGGGAAATCATCGATAGCCGGCGGCGTACAGTTGCGGTGGTGACCCTCTGAAACTAATGGACACTGTTAGATATTAAAATAAACAGAAATATGTACAGGTATTTGTAGATTCTGCCTCGATTTGTCAGAATATATTAAGGCCTGCAAGGTGATTAAGCATAAATCTCTGTTCAGAACTAACAGATTTCTTCCTGTGCTTAGTTCCTCGCGGCAATTCCAGACTTATTTTAAGAACGATCGAACTCAATCTGTCAGAATATCTCTAACTTTCCTATACTTTCGACAAGTTTTTGAAATTGCGACTAGATTTTGGATATTTATAACTATGGGAATGGGCCTGCTGTCATCAGGACGCAGACAAAGTTATTACTTTGGCAGACTTCCTGACGTCAGCAGGATACCTTAAGCGATAACGGTGATGAAAAATATTTATTGATATGAAAGCGCCGTAGAAATACGCAAACACCAGAAAAGACAACCATATCAAGCATGGTCAATCTGGTGCAAAATATAAAATATTAATAAGTACGTACAGTTCTGTTGTTGAATCTGGATCTGTTCATGGCGGTACTGGAGCTTGATGTTGGAATCAAAAGAACTTACAAATGGAATGGTTTTAGACATTGGTATATTTTAGGCAACTTTATAGCAGATGGGCAGTCGCTCCAAGTATAATACTGGTATTCAGCTCAATTAGGTTAGACTGGTAGTTGACCAGTAGAGAAAAGGCTAGGCGGATGATGATGATGATTTTAGACAACATTATCCAACAATTAAAAAAATATAGCTATTTACAATTCTGTTGTAAACTTTGGGAATGGTTATGCAGCGTAACTTGTAATTGAAATTGATAATTTTAGCCGCCGTCTTTGTTCTTCATCATCATCATCAGCCTCTACTCGTCCACTGCTGAACATGGGCCTCCTTCATGGCACGCCAACAAGCTCGATCCTGAGCAGATCTCCGCCAGCCACTACCAGCCATATTTTTGATGTCGTCGCTCCATCTCACCCAAGGACGTCCTACGCTACGTTTGCCGAGACGCGGTCTCCTCTCGTAGCCTCGTTTACCCCAACGGTTGTCGGTCCTGCTGCATATGTGACCAGCCTATTGCCACTTTAGCTTGCTAATCCTCTCAGCTATGTCGGTGACTCTGGTCCTCTGTCGGATCACCTCATTTTTGATGCGGTTTTTCAGAGAGACGCCCAACATAGCCCGCTCCATAACTCGCTGAGCGGCTTTAAACTTATGGACTAGTCTGACCGTTAGTGTCCACGTCTTTGTTCTTGGTTATTTATTATATCTTGGTTTCACAAGCTCTGTAGGTTAGACTTTGGCATTAAATATACCTAAAAATCTTACAGCTCCGGCGCTAAACTAATGGTAACTTGGTCTACGCAGCTTGAAATAAGGAAACGGAAAAATGGGACTCTACCCACGTTTTTCTCCGAAATTATAGTTTGCTGGCGTTGTCATGGCACCGAAGTATATTGTTTTATAATATGTATCTTCACCAACAACATATATACGGAGCTTTTCCCTCATAGTTTTCCTAGAAGCCAATCAATAACGAGACAAAAATAGTCTAATGACGCAGTAATATAGACAGGAAAAATGATGGCATCGTGACGAAATGTTCAGTTTCGTATGGTTAGGGTCCAGGCATATTTGATTGCGTATTTCCAATTATAAATTATAATTTAGGACTTAATCAAATGAAACTTAAATTATTTCCATCAATCACAACGTAAAAGTAGAAAATCATGTCAAACATTAATAATGTAATAACAATGGAATAACTGCCCCACATGAGTTGTTATCATAAACTTATTCACTAGTGTTAAAACATGCTAGCGTACATATTTACGTGGCTCGAACGGATTTTGTAATGACACACTATGAGCGCTACGAAGGCTTGCGCAGAAGAATGAGAATTGATATGCTAAAAAAGTAGTGATATCACGTATGCTGAAAAAATATGACAATAATCCGACTAAATAGAAAGGTTGGCGGTTAGTGAATACTTAAGGTAATTTGGTGGTTGTTTAATTTTTATTACTTTTATGTCACGATTGCGTAATCTAGTAACGTTAGTGTCAAGTTACATTGAACTCTTACCCATCGAAATCTACTTATAGTGTTCACTTATATAATTTCCAAGTATGGTGCCTTCCGTTTTTCACAAATCTTAGTAATGTACGAATCGTTGTGTTTGATAATCAGCTTTGTATTACCTTCTAAGTTACCTCCCCACTGAAATAAACTGAAACATATCTTCTGACTGAATAAATGACATTAGAGAAATTTACATTAATTGATAATTTTATCAATATACGGTATATCTGCTATTAACTTTGCAAATGAAATAACTTAGTATTTTTTATTTTTCAATCAAACTATAATTAACTAGCGACTCGCCCCGGCTTCGCACGGGTGCATTGCTGATACTAAATACACTACGTACAGAAAAACTGTGAACGTTGTATGAAAAACCGCAGCTAACGGCGCGCCGTGTACCGCCGCCAATGCGACAACCCGCACATCAGGGCCTGTAGCCAATGTAACATCGCTTCGTAGCGAAGCGAAATCGAATACAAAACCAACCAATAATGGAAACATTTGACCACGCGACGCGATGAATCACGTCGTCAATCGTTCCCGCCATTGGTTGGTTTGCTTTCGATTTCGGCGACAGGCCCTGTAATATCTTCGAAAATAATCATTTAAATCAAAAGGGCGATACAGATCTATATTAAACCAATAATATATTTAAGGTATTAAATTGGATAAGTATTAATGCTGTATTGGTAAATATCGCTTCGAAAATTAGCCGGTATTTGTCGTGAAAAGTAAATGAAAATGAATGTTATTGAAGGATATCCACAACAAATAGACATATACCCTCGCGGAATTTTTTGTAGACCTTTTCAATGTGTACAATATTTAGTGCATTATTTTGATAAATCTCGTAGGGTTTAGCCTGTGTTTCACTACAAACGCGGAAAATAAATAATTATTTTCGTCATCACATTAGAAACCTCAAAAATAATAGTATTTCTCCACAATTTAATGGATGTTATTATACATATAAACCCTCTTCATTAATCACTCTATCCATTTAAAAAAACGCAACAAAATTCGTTTTTTACTTCTAAAGATTTTATCATACAAACGGACATAGGGAAAGAGAAAGTGACTTTGTTTTATAATACGTAGTGATGAGGAAATAATGAAAATAGGGGCGTTCTAATTATAACACTCGCTAGCGTCTCATATATAATTTTCCAACGGAAAATAGTATCCACTGTTGGAGAATTAAATTAGAAGACGCTAACGACTAGATGAAATTAGGAAACTCAAGCTAGGGCCACACGGAGAGACTTTCCAAACTATACAGTTATACATAATATGTATATATAAAATATGTAAAGAAAACCTTGTCCGATCCGTGAAGGTATTGTTAGGTATCGATAACTGATTCTACTAATGCCCACAAAGACAGGCTAAACTTTAAAAAAAAAAATCCCCCTAAAAAAATAAATATTATTTCGCAAAAAGAGGTAACTTAATACATGTGCTGTAAGCAACCCTAAATATAGATTTTATGTACGGACGACAGCAGGCAGACAGCTACCCAAAACAGTCAAATATTCCCAATCAACCTTGAGCCTTACCGTTTTAACAATAAAGTTGAAAATTCAATTAAAAAAGTCTGGCAGATTTTAGTAGCTTGATGTGCTGTCGTCCTTACTTACACAAAAGATGTTACAAGTCACAAAAAATTTAAGCTCAACGCTCCTTTTTCCTTCGATTTGATTAAGAAAAGGCTAGAAGATAAAATATTACTGTGTCATATTAGATAAGATACCCCATGGATAGTCTAGATGCGATTAAAAACATGGATACAAAAATAATTTGACCCGACTAAATTATTTTATCTGGCCTTTTATTAATGAAAAAGAAATTAAAAAAAAAACCGGCGAAATGCGAGTCGGACTCGCACACCGAGGGTTCCGCCGTACAAACGTTGCGGTTTACAATTTATGACGTAGCTTTCCGCCAGCGGCTTCGCCCGCGTGGAGTTCGGTTATATCGCGCTGTTTATATTCCCCTCGGGAACATCAAATTTTTCCGGGATAAAAGGTAGCCTATGTTCTTTCTCAGGGTCTAAAGATTGTCTGTGCCAAACTTCATCAAAATCGCTTGAGAGGTTTAGGCGGGAAAGCGTAACAGACAGACAGAGTTACTTTCGCATTTATAATACTAGCATTGATTTAGAATTTTTCACAGTTTAGAGGCATGTAGATTTAAGAAGTGTTTGATATGAATTTCAACTTTAATATCTCTACGCGTTCATGTGAAAAAGGGTAGGTAGTAAGTTTATAATTATTAAAAAAATATTTTATGTCATGTAAGCAAAAATAATATTTTACTTAATATTTTATGTAACTTCAAATTTATCATTTTCACAATTTTTCCTTTATCTGTCTGTACTATAATATAACGTTGCTTCCTGCCGAATTTTAAGATTCTAAGTTCACGGGAAGTACCTTGTAGGTTATGATTCCCTAGCGTGTGACGGAAATTCGTCTAAGGTGTCGGTATAAACTGCTGTATCTTTTGATCGCTTTAACTTAGAATTTTGATTTTTTCACTGCTTAAAGGGACAATAGACCTAGGTATTTGGTATAAATTTCAATTTGATACCTTTATTAGTTCGTGAGAAATAAGGTAGTTAGTTTTATTTTATTAAAATATGTTTATTATATTATATAACTAAAAAAATGTGATTTTCGCAATTTTTCCTATATTTGCATTATATGACAATCCTACATGCCAAATTTCAAGATTCTGAGTTTACGGGAAGTATCTTGTAGGTTTTGATTCCTTTGCGAGTGTCGAAAATTTGTTGAAAATATCGACATATCGGCTGTATCTTTTGATTGGCTTGGCTTAGAAGTTTGATATTTTCACAGCTTAAAGGGACAATAGACCTGGGTATTTGGTATAAATTTCAATTTGATAACTTTATTCGCTCGTGAGAAATAAGGTAGTAAGTATGTATATCAAACTTCTGATGTATCAAGCTGAAATTCACATGAAATACTCGGGTATTTCATGTGAATTTCAGCTTGATACATCCACGCGTTCTTGATATAAAGGGTCTTGACAGACAGACAGACAGACAGACAGACAGACAGACAGACGGACAACAAAGTGATCCTATAAGGGTTCCGTTTTTTCCTTTTGAGGTACGGAACCCTAAAAACGGTAGGTAACAAAATAATTTAATCTACACCTACTTGCAAACTTTTTCAAAACTGCTATACAGCCTATGATCATGTTTTTTTTCTTTATCTTGCCATTAGCCATAACATTATAGATACATTTTTTTTTATAATTATAAACTAGTGCTTGATCGCAATCCTGCCCGATGGTAAGCGGTGATGCAATCGTTGATGGTAAAGCGCGCTAGTTTAATAAACCCATTCACTCAAAAAACTGGGTGAATAGGAAGGTAGACGGCAGTTGAGCGAGGTGATTCAATGTTTAACCCAGAGGGAGATTGATCTGCAGAACCTCCACGACCAAACTCCCGACAGAACAACATTTGGCGCATTGTACCCGGCTCACATCCCAACACAACTGCTCAGACCCGTCCTCCGTACGGCTTCACCAGACATCATGCCGGAAAACGACGAATCGCTTGGCGGCAAGACTTTGTCTGGTGGGTGGTAACTTCCTCCGGCAGCAGATGTTATGGCCTGCCACCGAGTAAAATTTCATTATTTTAGATGTTCAACTGCCGTCAAATAATCCATACTAATATTATAAATGTGAAAGTAACTCTGTCTGTCGGTCTGTCTGTCTGTCTGTCTGTCTGTTACGCTTTCCCGCTTAAACCTCTCAAACGATTTTGATGAAATTCGGCACAGACAATCTTTAGACCTCGAGAAAGAACATAGGGTACCTTTTATCCCGGAAAAATTTGATGTTCCCGAGGGAAACCTAAAAAGCGCGATATAACCGACTCCACGCGGGCGAAGCCGCGGGCGCAAAGCTAGTATCTAATAAAACCCAAGGCCTCATGCGTGGCTAACATGATCGTATGACAGACTATAATAAGATCCGTTAAAGAATAAAATTTCATATCATAGTAAAAACCGTAAGTCATTACGCTAAATAATCCATACTAATATTATAAATGCGAAAGTAACTCTGTCTGTCTGTCTGTCTGTCTGTCTGTCTGTTACGCTTTCCCGCTTAAACCTCTCAACCGATTTTGATGAAATTTGGTACAGACAATCTTTAGACCCTGAGAAAGAACATAGGCTACTTTTTATCCCGGAAAAATTGATGTTCCCTAGGGAAATCTAAAAAGCGCGATATAACCGAACTCCACGCGGGCGAAGCCGCGGGCGGAAAGCTAGTTGTATTATATATAAACCTACGTAGATACTCAAAACATTTTAAACTTGGCAGACTGGTGGTAATTGGCGAGTAAATATAACTTTTTTTTCATAAATGATAAACTAGCGCTTGACCGCAATCCCGCCTGATGGTAAGCAGTGACGCAATCGATGATGGTAAAGCGCACTAGTTTATTAAGAGCCTATTCACTCTAGTCCGACGGGAACACCGCCGCTGGCAAATTGTTCAAGTCCTTCGATGTACGCGGTATGAAAGAGGAGGCGAAACTCTTCGTCCGGTTCGTAGTGGTGTTAACGACGTAAGGGTGGAAACTCACCGTGCGACGGGTCGTCCGATGGTGGAACGGAGATGGGGGAACTAAATCACTAACTAAAACACTCACTAAAGCAAACACTAACTAAAGGAGTAAACTATCAATTTGGATTAGGGTATTGTAAAAAAGTTACATTACGTAACTACCTATTGAACGCTCCCTAAAGCGCGTACAGCAGTGGGATTCTTTAACGGAATAGATATTTTATCTGTTCTGTGGATTCTTTTATCTTACCGTGAAAGTTGTCACAAAGGAACTTATATATAAACTGGAATGTGAACTATCGATCAAAACGCGGTGCGAGGGAGATAGCTTCACAATAGTGTAGGGTGACTATTATAATGGAATTTATAAGGAATATACGAAAAAAATTTTGTTTTTCACATATATTACCTGAGTTTTAATAAATATTTAGGTATGGATGCGAACTTCTTAATTTTATTATTGAATTTTATAAATGGATGAATAAATTGGTGATGTAGGGACGACGGGAGGGAGGCTTCCGAAAAGGCTTTAGCACCATAGACCACATTCATACGCTGCGGCAAGTTATACAGAAGTCCGAGGAGTATAACAAACCACTATGCTTGGCGTTTGTGGACTATGAGAAGGCCTTCGATTCGATTGAGACTTGGGCGGTGCTACAGTCTCTCCAGCAGTGCCAAATTGACCATCGATACATTGAGGTGATAAAGTGTTTGTACAAAAACGCCACCATGTCAGTCCGTCTCCAGGATCAGGACTCGAAACCGATCCAACTGCAGCGTGGAGTGAGACAAGGAGATGTCATATCTCCTAAATTGTTCACTGCTGCGCTGGAAGATGTCTTCAAGCTCCTGGACTGGAAAGGACTTGGCATCAACATCAACGGCGAGTACATCACTAATCTCCGTTTCGCAGATGATATCGTGGTCATGGCTGAGACCCTGGAAGACTTGGGCAAAATGCTTAATGACCTCAGCAGAGCTTCCCAACAAGTGGGTCTAAAAATGAACATGGATAAGACGAAGATCATGTCGAACTCTCATGTCGCACCCACTCCAATTGTAGTTGGTTGCTCTGCACTCGAAGTTGTTGACGAGTATATATACCTGGGACAGAAAGTCCAACTAGGTAGGTCCAACTTCGAGAAAGAGGTGTCTCGGCGACCGTTCCGTCCGTCCAGCTCGGTTGGGCAGCGTTCGGGAAGCTACGCTACATCTTCTCGTCGTCCAAGATACCACAGTGTCTCAAGACTAAAGTCTTGGACCAGTGTGTGTTGCCAGTGATGACTTACGGAACTGAAACGTGGTTGCTCACAATGGGCCTCATACGAAGGCTCAGAGTCACACTAAGGGCAATGGAAAGAGCTATGCTAGGAGTTTCTCTGCGTGATCGAATCAGAAATGAGGAGATCCGCAGAAGAACCAAAGTCACCGACATAGCTCTGCGAGTCGCTAAACTTAAGTGGCAGTGGGCAGGGCACATTGCTCGTAGAAACGATGGCCGATGGGGCAGCAAGGTTCTGGAGTGGCGGCCACGTACTGGAAGACGCAGCGTAGGGAGACCCCAACAAGGTGGACCGATGACCTGGTGAAGGTCGCGGGAAGCCGATGGATGCGGGCAGCACAAGACCGGTCATCGTGGAAAGCCTTGGGGGAGGCCTTTGTCCAGCAGTGGACATCTATAGGCTGAGGAAGAAAGAAGTAGGGACGACAGCAGGTCAATATATCTGAAACTTTACCTATAAATAAATAAAATATCTACAAGAAAGCAGAATATAATGCAATTGTAAATACCTAATAAAAGTCACTTATTTATTATGCATACAATGACTAAGTGCACATTTATTAATTATTCCGAAATCAATGGTCACCCCACATGCAAACAAAATAACTTGTATAATATGATTACCTCAAAAACCTTACTAAAAGAATGATTTTCCGCATCCAGAGTATGACTCACTATTGCAGCCAGTAATGGTACCCTTTTTCACCATCTTTTTTCTATCGAAATTGTTGGTTTCAAACAAAATTACAAAAATAAATACGGGTAACACTTAGAAAGAGACAGAGGGCTACTGGGATGCTTTCTCCCTCGGACCGTGTTCTCTTCAAATAAAGTTTTATTTCCGATCGACCTTATTGCTCTTGCGATAGAGTCTTCTTTTAAATAAGAGACTTGTGCAAGTTCACATTCCAGTCTAGATAGAATTTCCTTGGTTGTTACCAACTAATGATAGGGGTTGACACTATGGACAGCTTATTCTGTACTCACAATTCACATCACATAACTTTTCAAGTTGAGATTTTTAAAGAGTCAATTGACTAATATGCTATATGCGATATGCTTTCATTATTCAATTCGAATGAACACGAAAACGAGTTTTATTAGATTTTAGATACTCCTGTCCAAGATATTGTGGAAAGAGCTTTTCCACTGTGACAAAACGTAGAAAGATAGTTTAAAGCTATTCTTATCTTTTCTTTTATTCTTCTTCAATCTTTGTTTGTAGCTTCTTCAAAGTACGTCTTTCAGTTCCTGCTTACCACCTTTATCGGCTCCACCAGATCACGGCTCTGTGGCCTGTTCCTTCAATTCTAGATTTTATCTACCTCAACTGTTGTATCACTGTGATTAATACAGTTATTCGGTTTTGAACATTAAATTAAAACTATTGTTGTTTCTTTTTATGTTAATTGATTGTTGTATCTTGTAAATTGATGCCTCTTAAATATTTCTTGCGTTTTACATGGAAGACTATGAAAACTACATATTATAATAAGTAAATTTGTATTCACAAGTAATTTTTGACAATAAAACAAACCTACTAAGATATGACGCGAAATATTTACGCATAATCGTGTAATATTATGACAAGATGACAACAGTATTATTTAACTAAACCTAGCGCCTCTTTTACTAATAATCAATATGCCTTTGCCTTTAGAATTGTGCATTTTGCTAAAGTTGACTGTTTCTATACGGTCAATTCAATAGTCGTATGAGAGTACTAGTGAGTCGCGCGGACCGCGGACATGTCCAGGCGTCAAGCGGCGAGGCGGCCGCGTGCTATGGCGTGCTTGATTAACAAACGCACATCCTGTGCCACTCTAAAACGGCTCCTTCAAATAGCAAAGTCAACAAGCCAATCGTGGGCAAATTGTCTCAAATTACTGCTGCACTAACTTGTTTAACCGAATTAACTGATTTTAGAAAATACGTGCCGTTTACGTGTTAAGTAGCCGAGCCACAAGCCGTCTTCGTGCCAAATTGTGCATGTTACCACTCGTTATTATAGTTTAGACACTCGCATATAGTGAGTGCACTATGAAGGAAATTGACAGATCAAAGACGGCAGGAAGTCCGCATTAGCGACGTATAAGTCGTCTTTCGATTTAATCCTGTGCTCTTTCTATTGCCCAACAGCCCAAGGAATATAATGGTTTTCCCGAATACAAAGAGTCTTTCTATAATTAGGTACTAGTAACCAAGATTTTATTCAGTAATTTATAATTATTTTTATTGCAATTGAAAAATTTATGTTTTGTTTTCAATTGGGCTTGACTCACTTCAGTGACTTTATTTTGTGAATTATAGCTGATGAAGATTTGAGGTTGTGGCTGTAATAGAGGAAAGTGACCTAATATCAGGGAGTTGATTTTGGACGGTGGCAAAATAGAGATCACGTGAAGACAGCCGATGCTCAACCTTGCACGCTGACAGCCCTGAGTGGACGACAACCAATTGACAATTTGCGCGAGGAGCGACCGGATGAGGCGCCGAGTCGGAGTCTGCCTCCCCTTCTAACTTTAAGAACGATGGCCTAACTGCGGCAAATAGCTATAATATCAAATTTACCTAATCAAATCATACGACAAGATGTAATATCTGGTTTTGTATCTTTCGTCATCGCGATCAAAAAGTCTTTGCCAGTGCCGCGTCCAATAATGTTCATATTATGACAAGCGGTTAACTTCGCCAACAATTATATTCACCCTAAGATCAAGTAATTAAAGACCTAAAAATAGATTTCGATCAGATCCAATTATTTTCTGCCCACGGTTGATTAATTCAATATCAAACCTTTCCTGATTCCTTTTGAAGGAGCATAAAAATATGAGAAAACATCCTTATCCTTGGATCATTACTACAACAAAGAGGGTTTAAAAATTGAATGTGATTATGAACACAAAAATTTCCAGGGCTCTGAAGCATTATTTGTTGTGAAATGTTATCGATAGTGAGGCAGGTCAGTCCTTGTTTGGTGAAGTCTTTACAATGGACGCTGGCATCCAGTGAAACAAGGTGCGGTTATGAGGTACTGTTGAGCTATAATCAACACTAATTCGTTTACAGAAAGACTAACAGCCATCGAGTGAGCATCGAGCCACGCCCGAGTTTCGACAATTTCGTCAATAGCTTCCGTCACATGTTCAATGGCAATAGTTAAATATCTTGCTTCGGCATCGTAGTTGTTTCACAATTCACCTGCTAATTCATTTTCCACGACTATTGGACTTAGCAGAGTATTTGTTTTTATTTACATGTTACGCCTACACCTTTAAGCAACCGGACAGTTGTCTTTGTAAATATGTAACTGCGTATGATACCGGGATGGCAAAACGAAACGTTCGTACCTGGTTGTGCAGTAGCCATGGCAGCGTCACTCAGTCTTCCATACTTACGACGATCTGCGGCGCCGGTACCCACCGGTGCGCTGGCGCATCTTCCACCGACACTAAATTCACTTTCAACACTTGAATCGTTGATATAATCTTCTTCGCCACTCCATTTCATTCACTACATGAGTGACCTAGCCGCTGAACGAGAATTGGACGCACTTCCGACCTCCTTCTACATAACCTTGCAGTGTTGGTACGCGCACTTCACCAGGATCCAAGGGCTGACGATTGAATCTCCAGGCTGCTAGAAATGTGTGGATCCTCTCGACCCAGATCACGATAAAAGTAAGACATAGGACTCGTACCTCGATCGGAGGTATTCATATTGGAGTAGAATCGTGTAGAGCGCGGCGCAGGCGACCGAGGACGTCGCCACTGGCGTCCGAATGCCGCCGCTCACGCTCAAACGGACATAATGGACCCGACGCCGGAGAGCTCGTCAAAAGAAGAATACGGGGGCCAATTATTTATTTCCATACAATACACGTACGTCGGCCGGCGCTTGGACGCAGTGCGGGAGTGACTCCCGGCGCAAGCATCGAGCTCAGCCGACGTCTCCACGCGACCACTACGACTACACACGCTCTTATTGTATTCTAATGATCATCTTATTACACTAAAACTTGCTTGTCATGTCAATAGAAAGTTCCATTCCTTGAAAATGAAGACAAACTCAATCAAACCCTTGAACTAACGGCGTTAAAACGATCTAATTTGATGGCGATCTCTATCACTACGACATTCAATTACAGCGTCCACTTTGGAATATCAAACATGTTTTATATAGAGGAATAATTTAATTGGAACTTATATTATTAGTAACAAAGAAAACTACACCAATAACATTTGGAAGTGTCCGGGCGCAGTGAGCTCTGATTTTAATCATCCATGGGGTCAAATGTCAATTTACAAGCCCTTCTCGAGTCGGCGCGCGGCGGCACGCGATTTTTACAATTAGGCTTAATTATAAGATTTGAGCATGAACATTTGTAGTAAACCAACTATCATGGATGTGACTCACAAGATAATATTGCTCCTATGTAGGTGTAAAGGAAACAAAGATCGTTAAAAAATGGATCAACGCTGAGCAACAATTTACTTGCACCATCCACAAACTGCCACTTTGCGATATACATGTTTGTAATGTATGTCGTAATGTAGAATCATATAGGTAATCAAATATGTATAAAAGAAGGAGCATAATATATAAGGATTCTTTCTTCTTTTAGATACTATACATAGTAACTACATACGCCGATGTAGTTACTATATCCACTGTCAGTCTATGTTATTATTAAATTTTCGCCGTAAAATACACGAAACTGGGAAATTCTCTATAAGATCCACGGATTGTTCGACCTCTGGAGCATAGATAAATGAAGGAACACGGGTGGATGTTAGTCAGTAAAAGTCTGACACACCCTTCCGCTCCGCACAAAGTGGGAAAGGTCATTTGATGATTTCCCATCCAGAGCAAAAAAAGAAGTGTAAGGTAGGTACGGCCAATAAGGCAGGAAAAATAATATACATATATGGGACCAGTTATTTACAATAAATAATCTAAGATAACGGTATTTAAAATGATACAACTTCTTTTTCAAACATAAGTATTTAAACTACTGGTTGAAAAACGTTATTGATTTTCATACTGTCAATGATTTTTGGAATTATAACCATATAGCATTACGCAATAATATTTATATTTATTAAATTTTCTTTAATTGTTCTTACTTTTGATAGGTACATGAATTACATTTTCCGGTGAATTTGACTTTTAGGAGTTTGACAATATGAATAAATTGATTACCTGACAATTATTGACTTAGGTGGTTTTGATTGCAAAACCACCTAAGTCAATAATTGTCAGGTATCGGTCGGTGTCGGTGTCGGTTGTCGGGTCGGGTTATATGTATTGACATATAATTATTATAGTAGTTAGTGCTGCATGCCTTATTTTTTATTATTTTGTGTAACTTTGCCTTTTCCGGCTATGTTACGGTCAGCTTTCAGACTAAATGCATACAATTAAATATTAAAAAACGAGAAAGAAATAAACAAGTAGTAGGAATGGAAGGAGGTATGAATCAAAATCAAAAGTCATTTATTCAAATTAGGCTGAGAATCAACACTTTTTGAACGTCAATATTACTTAAGACAGTCCCCCAAAACGGCCACTCATCGACATTTCCTAGTGTTTTCGCTAGGAAGAAGTGGCGGAACAAACTCCCCAGCAGCACAGCAGTCTGTTCATTTATAAAAAAAAAACACATGACTTTATACATTACTATGTAGGGACAGTAGGCATTGAACACACAAAAAAAAAAAACAACAACAATGAAATTGTTTATCATATGCCAGCTAGCCACGCCAAAATACCAGCAAAGCAAAACAAGGCATAATGTAAATTATTTGCCCAATGATGTTAAGTAGTTTTAATATGAAATATGTAAAATAATTAAATACAAAAGATTTCGACTATATCACTAATACATAATTTAGAAATTTTAGTATTATCTTGTGATATTATTTCAGTTTTGACCTCATTTTCCGAGACTGACCCTAGAAACATCGAACTGTGATATACTTTTTTTTTCAATAATTATAAACTAGTGCTTGACTGCAACCCCGCCTGATGGTAAGCAGTGATGCAATCGTTGATGGTAAAGCGCACTAGTTTATTAAGCCTATTCACTTAAAAAACTTTGGTATAAGGTGGATGACGGCAGTTGAACGAGGTGATGCAATGTTAAACCCACGACCAACACGACCAACGATGCTGCACCAGAGGGAGATTGATCTGGAGACTCTACACGACCAAACTCCCGACACAACAACATTTGGCGCATCGTACCCGGCACACACCGCAACACTACTGCTAAGGCACGTTCTCCGTACGGCTTCACCAGACATCATGCCGGAACATGACGAATCGCTTGACGGCAAGACCTTGAGTTGTCTCGTGGATGGTAACTTCTGCCGGCAGCTGATGTTATGGCCTACCACCAAATGTTTATTACAGTTTTTTTTTTTTACTTTTGTTAGTATTGATTTGTGTGTCAATTACTTAGACGTAATAACTATTGAAAGCATTAGTTATGCCGATGGGGCGTACCTTTGAGTTAATAATGGCCCGATGTCGCCTTCGGGTTGTGGAGGTCAGACGGCAGTCGCTTCACGGAAAATGTCGAAGTTTAGCCATATCAGCAATTGGACTGGTAAAGCGGACCCCAGACTCCAAAGCTGAAAAGGCTTCGGATGCGACTGGGATTAACGCTGGGATGATGATGATGAGAAGATAAAATGTTAGTTTTAGATCTGTCAAATTAGTCCGCGGCACCTGAAGTAAATTGATCCATTTTTGGTCGCCATGTTTATAATCGGGTCTAAACTGACTATGGAGTATCTTAATTTGACAGGATTAAATTAAATTGTTATCTGCCATCCTTTTCTTGATGAAAGATGAAAGGAAAAGATGCACTTAACTTAAAATTAGTTTAGGTTGTGAACAAGAGAATCGGCGCCCTGCAGAGAAACACTCAAGTAGCAGGCGGCCGGCACGGGCGCGAGCGTCACGCGGATTTTTTCTGGTGTTTAGTTTTGAATAAATCGTGAGATCTCCTGAATGAAACAATCAATTCCAATAATTAAAAAAGAGATCTGCTGCTACTGAAATTACCTTTAATATGAGATAATTTATTTGGATAAGGATTAATAATAAGGAACAAATAGTGGACTCTGATTTCGACTGGCATTTTAATTACTTTTCAGAGATTTAAAATGAGTCATAATAAAGAAATTATAGTAGGTAGACAGGTGTTGCAGCCTTCTTTGTGGGTATTTTTAAGATTTAAAATACTGTAGTACATTATTTTGATCTCATAGGGTTCAGTCAGCGTTTGCAATATAAGCTCAAAAAAATGGGTTTATTTTGTGACATGTGTGTGAGGTTTCTAACCTCAGAAATTATCAGTGTTCCTTTTATATATTATGCATGATATATACATAAAAACCTTCCTGTTGAATCACTGTATCTATTAAAAAAACTCTATCAAAATCCGTTGCGTAGTTTTAAAGATTTAATTATACAAAGCGACATAGTGTCGTGTAACGACAAGAAAAGACTTTAGAGGGAGACAGTATTTATTAAGTATACAGAAAAGACAAGATGGAAGTATAAAAATGAATAATGTAGATGAATGATTGATGGGTGATGGTGAAGGGCGGCCCCTGGTGGACCGGCGGCAGTTACGGAGGAGCGGCCCTGGCGGACCGGCGACAGCAACAGACGAGCGGCCCTGGCGGACCGGCGACAGCAACAGACAAGCGGCCCTGGCGGACCGGCGACAGCAACAGACGAGCGGCCCTGGTGGACCGGCGACAGCAACGGACGAGCGGCCCTGGTGGACCGGCGACAGCAACGGACGAGCGGCCCTGGTGGACCGGCGACAGCAACGGACGAGCGGCCCTGGTGGACCGGCGACAGCAACGGACGAGCGGCCCTGGTGGACCGGCGGCAGCTGCAGAGGAGCGGCCCTGGTGGACCGGCGGCAGCTGCAGAGGAGCGGCCCTGGTGGACCGGCGGCAGCTACAGAGGAGCGGCCCTGGTGGACCGGCGGCAGCTACAGAAGAACGGCCCGGCCCTGGTGGACCGGCGGCAGCTACAGAGGAGCGGCCCTGGTGGACCGGCGGCAGCAACGGAAGAACGGCCCTGGTGGACCGGCGGCAGCTACAGTAGAACGGCCCTGATGGACCGGCGGCAGCTACGGAAGAGGGACTGCCCCGGCGTCACCAGGCCGGCAGCAGTCGAGGGCTCCGGCGGCAAAGGGCCAGGCAGCTCCAGGCGCACCAGTTATATTGTGACTGGCACAGCAGGAAATACCCTAGAAAGGGCTCTCGAGGCAGCGTTCAGTAGAGACCTACTTATAAGTGGCTTGTTTGAAAGCCAGAGCTCAACTGACCACTGCTCTGCGATGATTTCTAAAGAAACCTTGGAGAACGGTTGGAGGTCGAAATTTAAAATATTCGAAAATATGGACGAGGAACGGTAAATAATTTTACCATAAAAGAGTTCGAATAACAATTATAAAATAAAAATAGCAGACCAACAAGAATTTTGATGAGAAGGTTGTCATAGATACATCATCAACAATGTTGTCAAAAAATGTCAAAATAATGAAAATGTTCCGTAACAATGTAAATATAAATGGTATTAAATTAAAAAGTGCTGTGTTTGATAGGAAAAAGTGATACAGTCCTGCATAGGTACGGCTTCCTACACTAAGGGGTCGCTAAGTAGCCGAAACTTAGGCGTAAAGTTGAGGACTGAGTCTGTGAACAGAAAAATGAGTCCTTGTGTAGTGGAATATGATCAAAACAGAGCCTCATAATAATGGAATGCATATTATGGACCGTGGAAATGAATGATACATATATAAGTATGAATATGAGTATAAATAATAAGTGTAAGTATATCTGAATATGTACATAACATTACATTTCCCCCCCGACCCTGGAAAAATTTTCAACTGTAGAAAATTTTCTAATAAGATTTCAAGTAGGGACTGTAAAACAACACTTCACACATTCATCCATCTCCATTCACCCATTCATACCACCTATCTCTTTCAAGCAATCTTCTTCATACAGGCATGGGTGGAGTTCACAATTGATGACTGCCACTCATAGAAGTGTGTTTTAGAATGACGACAAGGCTTATTTTTGGAGTTGTCAGCCGCTCCAGACTGGAAGGAAAAAAAAGGAAACATTAGCTAAATGTAAGTAGAAATTTAAGCTCCTACGAGAGCGAAAGAGTTAGCATTTGGTTTAGGCTTATTTTAGGAGTAACCAACCGCTCCTGCATAGGCTTATTTAATGAGTTGCAATCCGCTCCATACGGTAAAAGAGTGACTTAAGAGTAGGGTCGAGCAAATGTAATGTAATGTTTGTGTAGTGAGTGATGTTTATATATAATATAAAAATAAATAGGATGTGCAGCTGTAAACAAAAGAAATAAGTAATATTTACATAAATAATTAGTAGGTGATTGAACTACCAGAGTCAAGTAATCCAGTCAAAGATAAATTGTAAACTTTGATGTTAACAAAAGGTCGTTTAAAATCCTTTTCATTAGAGTATAGAGTTGAAGAGATTTTATAGCATGAAAAGAAATTCTTAAGAGTTTTAATCCAATCGTTCCAATCGTTGGCATCAAAGTTTGTTTTACTTTTCAAGTCAGTCGTTAGTTTTGAACTAGAGTTAGGTTTAGGTGAACAATTAGGACAGTCTGGGGTTTTAAAACCTTTAAGACCACATTTAAAACAAATTAGAAAGTGACGTTGAGTACAAGTATTTAAGGTATGACCATGCATACGACAACGAACGCAAAATGAATTTTCTTGCGAGTAAGCTTGTTTTAGACTGTTTACTTGTTTGGGAGGGTTTTTCTAAAATCTATTTGTGTATGAAGGAGGTTTTGGGTCAGAAGTAGAAAATTCCGAAGAAGTTGGATGAATTTGTTTATAAGCAAATTCTGAAATAAGGGGATTTTGTTGGTTATTTGGTTCTTTAAAATGTTTGTCTCGATCTAAGAATTTTTCATAATTTTGGCATGTAGCCAAGAGTGCATCAAAAGAGTTAATACCTTTTAGTGCCACGAATACTGAGTAACATGGTCTTATATTTCTTAGAATGATTTCTAACTGTTCCGTTTCAGACAATTTTTTAGCCAGACGAGAGAACATTCCCGACATAATTGAGATATAAATTATGATTGGTTCATCACGACCTTGGGTACGATTTTTGATGGCCTCCAATAATTTAAAATCATAGTCAAAACCGCCAAAATCTTTAATTAGAGACAAAGAAATTTCATCCCATGTTAGGTCTGGATTTTGATTTATTTTAAATCTAAACCAATGTAGGGCACTGTCTGTAAAAATATCATACGCCTGAGTAATTAACAAATTTTTGGGTATATTCCGCACAAGACAATATTCGTCAAGTTTTTGTAAAAACGATCTAGGGCAAGATTTTCCATTAAACGTATATCGTTTCAGATCTTTGAATAAATTATGATTTGGAGAAGTTAAAATAGGAGAGGAAAGAGGAGCTGTGAAAGGAGGGTAAATAGGTGGAGTAGAGGGAGCAGTGAGACGAGGAGAAATAGGAGGAGGAGAGGGAGTGGCGGGAGGAGTATGAATAGGAGGGGTAGAGGGAGCAGTGATATATGAATGAGGATTCATAGAGTTTAGATTTGAACAATAAATCTTGAAACTTCCTTCAAGTGTCTCAAATTTTGATTTTAAAGTGTCTAGATTAAGTTTATAGTCAGGGTTTAAGTCTGTGTCTATACGTTCCAACCTGTAAAATAAATGATTAATAAAAGATTCTATTAAGCGATGGTATTTGGAATCACCCTGTAATAGATTATCTATTTTAATATTTAAATAACTCAGAGTACTATCTATCTGAGCTAACTCCTCCTCTATAGGAATGGGAGAAGTTAAAATATCTTCCGATGGTGTAGAAGGAGCTAGCAGAAGTATTTGCTTCTTTAATAATATAACAGTTTTTGCTGGTTCCTCCAGTCTAATTGTAACTTCATATTCAAGCTCGTTTTTATTTAAGAGTTCAAATTTGATTGGACGAGACATATTTAAGTGTAAGTTAGAAAAAGATAGTTAAGTATGTAAAAGTATACCTTGTTTTCCTGTTAGGGAAAAAAAGAAAATTAAGTTAGGTGTAGTAAGTATATATGAGTGAATGAGTTATGTGTGTGTTAAGAGAAAATGAAAGGGATAGAATAGCCAGAATATTTAACCAAAGAGCTGAGAATGTACGACACTAGACGAAGTGTTTCTTTTGAATTTAGGAAGTTAAGGGGGTGCAGGAAATTTTCGTTGGGCGCCAAACTGTCACGTAACGACAAGAAAAGACTTTAGAGGGAGACAGTATTTATTAAGTATACAGAAAAGACAAGATGGAAGTATAAAAATGAATAATGTAGATGAATGATTGATGAGTGATGGTGAAGGGCGGCCCCTGGTGGACCGGCGGCAGTTACGGAGAAGCGGCCCTGGCGGACCGGCGACAGCAACAGACGAGCGGCCCTGGCGGACCGGCGACAGCAGCAGACGAGCGGCCCTGGTGGACCGGCGGCAGCAACGGACGAGCGGCCCTGGTGGACCGGCGACAGCAACGGACGAGCGGCCCTGGTGGACCGGCGACAGCAACGGACGAGCGGCCCTGGTGGACCGGCGACAGCAACGGACGAGCGGCCCTGGTGGACCAGCGACAGCAACGGACGAGCGGCCCTGGTGGACCGGCGACAGCAACGGACGAGCGGCCCTGGTGGACCGGCGACAGCAACGGACGAGCGGCCCTGGTGGACCGGCGACAGCAACGGACGAGCGGCCCTGGTGGACCGGCGGCAGCTGCAGAGGAGCGGCCCTGGTGGACCGGCGGCAGCAACGGAAGAACGGCCCTGGTGGACCGACGGCAGGTACAGAGGAGCGGCCCTGGTGGACCGGCGGCAGCTACGGAAGAGGGACTGCCCCGGCGTCACAAGGCCGGCAGCAGTCGAAGGCTCCGGCGGCAAAGGGCCAGGCAGCTCCAGGCGCACCAGTTATATAGAGACTGGCACAGCAGGAAAAACCCTAGAAGGGCTCTCGAGGCAACGTTTACTGGAGACCTACTTTTAAGAGGCTTGTTTGAAAGCCAGAGCTCGACTGACCACTGCTCTGCGATGATTCCTAAAGAAACCTCGCAGAACGGTTGGAGGTCGAAATTTAAAATATTCGAAAATATGGACGAGGAACGGTAAATAATTTTACCATAAAAGAGTTCGAATAACAATTATAAAATAAAAATAGCAGACCAACAAGAATTTTGATGAGAAGGTTGTCATAGATACATCATCAACAATGTTGTCAAAAAAATGTAAAAATAATGAAAATGTTCCGTAACAATGTAAATATAAATGGTATTAAATTAAAAAGTGCTGTGTTTGATAGGAAAAAGTGATACAGTCCTGCATAGGTACGGCTTCCTACACTAAGGGGTCGCTAAGTAGCCGAAACTTAGGCGTAAAGTTGAGGACTGAGTCTGTGAACAGAAAAATGAGTCCTGGTGTAGTGGAATATGATCAAAACAGAGCCTCATAATAATGGAATGCATATTATGGACCGTGGAAATGAATGATACATATATAAGTATGAATATGAGTATAAATAATAAGTGTAAGTATATCTGAATATGTACATAACATTACAATAGGGAAAGTAAAAGTTTGTTTTATAATATGTAGTGATGATACCTATAATGGTTGGTGGTGGGGAGCTGAGTTTTTCAGAGCTGAAGCTGATAAAAACCTACAATATATCAATCTAGATTGACAAACTTAGCAACTTTGTCAATTGAAAACGAAATAGCTGAAAACATCGAGTTTGACAACCTTAAAGAAGAGTTCGTTGATAGAAAAGCCAGAAAAGTAACATTACATTGGTTTTTTTTTTCTAAAAGATGGTTATTTTTTATAATAAATAATTATTTCTTTTGGTAAATGGTTATTTCATTATATGCTTTTCTTTGTTCGTATGGGTTTGAAATGCATTTGGAGGGCGCCATAGAAATCTCGCCCAGGGCGCTGATAGTTTTAAGTCTATCGTCCAGCACTGCTTGAGCTGGACGACGTGACGAGTTGAAGGCCCGACTACCTGAGGCTATTAGTTATAGTTAGGTGAATGGTATGCTCATGTCCGCAAAAATTGGCTAAACAAGCCACATGCGAGCCCATGAACACCAAAATTGGAGTTGAAGACGGCCGCCGTGGCCGAAATCGATTGGAATTAAATCATCATTAGAAAACGTTACAAGCTGATTATTATCCTGCTGCTGCGATACAGAGTCAAATTCAAATGATACCAATAGTATCAAACGTCATGTGTTTCCGCCACTTCTTCTGCCTAGCGAAGGCACTAGGGAGTGCCGAAGGGCGGGCGCTTTGGGGGGGCTGTCTTATGTGCTCTTGCCCGCGACTGCGTCCGCGTGGACATCAGTTTACAGCGCGCGGTGGTTCCCATAAATTAAAATGAACTTAGTTGATATTAAATTAGCGCCTGGTAAAATAATGGGAGCAATATGCGTCCGCATTAGCTCCCGTTTTCACAACATATTTTGTTACTGCTCTTCCCCTATTGGTTATAGCGAGATGTTATATAGCCTATGTCCTTTCTCAGGTTTTAGACTATCTGTGTACCAAATTTAATTACAATCGGTTCAGTAGTTTTGGCGTGAAAGCCGGACAGACAAACAGACAGATACTTTTGCATTTATAATATTAGTATGGATTGACGTTCAAAAAGTGCTGTTCCTCAGCCTAATTTTTTGATTTGATCTAAACTGAATGGGACCATTGTTATGTGAAACTCGAACTTAAATCCTCTTATTACAAAACAAGGATACCTATTGTTTAGCCCAATTGTAAACCACCTAAATAGTTATTGACTTATGAACCAGACCGTTATACATAGAAATACAGTTCTTTATATAAAAATGACAGCTTAGTTCGGTACTAACCTGTCACTTAAGTATCAAGAACTCTGTACCTATGCATAAATCTAAATAAGATTCGAAATACAAATACTTATTCAAAAGTTAAGGCTAGAACTAAAGTTTTTAAGTGATTTCGTTTAGTATTAAGACGGATTCTGTCTACATGACAGACTTCTCTAAAGATGATGGTAAGATTATGTTTAACAGCCAAACAATCTGCCTAACCTTTTCCCAATTATGTAACCTTTTCCCAATTATGCTAGGGTCAGCTGCAAGTCTAACCGGCACCCTAATTGCGTAACACCACTCTATTCCTTTTTTAGGCTGGTAAATCATTAAATGACCTCTCCCTCCCGCTCTGGGTGAAGCGGAAAAGCGTGTCAGGCTTTTACTGAACTTTTTACACGGGTGGGTTTTAACCCACCCGTGTTTCTACACTTGCCTGTGCGCTAGGGCCAAGGTTTCTTTTTTAAACAACCCGCAACTCTGATTCTGTTACTATCAATTGGAATCATTCTGTAGCCAATTGCTAATCCATTGCTCCATATGTTCGGAATGTGTATCTGCTCAACAACGTAAATAACGCAATGAATTGTGTTCCCGCAACTCTGATTCTGTTACTATCAATTGGAATCATTCTGTAGCCAATTGCTAATCCATTGCTCCATATGTTCGGAATGTGTATCTGCTCAACAACGTAAATAACGCAATGAATTGTGTTCCCGCAACTCTGATTCTGTTACTATCAATTGGAATCATTCTGTAGCCAATTGCTAATCCATTGCTCCATATGTTCGGAATGTGTATCTGCTCAACAACGTAAATAACGCAATGAATTGTGTTCCCGCAACTCTGATTCTGTTACTATCAATTGGAATCATTCTGTAGCCAATTGCTAATCCATTGCTCCATATGTTCGGAATGTGTATCTGCTTAACAACGTAAATAACGCAATGAATTGTGTTCCCGCAACTCTGATTCTGTTACTATCAATTGGAATCATTCTGTAGCCAATTGCTAATCCATTGCTCCATATGTTCGGAATGTGTATCTGCTCAACAACGTAAATAACGCAATGAATTGTGTTCCCGCAACTCTGATTCTGTTACTATCAATTGGAATCATTCTGTAGCCAATTGCTAATCCATTGCTCCATATGTTCGGATTGTGTATCTGCTCAACAACGTAAATAATGCAATGAATTTTGTTGAACTGTCAAAATAAAACCCATTGTTACTGATAGTATGTTACGCAATTAGCCGGCATATGCAGCATATGCAGCTGAATACCAATATTTTACTTGGGGCAACTGCTCATCTGACCTTTACAAGCCAGTTACTGAGCAACAACCGATTCGTGGTGAAGCCGTACTGAGGACGGGTCTGAGCAGTTGTGTTGCGATGTGTGCCGCGTAACTTAAACAAACCGGCAAACTCCCGACACAACAAACGGGCGGCCGTCCGGCCGGTGTCGGCAGTTTGGTCTTAGAGGATCTCCAAATCAATCTCCGTCTGGCGCATCATCGTCGGTCGTGTTGTTGGGATTAACATTGCATCACCTCACACAACTGCCGTCTTCCTTCTCACTCATTCTTATTTTTTTGACTGAATAGGCTCTTAACAAACTAGCGCACTTTACCATCAAAGATTGCATCACTGCTACACAAACGACCGCAGTCCCGCCTGATGGTAATCAGGCGGGACTGCGGTCAAGCACTAGTTTATAATAATTAAAAAAACCCATTACCCCTTGGTAACATTGGTTGTAAAAAATTTGGATATTTATTTATTTATCACTCTTACAACTGTCCTTACAGCTAGGCCTTAACCTAATGCGACAGTGCAGTTATCCAGTAATAATACTTAAATAGACACTAATCCATACTAATATTATAAATGCGAAAGTTACTCTGTCTGTCTGTCTGTCTGTTACGCTTTCCCGCTTAAACCGATTTTGATGAAATTTGGCACAGATAACCTTTAGAACCTGAGAAAGGACATAGCCTACCTTTTATCCCGGAAAAATTTGATGTTCCCCAGGGAAATCTAAAAAGCGCGATATAACTGAACTCCACGCGGGCGAAGCCGCGGGCGGAAAGCTAGTTCTTAAACATAACTAACAATAACTAACGACTGTCAAAAATCTACGAATGGCGGCCGGGGCCAACGATTTAGCGTTGTTTCCAAAACACAGGTCTCAATATGAAATGGCTGTCCGCCCATCCTTGAGGCGACGGCGACAGTGTAGCATAACCTTCAAATGACTCATGCAGCTGTTATCATTCAGCCGGCTTAATATTTCTGAATTACTTTTATTTACTTGATAGACATAGGTACATGTGTCGGAAGGACAAACTGACAACCTGGCATGTCTCGATCCTATCAGACCTCGATAATGTTTGTTGTTGATAGGGGCATTACACGTTGTACCTGGCTACAAACAGTGGAAAGTTTGTCAGCCGCTTCAAGTGGCCCTTTAATCCACAGATTATCTTTTTAATGGAATATTTTTACTGAAGTAGGTACAGCTAGCAAGCACATCTTGCACTAATATAATTGTTTACGACATAATTGCTCAGCCTTGAAAGAGATTACCTACTTATTTAGTTTATTAATGTGTGCAGACAAAAATATCTAGGACCTTATATATTACTACCTGCGACTGGCGGTGTCACCCGCGTAGGTTTCGATATGTTTTTTTTTTTATATACTCCGCTCCTATTGGCCGCAGCGTGATGTTATATAGCCTAAAGTCTTCCGGGATTAATGGGTTATCCAACGCAAAAAGAATTATTCAAATCGGACCAGTAGTTCCTGAGATTATCGCGTTCAAGCAAACAAACAAACTCTTCAGCTTTATGTATTAGTATAGATTGTTTGGATTGAAATCATTCTCCTTTGTTCATAAACGCTGCTTAAAGTTAACTAGTGATTCTTTAACTAAACATTTTTGACCTTTTAACGGTCACTTAATTTAAATCATCGTTTATGAATAAACACCACATTGTTTAAGGGCTTTATTCATAAATGATGACTAAAATTAAGTGACGTTAAAAGGTCAGAAATGTATAAGTAGTTAAAGAATCGCTAATCAGAAATTAACTTTAAGCAGCGTTTATGAATAAGGGGGATTGTGTTTAATGTTGTTTTTTTTATAATAATGTTTATAATTATATCGGGTATTCTGATTTAATTCATCTGCGTGGGAATGGTTTTTGTGTCAGTTTTTTCGGTGTTTTTATAGTTCCATATCTCAAATAGAAAAAAACGGAACCCTTATCACTTCGCTGTCCGTTTGTGTGTGGGTAAGTATGTCAAGACCCTTCTCTTTAAAAGGCGTGGATGTTTCTATAAAAATAATATGTCGAAGTCTAAATAAGAAGTCTAAATATATTAGACTTCTTTTTCTACAAAAAAGTATTTTAATACTCAGAAATAAATAAAAACCGCATAACCGTAAAAATAAATATAGGTAAGTAACGTAGGTATTTCTTGTTGACATAAATAAAAAAAAAAAAAACAAATAAAGAAATTCAATGAATGACTTTCTTTATTTGTTTTGTTTTGAACAAAAAATATTTTATTTGCGATTACAATCTTGCATTTGTGTTTGGAAAACAGACCGCGGTGTAGATATATCTACTACAAAGTTAACTTTAAACTTGAGATAAATTATCATAACTACAGAAGCCTTCATAATGCGTGGTCCGTATTTAATAATAGAATTGAATAGGCTATTTGACAGATTTATAATTTCTATATTGAATTACTTGGTTGCGGTCACCAAAAGTTTTTTTTATATGTTAAATATGTATTTCGTAAAAAAAATCATACTAATATTATAAATGCGAAAGTAACTGTCTGTCTGTCTGTCTGTCTGTCGGTCTGTCTGTCTGTCTGTCTGTCTGTCTGTAACGCTTTCCCGCTTAAACCTCTCAACCGATTTTGATGAAATTTGGCACAGAGAATCTTTAGACCCTGAGAAAGGACATAGGCTACCTTTTATCCCGGAAAAAATTGATGTTCCCGAGGGAAATCTAAAAAGCGCGATATAACCGAAATCTACGCGGGCGAAGCCGCGGGCGGAAAGTTAGTATACAAATAAAAATTCAAAATTCAAATAAGCCGCCGAAACGCTTTATTCAGCAAAATGGCGTCGCGCTTTGTAAGTGACGTCACTAACTTATTAACGATTTTCGGTTCCGCAGTGGTGTTCGTGTTTATCTGTTATTTGTCAGTCAGAAAAGAAAAATATACCACAAATCGCTCCAAATATCCTTAAAAATCTGCTAAAAACGCTATAACACCTGAGAACACTTAGAACGGCAAGTATTTATGAGCGTATGATGTCATCGTGACATTAGCCAATCCGGATCGTTTGACAATAAGTGGAGCGTAAAACAAAATGCCAAACATATTTTTGTGTTTTTTGATATATTAATTGTTATTATTTTCATTAAAATCATGTAAATGACATAAATAACCTTCATGCATTTAAAGCAAATAATCACAAAAATGTTCATACTGTCAAATAGCCTATTGTGTCGTAAGGACCCTTCTAGCGAGTTCGCTTTGACGTCATTAATTGTTCCAAATTTAACTGTAGCCTATCAAAGTCTTAAGAAATAAGAAAAGTTTTCAAAATCTTACTTTACAAACCTTAAAAATAAGGTATGAAAAAATATTTGGAAATTATTATTTTCATTTCAAAAATACGCGTCTTGTGCAAGACTTCCACCCTCCAGTTCCAATTGACGTCATTTCCAAACATACTTTGTTTGGAAATGACGTCAATTTTATTTGCTGACTCATAAAAGGTTGAAGAAATCAGAAAAGTTCTGAGTAACTTTATTGTTGGTTTAATTTCTAAACAGCTGGTTGTTACATCTATGACATTAAAAAAATACGGGAGTTGCGCCATCCACCCTCAATTGACGTCAATTCGAACGATTTCAAACATAGATGAGGCCCATGAAAGTCTGAAGAAATCAGAAAACTTCTGAGTAACTTTATTGTTGATTTAATTTCTCAACAGCTGGTTATTACTTCTAAGAAATTATTGTTTTATGTAAAAAAACGCGAGTTGCGCCATCCATCCTAAATTGACGTCAATTCGACCGATTCCAAACATAGATGAGGCCCATGAAAGTCTGAAGAAATCAGAAAACTTCTGAGTAACTTGATTGTTGGTTTAATTTCTGAACAGATGATTATTACTTGTATGAAATTAAAAAAATACGCGAGTTGTTCCATCCACCCTCAATTGACGTCAATCCGAACGACTCCAAACATAGCTGAAGCCTATGAGAGTCTGAAGAAATCAGAAAACTTCTGAGTAACTTGATTGTTGATTTATTTTCTGAACAGCTGATTATTACTTGTATGAAATTATAAAAATACGCGAGTTGCGCCATCCACCCTCAATTGACGTCAATCCGAACGACTCCAAACATAGCTGAAGCCTATGAGAGTCTGAAGAAATCAGAAAACTTCTGAGTAACTTCATTGTTGATTTATTTTCTGAACAGCTGATTATTACTTGTATGACATTATAAAAATACGCGAGTTGCGCCATCCACCCTCAATTGACGTCAATCCGAACGACTCCAAACATAGCTGAAGCCTATGAGAGTCTGAAGAAATCAGAAAACTTCTGAGTAACTTGATTGTTGATTTATTTTCTGAACAGCTAATTATTACTTCCATGAAATTAAAAAAATACGCGAGTTGCGCCATCCACCCTCAATTGACGTCAATTCGGACGATTCCAAACATAGCTGAGGCCTATGAAAGTCTGAAGAAATCAGAAAACTTTTGAGTCATTTTATTATTAGTTTAATTTCGTAACAACTGATTATTCTTCTTCGGCCTATTGATATCCACTGCTGGACAAAGGCCTCCCCCAATTTTTTCCACGCTGACCGGTCTTGTGCTGCCCGTATCCATCGGCTTCCCGCGACCTTCACCAGGTCATCGGTCCACCTTGTTGGGGGCCTCCCTACGCTGCGTCTTCCAGTACGTGGCTGCCACTCCAGAACCTTACTGCCCCATCGGCCATCGGTCCTACGAGCAATGTGCCCTGCCCACTGCCACTTAAGTTTAGCGACTCGCAGAGATATGTCGGTGACTTTGGTTCTTCTGCGGATCTCCTCATTTCCGATTCGATCACGCAGAGAAACTCCGAGCATAGCTCTTTCCATTGCTCTTTGTGTGACTCTGAGCCTTCGTATGCGGCCCATTGTGAGCGACCACGTTTCAGTTCCGTAAGTCATCACTGGCAACACACACTGGTCAAAGACTTTAGTCTTGAGACACTGTGGTATCTTGGACGACGAGAAGCTATAGCGTAGCTTCCCGAACGCTGCCCAGCCGAGCTAGATTCGATGAGACACCTCTTTCTCGAAGTTGGACCTACCTAGTTGGACTGTTTGTCCCAGGTTTATACAATATGTTAAGAAAACCCTGTCCGACCCCTAAGGATAATAGAGGTTAGGTAAACACATGACCAAATAACATATGAAATTTTACATAATCATCATAGTAACAATACTAGTGAATTTTGAAATAATCTTATTTTCCCGCTAATTAAATCCAACTTCCCCAAAATTTGGTAATTTTTAAAAAGTGACTACATTATTTTTGACGCTATAATTCTGAGCGAATAGCGATGCGACCGCGTGCCGCGTGCCCTGCCCCTCTTCGTCCGCGCCTGTATGGCCTACCGCACATGTTTTAAGTTACCTCTTTTTGCGAAATAATATTTTTTTTTGGGGGATTTCTTTTTTTAAGTTTATCCCGGCTTTGTAGACATTAGTAGAATCAGTTATCGATACCAAACAATACCTTCACGGACCGGACAGGGTTTTCTTTACATAATGTATATTCGTCAACAACTTCGAGTGCAGAGCAACCAACTGGAATTGGGGTGGGTGCGACATGAGAGTTCGACATGATCTTCGTCTTATCCATGTTCATCTTTAGACCCACTTGTTGGGAAGCTCTGCTGAGGTCATTGAGTATTTTGCCCAAGTCTTCCAGGGTCTTAGCCATGACCACGATAACATCTGCAAACTGGTTATTATTTCTAAGAAATTGTTGGGCTTTCAATAGAATACTAGTTGTACCTAATGCAGGAGAAGTGAAACTCATACACTGTACGAGTCAGCCATCGTACATGACACGCGCACATTACTTACATTATGTACATCAGCATTATTCCGTCGCCTTGCACAAATTATAGCGTAAGGCGACAGTACACGATCAGCCTTCAAAGACTGTACTCATTTACACTTTCATGTCTATATTAGTTACGAGTTAGTTAAGTAATCAATAAATCCTCATATTTGGCTATCCGTGACTATTATTGAAGTGTATAACCAAGGTGTGTGCGAATCATTCAGCAGCGCATACATCTTTATGGTCCTTCGAGCCGGATACATACACTAAATGGTTGCTGCATCATTATCTCCCTCGCTTTCGCAATAATGTTGTTTAGCCATTTATTATATGCTTTTAATGTTAAAATTAATTAGATTAGGGTATGATGAGGCTGGCATACCTTTGTAAGGTAAAAGCCTCTAAATAAATATAGATAAAAAAATGTTGTTTTTATTCAAAAAAATATGCGAGGCAACGTCTTTAAAAAAAAACCGGCCAAGTGCGAGTCGGACTCGCACACCGAGGGTTCCGCCGTACAAACGTAGCGGTTTACAATTTATGACGTATTAAATCAAATTACTTACTAGATATCGTTCAAACCAATTGCATGGTAATGCGTAATGCACATCATATATTTTTTTTAGTTTTAATATTATCTTATTTTGGAACTTACAGAGAGGGTACACATTTTAATACTTTGAAAGTGACTCTCGCGCAAACCGTTCAGTTTAGAACAATCATATTTATGGTAATTTCGTGTAAATATTCTACACCTAATCGAGAAACAAAGTAGAAGTAAACAAAATCAACGAGAAATTGTCGCAGATTTTACTATGTACACGTGCGAACAGCATCTAGGCGCTCGTGCGTATGGCGCACGGCTGCCGCCTTTGCGCCCAAGGGCGGCTAGTGCTTGCGCGTTCGTTCGTTACTTGAAAATATCGACATAATCGGCTGTATCTTTTGATTGGCTTGGCTTAGAAGTTTGTTACTTTCACAGCTTAAAGGGACAATAGACCTAAGTATTTCATGTGAATTTCAGCTTGATACGTCTACGCATTCTTGAGATAAAGGGTCTTGACAGACAGATAGACAGACAGACAGACGGACAACATAGTGATCTTATAAGGGTTCCGCTTTTTCCTTTTGAGGTACGGAACCCTAAAAAACAAAACAAAACATAGCTGTTTAGAAATTAAACCAACAATAAAGTTACTCCGAAGTTTTCTGATATCTTCTTCGTCAATTGACGTCAATTAAGGGTATAGCAACCTTAGTAGACGTCAATTCGAATGATTCCAAATATAGCGGAAGCCTACGAAAATCAGAAGAAATCTTTTTCGTCAATTGACGTCAATTTATTAAGGGTGCTGTTCAACCTTAATTGACGTCAATTCGAATGATTCCAAACATAGCGGAAGCCTATGAAAATGAGAAGAAATCAGAAAACTTCGGAGTAACTTTATTGTTGGTTTAATTTCTAAACAGCTATGTTTTGTTTTGTTTTTTTTTAAGACGTTGCCCCACGCTTTGAATTTCTTCTGTATTGTGGATACGTTTACAAACATATAAACTCACATACACAAACAGCCAGACCCGGAACAACTACTTGTAGGTTACACAAATATTTGTTCCTTGCGGGAATCGAACCCGCGACACGCAGCGCAGCAGTCAACAGCTTAACTACTGCTCTAACCGTGTAAGTTATTACACGCATGAAATTAAAAAAATACGCGAATTGCGCCATCCACCCTCAATTGACGTCAATTCGATGTATTCCAAACATAGCTGAGACCTATGAAAGTCTGAAGAAATCAAACATTTTGACTAATTTTATTGTTGGTTTAATTTCGTAACAACTGGTTATTAATTCTAAGAAATTGTTGTTTTATTTCAAAAAAATATGCGAGTTGCGCTATCCACCCTCAATTGACGTCAATTCGAATGTTTCCAAACATAGCGGAGGCCCATGAAAATCTGAAGAAATCAGAAAACTTTTGAGTAACTTTATTTTTGGTTTAATTTCTAAACAGCTGATTATTGCTTTTATGAAAATGACTAAATTCGCGAGTTGCGCCATCCACCCTCAATTGACGTCAATTCGAATGATTCCAAACATAGTTTTTTGATTTCTTCAGACTTTTAAAGGCCTCACCTTTAAAAGTCTGAAGAAATCAAAAAACTTTTGACTTATTTTACTGTTGGTTTAATTTCGTAACAGCTGGTTATTAATTCTATGAAATTGTTGCTTTAATTTAAAAATATACGAGTTGCGTCATCCACCGCCAATTGACGTCAATTCAAATGATTCCAAACATAGCGGAAGCCTATGAAAATCAGAAGAAATCAGAAAACTTCGGAGTAACTATATTGTTGGTTTAATTTCCTAAATGAAGTTATTGTTTTAATTTAAAAAAATACGCGAGTTGCGGAATCCACCCTAAGTTGACGTCAATTCAAATGATTCCAAATATAGCTGAGGCCTTTGAAAGTCTGAAGAAATCAGGAAACTTTTAAGTAATTTTATTGTTGGTTCAATTTTGAAAAAGCTGGTTATTAATTCTACGAAATTATTGTTTCAATGAAAAAATACGTGAGTTGCGGAATCCGCCCTAAATTGACGTCAATTCAAACGTTTCCTAACATAGCTGAATCCTGTGAAAGTCTGAAGAAGTCAGAAAATGTTTGAGTAATTTTAAAGTAAGCTTTTAACATTCCGCATTTAGTCCTGCTATCTTCATAGCGTTCTAGCGTTCGAGTTAGTGTAGTTTACATGATTATGACGAACGATTCTAAATAACCTTACTTAAAGTACTTATATCAAAATACCTTTTTAGAATGGCTGGTGTGAATAATAACTTAATGAAACTTACACAAACATTAAAAGTGCTCAAAAGATTTTGATTTCTCCAGACTTTCATAGGACAGCCCAGCTTGGAACCATCCGTATTGACGTCGTGATTCAATCTGCTGGTGAGTAAAAGCATTGCGCAATGTTGCAGCGTTGCTGATCCTGCAACGTTGTATAGAAAACTTCTAAACTTATCTGGCACTCATCAATATTTGGAGAAGTTAGTAAACTATTATATTATTATTTAAAAAATATATGTTTCACAATATATAAAATATAGAATGCTTACGTTGTCTTGTTATACACATTCATAAACTCAGGCGATCACACATTACGCATTCATATACAAAGTAATAGCTTACAGCATAGCCAAACATCCTCTGAATCAAAACCAATCTGGCTAGCTAACCAATAACTTCCCAACTAGGTTGGGATCAGCAGATTCCTATTTAACCTCTACAGATGCTTTGTATATAAACTACTTTACGTTTACTCATAAATTAAGAAAAAAAAATAGAAGAAAGCAGACGGAAAAAAAAAGAACAATATTAATGCTAAAACGAACAAGAAAAAAAGAAAAAGGACCACGAAAGGGAATACTTTTTATAAATATTATTAAGTAAGGCTGTTACGTATAATAGATTAAGAAAACACAAATTAGATGACCTAGAAAAAAAACATTAATTGTCAAGCTCACTCAAGCCAAGGGACTGTACACACGACGTGCAATAATTAAATTGAAAATACGGCAGAAAATAATAAATGTCAAAGGAAATAAGATAAAATAAACCTCCGACCGCAACATCGGACAGAATTCTATGAAATCGAGTCTTGGGGCAGGAGTGTGCCCCAGACTGGCTCACTAGCGAGGCAGTCTGGGCGTCCATAAGGATTTCCCAATCAAAAAAAAAAACAAATAATATCTATACACGCTATGATGATATTGATAATAAGTTGGCTGGTTGGCTTATGACATAATTATAGAAATACTAATAAAGTGCGGGTCAGACTTCTTCTCATATTATGTAAAGATCGCGACTAAACTAAACCACGCCGTTCGAGCATAATGAGATTCCAGGTGTGGAAACAAATTACTGTGTTCTAATCTCTCGAAAGGCTCAGACTAGGTGGATTGAATAGATCATTTTCGATGCGGACTTTATCTCCACTTTTATAGATCGGATCAACAAAGACTTCTTTCCGTGTGCATGGAAACACTTAAACGTTTATTCAACACGATGTAGGGCGGAATAGAGACTTGTTGCGTCGTATGCTTAAAGTATGTAGGTGGGTGCAGGCTGCTTGTTTAGGTAAAGGACAACAATGACTTAAACAAGTCACACCTTTGTCGTATTAGACAGAAAAAGAGAGAGGGAAGAGGGACGAAAACAAAGAATTTAATAAAACAATAAATAGCAAAAACAAGAAAAGATAAAAGCATAAAAAAAATGATAAATGACGGAATGAGGTGGGTGAGGTGAAGATACAGGTATTATAAAAAAGTAAAATAGTAAAATATAAAAAAAGCTTCAGCTTTAGTAACAGCCCCGGCGGCGGAGGGCCGCGCGCAGAGGGCCCGGGAGGCCCGGAGACAGAGGGCCTGCACGGCTGTAGGTCGCCGAAGAGGGCCCGGCGGCTGAAGGACGGTGACAGCTGTAGAGGAGCGGGGCGGCCGAGAGGGCCGACAACAGCAGCGGAGATCCAGAAACTGCAGCGAAAAGCGGCTCCCGCGGCAGAGGTCCGGCTACAGCAGCGACGCCGCCATCAGAGGCGGTGGCGCCGCCAACAGAGACAGTACCAGGCAGCAGAAATATAGCAGGACCGGCCCCTGCAACGGAGAGCCGGCAGCAGCACGATAGGAGGGTCCCCTCTCCGCGAGGGAGAGGGTAACCCTAGGAGGGCTCTGCAGGGATAAAACACTCGATAAATAAACTATTACAACGTAAACACAAACGCAAGCTGAACTGTCAACGTTCTGCGAGGGCTTCCGAAGACACCTCGCAGAACAGCTTTTCACAAAATTTTGAATTTGAATATTTAAAAGTAATATAAAATGCCGTAAAGGAGTTCGGCTTAACAAATCCGATAGAAAGATAGCGGGCAGTTAAGAATTTAGAAGAAAAAAGGTTGTCATAGAGACATAATCAACAGCGTTGTCAAAAACTGTCATAACAATGAAAATATTATTGTAAATATGTAAATATAACTACATATTAAATTATAGCGTTGTGTTGTGTAGGAAAAATGAATACGGCACAGCACCGGTACAACTTCTTACGCCTAGTTATCGCCAAGTCGCCGAAACTTAGGCTTGAAGTTGAGGACCGTGTCTGTAAGCAGAATAATGAGTCTTGGTGTAGTAAAATATTATCAGAACAGCGCCTCATAATACTGGAATGCGTATTATGACCTGCAGAAATGAATGATATATGAGTATGAAGAAGTAAGTATATGTAGGTTAATAAAATAACACTACACCTTTTGAGAAAATTATGGAGGCAGGCTCTAAAGGCTGATTTCTCATTTAAACTAATATATAAAGCTGAACAGTTTGTTTGTTTGAACACGCTAATCTCAGGAAGTATTGGTCCGATTTGAAAAATTATTTTTGCGTTGGATAGTCCATTCATCCAGGAAGGCTTATAACATCACGTTACGACCAATAGGAGCGGAGCATATAAAATAAAACATATCGAAACGCAGGCGCAGCTAGTCAAGGCGCAGCTAGTCAAGGACATGAAGAGGTGCCCATCTCATACGTTAGAAAGTTCGTAGGCTTGACACGGACAGAAAATACGGAGTTAAAGAATGTGTGTGAAATATATCTCGCCAGGGAAATTAGTTGATATACTCGTATCTATGTAGTACCTACATTTACTGGAAGACCGGAACTTAAATGACCAAAATTGCTTGACTTCTTGAATATTTGCTTTGCATCCTGCGCTTTGGATTATTTTCGTAGCTTCTGGGAGGGGAAGTCAGGGCTTGGGGGGTCAAGTCAGACTTTTATCGTCGAATCATCCCCGGCTACTATGTCGTACAAACTACACAAGCACATCTACATGAAGCATTAGGTATTTGTTGTACAAATAGGCGCAAATAATCCTGTATAAGACCCCGTTTATACTTCTACACTTCATACAGGTTCTGTGAGATTTCCAGAGGCGCCCCCCCGCCCTCCTGGGTACGCCTATGCTCACCAAAGACATTACAAAAAGTAGAAGTACCTGGGCAAATAGGTACTATCTTGTCTAATCTCTAGTACATCGGAAAATCACTGCTAGTAATCCATAGATAAATTATATCAATTACAGTGTTAATGTCCAAGGTGACGTATTTAGCCCATTATAATACAACATAATATCATTCATGTTATCCTCCACGCACTAGACACTGGTGTTCAGCACAACCACATTTCACCATGTAGTAGAAAGAAGATTGTTGCCATGAAGCGGCCATAAACGCACTCTCCAAGCTGCTATAGAAAATTTTCAGATAAAAAACTTCATGAAACTTTCACCGAACTGGGAATTGTACCATAGACCTCATACTCTAACAACTGCTACGCCAAAGGAATAGCTCATTAAATATAATGGATTTGTAATAGACGCACCTATTGTAACTACCTATAGGTAAGTGAAAACTTAGGAATTGTATCAGATTCTAGAGGTCCTAATGAACCAGTTCCAGGAACCTTCCACAGAATAACAATGAATCAATCCCATATATTACAATATGTGTGCTGTTGAATTTTAGGGACTTACATGCCTTTGTAAGTGATCTCTGATTAATAGCCCAATAAGATATGACCTTTAGAATAAATGTTACCTTGAGTGAAATTTACTGGATTATATTATATGAATCAACAAAGGGCGTCCTATGTCGGCGATCTTCTCAGGTTGGCTAGTAGCTGTTGGATGAGAGTATATTGAATGGCGTGCAATAGGAGAGACCTAGTGGGGAATGTTCGTAGACTGTACTAACATGATGGGGTGCCTATGTATATTTAAAGTTGATATTTTTCTTTCTACCAGAGCCTAACTTTCTGACTTCAAGGCTAATTATTGCACTATACCTACATAGGTACCGTAAAATATCATCACTCAATAAACCTTGTAGTAGAAATTGTTTTAATCTAAAAACAATAACTGCCAGTCGCTAGATAAGATTTCTTAGTTCAAACAAAGCGTTCACTAAACAATGTATACTTCTATAATTTGGATTTATTAGTATAGATACATTGTTACATTCATTATTATAATTATTGTACAGACGACAACACATTGAGCTACTATAATCTATCATATTTCTTCATTAGATTTTTAACTTTATCTCTAAAGCATTAAGACTCGAAGTTGATTGGGAATGTTTGACAATCTCGGGTACGTTGATTATGCATGTGTACATGATAATTTCCGAAACAAAAATGTATTCAGTTAATGAAACGCATATTATAATCTCTTAATTACCTATAAGGAAACATCGTATCATATGTCCTCATCTTCATCATCATCATCATCACCTTTTATCGTCCCACTGCTGGGCACAGGTCTCCTCTCATACAGAGAAGGAATGAGCGTATTCACCACGCTTGCTCAATGTTGGCGATTTCAGGCTTATAAAGTCTAGGTTTCCTCGAGATGTTTTCCTTCACCTTCAGTCATTGGTGTCCAAGATATACTTAGAAAGTAAAATAAATAAATATATACGGATAAATCACACAGATTGAGCTAGCCCCAAAGTAAGTCCGAGACTTGTGTTATGGGATACTAACTCAACGATACTATATTTATAATAGATACATATATAGGTGAACATCCAAGACCCAGGCCAATCAGGAAAAGATCGTTTTCCATCATGACCTGGCCGGGGATCGAACCCGGGGCCTAACAACCAACATCAATGTAACAATACCAATGCCAAAAAGGCAAGTACCAATATAACTTTAGAAAAGTTACATTGGTACTTGCCTGACCTGGAATCGAACCCGCGCACTCATACTTGTCATATGTCCTAAAAATCAAAAACTCGAAGACATTTGATAGGTATCTATCAATCCCCACCGAATCCGCAACCTAATTGTCTAACACACTATTAGTATCACTTTGAATCATTTTGAAGCATATTGCTAATTCATTGCTCCATGTGTACGAAAAATGTGTCTGCTCAACAACGTAAATAACGCATTGGTTGTTGTTCATCATCATCATCATCAACCTTTTTATCGTCCCACTGCTGGGCACAGGTCTCATACAGAGAAGGGTATGAGCGTAATCACCACGCTTGCTCAATGCAGGTTGGCGATTTCAGACTTATAAAGTTTAGGTTTCCTCAAGATGTTTTCCTTCACCTTCAGTCATTGGTGTCCAAGATATACTTAGAAAGTTTGTTGTTTGGTTGTTGTTTAACTATCAAAATGAAACCCATTGCTACTGATAGTGTAATTACCCTGCCGGTTAGAATACGGCACACTCACTTCTCACAAAGAGGAAGCCTGTGTCCCATTAGTGAGAATGTAATACGCTGATTTCATTGCTTGAGCTCGTCGTTTTAGAATCGACCCTTTTTTTATAAATTACAAACTAGCGCTTGACGGCAATCCCGCCTAATGGTAAGCAGTGATGTAATCGTTGATGGTAAGGCGCGCTAGTTTATTAAGCCTACTCACTCAAAAGAACTGAGTAAATAGGAAGGAAGACGGCAGTTGAGCGCGGTGATGCAATGTTAAACACGACCAACACGACCAACGATGCTGCGCCAGAGGGAGATTGATCTGGAGACCCTCCACAACCAAACTCCCGAAACAACAACATTTCGCGCATCGTACCCGGCACCCCGGCACACATCGCAACACAACTGCTCAGACCCGTCCTCCGTACGGCTTCACCAGACATCATGCCGGAACACGACGAATCGCTTGGCGGCATGACTTTGCCTGGTAGATGGTAACTTATCGGTGGCCGATGTTGTGGCCTACCACCGAGAAAATAAATAATAACTCTAGTATAATTAAGTCCAGAAAAAAATATATGCCACAGACACATCTTTGTTTTAAAGAAAATAACAGTCCAAAACCCTATAAATTAGTCAAACGGTAACTTTCACGTTAAAAAAAAAATTAGTATCAGTATCATTTTCAAAACCATTGAAGCATGTTGAAACAAAAATATAAATACTTAGTTTAGTATTTTGCAGTCATGATATTATACAAGTCCTAACATAGACAGCTTACGTTAATTTGTCTAATTGGGTTGTATCCTAAAAAATAATTTAATGTCTATCAGATAGATCTGGCGTCATCGCAAAGGTCCGGCGGTACTTCACACCGAGGCAGCTTCTAATGTTGTACAAAGCACAGGTCCGCTCGTGTGTGGAGTACTGCAGCCACATTTGGACTGGTGCAGCGAAATGTCACCTGGCTACTTTGGATTCAGTGGAGAGGCCTGCGAAGAGATTGATTGGGGGGACCCAGATTTAACTCGAAACGGTCTCCAAAGCCTGGAGCACAGGCCAGTAGCCAGCCTTCCGGTCTTCTATAGGATGCATTCTGGTGAGTGTGCAAGGGAATTGCATGATTTAATTCTCCCATCTCCGTTCCACCATCGGACGACCCGTCGTACGGCGACTTTCCACCCTCACGTTGTTAACACCACTACGATCCGGACGAAGCGTTCTACTTCCTCTTTTATTCCGCGTACATCGAGCGACTGGAACAATTTGCCAGCGGCGGTGTTTCCGTCACACTACAATTTGAGTGTCTTCAAGGCTAGAGTAAATAGGCTCTTAATAAACTAGCTCGCTTTACCATCAATGATCTTACCATCAAGCGGGATTGCGGTCAAGCGCTAGTTTATAAATTGGAAAAAAATAAAAAAAAAAGTGGATTTATAAAAAATATTAAACACGTATTTTTTATTATTTCATTCATTCAAAAACTTAGGAAGATATATTGATATGAAATGTCGCATAACGTCACGCCGTGGTACAAAATATACCACGGCCTGACGTAATTAGCCCCCACTCCGTAACATTAATACGCTATATCTCAGTAGTTTTTGGTGATTCGACAAAACAAAAAATACGGGTCTTAAATATTTTTTATTATTTATAAGACGGACTAATTTATTTTTTTATTTTCATACCTTAGAAACATCCCTATTGTAACCATTTTATCATATACCAACAACTTATTTAACCCCAAAAGAGTTATTTTAAAACTGTAGTATCTTATAAGATGTTAATCGAAATACAATGTTGTCAAGGACAATTTTGTTCAAAATTAAATACTATTAATTTATTTGGATAAGGACTAATATTTGTTTTTTTCGCAGCGTGATGTTATATCCCGTCTGTATTAATGGGCTATCCAAAGCAAAACGATTTTATATAATCGGAGCAGTAGTTCGTGAGATTAGCACGTTGAAACATACAAATCAACTCTTCAGCTTTATATATTAAGCACAGATTTTTAATCTGCCAACCCGCACTGGGCCAGAGTGGTAGATTACGGCCCACTCCCTCTCACCGACAGGCGGCCTGTGTCGTAAAATGGCAAAATTAACGGCTGATTAATATATGATATTTTTTGAATGACTTGAACGTTTATGGAGCACACGCAACCCGAACAAGCCAGAAAGTTGAAACAGGTTTCCCCATTTTTTCCACTTTTCCACTGATTCTTCGCTACTATTGGTCTCAGCGTGATGTTATATAGCCTAAAGCCTTCCTCGATAAAATCAAAATTCATTAATTCAAATTAGGCTGAGAATCAGCACTTTTTTAACGTCAATATTACATAAGACAGTCCCCCAAAACGCCTACCCATCGACACTTCCTAGTGCTTTTGCTGGGAAGACAAAGCGGCGGAACAAACTCCCCAGCATCACAGCTGTCTGCTCATTTAGAAAAAAACACATTGCTTTAACAATACTATATAGGTACAGTAATACAACAAAAAAAACAACAACAATGAATTTATTTATCATATGCCAGCTAGCCACGCCAAAATACCAGAAAAGCAAATGGACTATCCAATAAAAAAAGATTTTTTTCCATTCGAAACAGTAATGTCTGAGATTAACATGTTCAATCAAACACAAACTCTTCAGCTTTATAATTATCATCATCCCAGCGTTAATCCCAGTCGCATCCGACGCCTTTTCAGCTTTGGAGTCTGGGGTCCGCTTTACCAGTCCAACTGCTGATATGGCTAAACTTCCGTGAAGCGACTGCCGTCTGACCTCCACAACCCGAAGGCGACATCGCAGTATTGCAGTTAGACCAATTGTTGGATTTTTGACGGCTCCAACAACCCGTAACGACTGCCACTAGATGTTCGTATGGCAACTGCTAATGCTTTCCGAGGCACGACCAGACCAGTGCAAATATTCATATTCATGCATGCAAATACTTGCACTGTACGGGGATCAAACCCGCGTCACCTTGCGCGGCGGCCGCGTCCGCTACCGCTACGCCACGGCTGCTGTCTTCAGCTTTATAATATTACTTATAATATTATATTATGTAGCCGTGGTGGCCTAGTGGTTAAAACAGCAGCCTCTCAAGTATGAGTGTGCTGGTTCCAATCCAGCTCAGGCAAGTACCAATGAAACTTTTCTAACTTATATGTACTTTCTTAGTAGTGGTGTCCAAGATACACCAATGAGTGATTACAAGGTGAAGGAAAACATCTTGAGGAAACCTGGACTTGTCTGAAATCGCCAATACGCATTGAGCTAGCGTGGTGATTACGCTCAATCCTTCTCTGTATCATGTATGAGAGGAGGCCTGTTGGGCACAGGCCGCCTCTCATGCAGTGGGACGATAATCTGTCAGAAAAAAAAAACAGTTGTCATTTTACACAGAAGTTGGTAGTCTTACTTAAATTTACATAGGTACTAGATACTACCACAAAGAGCAAAGACGACACCAACATTAAAGTAAATAAATGAGCATTTCAGGTAAATTTGTGTATTCTCTGATTTTGCACGTGTATCGTGTTTTCCATACGACTCATTAATGTATTTTATACTAGCTTTCCGCCCGCGGCTTCCAGCGTGGAGTTCGATTATATCGCGCTTTTAAATTTCTCTTGAGAATATCAAAATTATCCAGGATAAAAAGTACCCTATTATTTAATCCGGACTTCTATCTTTACATCTGCAAAATTTCAAAGCAATCGGTTTAGTAGTTAAGGCGTGAAAGGGGAACAAACAAACAAAACAATTAATTAATTAATTCCCCCATCTCCGTTCCACCATCGGACGACCCGTCGTGCGGCGAGTTTCCACCCTTATGTTGTTAACACCACTACGATCTGGACGAAGCGTTTCGCCTCCTCCTTTATACCGCGTACATCGAGGGACTGGAACAGTTTACCAGCGGCGGTGTTTCCGTTCGACTACAATTTGAGTGTCTTCAAGGCTAAAGTGAATAGGCTCTTAATAAACTAGTGCGCTTTACCACCAAGGACTGCGTCACTGTTTACCATCAGGCGGGATTGTAGTCAAGCGCTAATTTATAATTTAATAATAAAAAAAAACAAACAAACTCACTTTCCCATTTATAATATTACTAAGGATATCTGCGGAACTTCAATGCGACTTATTCTCATCCTCGTGTGATACATTGTAGCCGTATATTTTAAAACATATATTCTCGTCTAATATTGACTGTATTACTATATTTGCAATATTATTTACTACACATATAAAGTTATCTAATAATCGTTTCCACATGTGAGCAAAGAAATTAAAAATAATCTTTTAAAGATTAGGTTCAGCCATCAAAAGAACCTATTTTATTTACATTACCGTCGATAAGGATACGAATGTTTATCTAGTACACAGTTACTAATAATAATATTTATTGATAAATCATTTATTTTCATCAAGGACTGTAAGAAAACACGGTGTGCAGTAACTTTCCGACTACCAGTGCAGCAACACGTCATGTTTGAATTTATTTAAGTATCTGTAAATGATATCTGAACTAACTACTTTTGAACTGTACTTGACACGTGATAATTTCATTTGACGGTGTCATCTTTCTGTTACCGCATAACTAGCGTTTCTGATAGTTTTTAGCAACAATTCTTACTTAACTTTTTTTTTAAATGGAAAACATGTTAATAAGGACTAGACGCTACAAGTGTTATAGAATTGCGACTGTCATTAGAGTGTTTTTGGTTGTGGGGATTCCCTTAGTGTATTTATTGTTTGCCAGTGATCATTCCGAGCAAGAAATATTAGAATCTTCCTTAGGTTCAGGTAAAGATTTTTATATTTGTGTTTTTGTTAGAGATGTTTGTATGTAAAGGAGGGTATTATTTAATAAATTTGTGGTATTCAGGTAATGAAGCGGCCCGCCTGTCGCGTAAACTGCTTGCCGTCGTCGACAAGGCGGAAAGGAACTGCACTCCCGCAGCGATACTCGAGTTCCCACGCGATGGTTTTACTCCCTACCAGAGGAAACATGTAAGCAGGAATCCATAGCCAATAATGTTTTAAATACTTGTGTAAAGTAAACAAATTTTATGACGATTTGTCGTTATTTACCTACAATTGTTATCTTTCTCGTGTACCTACCTGCTAAAGCGTTCGCTTGCGTTGTGCTATATTTTATTATGCTAGAAGCTAAAAATTTGTTGTTTTTTAATATTATTTCACACCGCTATCAAAGCTTTGTGATATTCACTTTACTTAAATGTCTTATAATCACTAATTCAAAAAAATAATTAAAAACAAAATTTTATTTTAAACTATGAATCATCATAGATTGATTATGATTTTATTTCATTACGTTTGTTTAGAATAAGTTTAAATATCTTGTATTAAACTAGCTTTTATTTTCTATATATATGCTATAAATACGGTCCCAAATATTACATTGAAATCAAGTTATTTGTGACATAATTATATTATGTGTTTATAAGAAATCGATCCATAAAAATATAATCTTTTAAAGGCAAATACAATCGAGTTTCAATTTGATGACAAATTAACATAACATCAAGCTTATTTTCCTCGAAGAGTTAGTCAGAACCCAGAGGTATAGTGCACCGACCTACGTTTATTCTTTTTATTTATTTTATGACTATTAAATTGATAGTTGAAAAATAATAGAGGTGTCTAATCGAATTGAAAGTTATCAGTATTAAGTTATAGGTACCAGGGTAATTAAATCTGTTTATTTACAGGGGTACATCGCCGTGCATTGCATTGTGGCAATATATTGCTTCTTCCTGCTGGGAACGGTTTGCGAGCAGTATTTCGTGCCGGCCATCGAGATGATATGCAAACGTGAGTGTACATACGACAGCACATCAAGCTACTGCAATTTGTCAGATTTCCTTATTAAATTTTTAACTTTATCCCTAAAGCATTAAGGCTCAAGTTTAATTGGGAATATCTGACAGTTTGGGGTAGCTTGACCTGCTGTCGTCCGTACATTACTAGTTACTACTGCATTATTTGCTAATTGTTAGTGATACTTTTGCTGCTATGCTATGCTAACAAAGCTACATGACTATGGTGGATATACCCGTATGAAATTAATTCTCTGAAACAGGTACCTGTCAAGATTATTCTTGATATTCTCTTTTTTTTTTGTTTGGGACGGGAAATCGTCAGATGACCTCTCCCGCTCTGGGCGGAGCGGAAGTGCGTGTCTCTTACTGACTAAAACCCACCCGTGATTCTTCACTTGCCTGTGCGCCAGGGCCATGGTTTTTTTTTTACCAATCCGCAACCCTGGCCCAGGAGGCATCGGTCTTCGTGGACCCCGTCACGATATGTTGACATCTCTTAGAGGCGTCTCCTGCGTCGGCTAGTGGCGTGAGGGCGCTGGAATTACCGCACCCTCACGCGCTCCGACTCTTCCTTGATTATAGTCTCTTCAGTTTCCATTTCAAGTATGATTTGAAATCATCATCCGTGCTACGATCCTAATATGTTCTGAAATGTCGTCATTACATAAATTTAAAAATTAAAGAATCAGATAACAGGTAACTCTTCAAACTAGCAAATCATAACTTCCTCGTTGCTGCATGCTGTAGATGAGTATATTCGGTGCTTCCTTGCGTGCTTCACATTGTCTCGTAGCTTCCATATCAATTGTTCCATATCAAAGGTGGAAGAGGTTAATCAGGCTCAGAAACGTGCCGCTTTACGTGTCACGTTCAAATCGTTACATTAGGTACACGATGGTGTCAATTTTTTCATTTAAGTCCTAAAGGTCAAAGTGTTTGTCAGATGTACTAAAGTACATACGAACATGCGTTGTTTTTGCCACAGAATTGTGGCTAATAGTTAGTAGTTGTAATAGGAGTAAATTGAATCCGTCTTTTTAAATATCGAATGCACTTGTTACCGTCGTGGCTTCGAAATATAAAACCGTTAAGAGTCCGGAGTTTTTTTCTTTTTAACCTTTATTCTATAATTACTGACGGATGTTTCCAAGCAGATGTGAGTCCTTATGTATAGGATCGACATTGCACGCGCATTATGTATAACGTTCAGTGAATTTCCTCATCTAGCGGTGCAACTCTTTCCCGTTCATGTGAGTGTGATGGGGAATACAATGCGGAATCGCAATAAATAAAGAATGAGCTATTTGGTCGATACGATGCGGCTTACAGTCTGGTCTAGAATACCACCCCTCCATGATCCCTGAATAAATAATAAATTGAATATATTTAGCTCCTCTAACTGTATTCTGTAGGAAGAAATCTAACGATTTAACCAGATTCCGGACTCTTTATGTTTTACCAATATTTTAAAATCACTAATAAAGACTCACTTATTTAACAATTGGTTTTCTAATCCAAACGAAAATTTTGTAATAGACTTCTTAAAATCAATCTCAGTCATGCTAAGTAAAAGCCCAAAGTAATACAACTTAATTAGTCTGTGCCGGTAAGAAATTCTCCCTAGCCTTATATAAACCTTCCTGCAACATTTTCAAAAAAGAAACAAAGAGGGCAGGTTAAATGGAAGCCGACAGAGAAACATGGAAGAAGACAGTCTTAAAAACAGACTTCGTTTGAGGTATTTAGCAAGTAATAAACTTGAGAGCATCGACTTCATACCAAATTGCTACAGCGTAGGTCAATGCTACGAAAGACTTCAAACTTAATTTGAACATATTTCCTAATCTATACTAATATATAAAGCTGAAGAGTTTGTTTGTTTGTGCGCGCTAATCTCAGGATCTACTGGTCCGATTTGGAAAATTCTTTTTGCGTTGGATAGCCTATTAATCCAGGAAGGCTTTAGGCTATATAACATCACGCTGCGACCAATAGGAGCGGAGCATAACCAGCTCTACGCGAACGAAGTCGCTGGCGGCCGCTAGTTTAATATAAATATGAAAGTTTTAATAATGATTTTTATTTTAAAAACTATATATCAATGAAACTCGTAGACCTTCGTAGCCTTGCGCTACGCCGTAGCAACTTGCTCCCAAGCCTTTGCTACAGCCTTGTTTTTTGGAAGCTACGCAACTTATCAGCTGTCAAACCATGTTTTTGTAACTAATTTAAGCTACATTTAAATATGATAAAGCTGAAAAGTTTGAACGAACTAACAATGTAAGCTATTGGAAACTATTGGCCGGATTTGAAAAATCCTTTTTGCATTGGATATTCTATATAATTCTTGAGCAATCCAAGGTTAAGTGAAACACTAACAGCACTCTACGGGAAAAATACCTAGAAAAACAAAGCGAAATCGTAGTTATATCGACGAAGCTAAATAGCTAACAGTTTTTTTTTTCTAGGTCTACAACCTATTGCATGTATTTGAATGGGTGTGTGGTTTATCCTAGGTCTCAACATAGGGATGGACGTAGCTGGGGCGACGTTCATGGCAGCAGCGAGCTCCAGTCCAGAACTGTTCATCAACTGTGTGGGCACGTTTGTGACTGAAGGAGACATCGGCGTTGGCACCGTGGTTGGGTCCGCAGTGTTCAATGTGTTGGCTGTGCCCGCTTTCTGCGCTTTAATGGCAGGCAAAGTAAGTACTAAGAACTGTACTACTAAACTGCGTGAATCTGTACTAATCCATACTAATATTATAAATGCGAAAGTAACTCTGTTTAGTCTGGCTGTCTGTTATGCTTTCCCGCTTAAACCTCTCAACCGATTTTGATGAAATTTGGCACAGACAATATATAGACCCTGAGAAAGAACATAGGCTACCTTTTATCCCGGAAAAAATTGATATTCCCGAAGGAAATCTAAATCTAATAACCGAACTCCACGCGGGCGAAGCGCGAATATTGTGTTTATTGTTTATTAATATTGTGTGTGTTTACTGTATCTACGTACAGTAACACATGAGAAAAAAAAACATCTATTGATACAGATAATGAATTCAGTTGAAAGCTTGTTCACGGGTACATTATTTATTGAGTATCTTTTCACGAGAAATCTGCTGTGATTGTCAAACTAAAATATGTAATAACTAAAATAAATTAAATGACATGAGTTCGATAAACTATCAGATAACTTTTATGCTGATCAGCATGACTTGGCGTGATTGTTAGTGCCTGTATTTAGTATAATAAAAGTCACTTATATATTTAAAGTTTATAGATAGTTTATCTCTAATAGCTACTCAAGCATAAATACCTTATTAGAAGAACCTTATTACAACCACAAAAACAATATTTAAGTTTGCCAGTGTATCGGAGGTAAAAAAACTGCAAGGTTTATACCGTGTTTATTGCTATTAAGAAAGAATAAGAACACATATTCTATTATACCTATTTGTATTTCAAAGTGGACTCAATATCATTGTTAAATTAAGACCTTTGGACTCGGAGTTTCGACGGGAAAGCTAAGATGTTTGTCCCGCGCATTTTTCATTGGGCTATTAAAATTGTTTATAGTGTCGTTTACTAAATAAAAGCGCGTGATTTATGTAGTAAATTCATAAAGGACATTGAAATATCACAACATGGTGGCCACATCATGACTTTGCCTCAAACCGGGATCATAGACGGTTCACGCGGCCGTCTTTTTCAACTGTCATTGCCGATATCCGCCATCATTGTGAAATAAAATTTTCAAAGTATTTCTATAATTTGTTACACGTGTTATTGGCCAATAGTGGTATCTATTCCACAGAGGCCATTGATTAAGAGTTGAGGTTGAATCTCACCTTGGAAAAAAAAGAAGAAAACCTTTGACTCAATATTATGGTCTTATTAGCACTTCGACATATTATGCGTCTAAACAGAAAAGAAAATATACCTACATACTACGATTTACATTTTACACAATAATTTCCATTCTATTATGATCATAGTTATGTATGATAGCAAACACGGAGAAAGCATGCAACTATGTGATGTGTAATCCCATGTGCTCTTTAACATGGAAATTATTCCATATCTGTAATGCATTTTCATAACATATGTATTTTGTCTCTAACGTCATGCCTTATCATTATTTAAGCCCTCTGCTGACATAAACACCTGCGTTAGATAATTAGTTATCAATTTGAATACACCTTATTTTAATAGCAAAATAGAAAATCTTGGCACAAGATATTGTTTTGATCTTTGTTTGATACGAATCTTTTCTCAACGTCATATTGTATTATGTACAATTCAACCATAACTTCAAGATTTATATCTATTATCTTACGTTCTAGTAATTTTCGATATATTTATCAATTATACGCGTTTATAAAGTAACCTCGTTTATTTATAAAATCAAAAATCATTTATTCAAATTAGGCTGATAATCAGGACTTTAGAACGTCAATATTACACGTCGTATTACGTCATATCCAACTTAGAAGAATTAAGTTGTATGTATAGTTATATAGGTTATTGGACCTATACATAACACCTAGTACTTCTAAGGCGGATATATACAACGTTATTTTTTGTTTAAGCGAAATCTGAATATAGTTTGTTCAGAATAAGCAACTGAATCGATTTCAATCAGTTTTACACCAAGTTATATTTTTTCCTAATACATTTAGAGTGAGACCGCAGAGTGGTTACGATAGATCCCAGCTGACGCCTGAGGTCAACGCCGGCGCTAGCCCGCCCGTACGGACCCTTGACCATATTTTTGTTGGGACAACCAAGTAGAATAGCAAGCTCATAACTTGTTGGTTTTTCATTGTATCTTTTTGAAATTTTGTACATAGATTCTTTACTTAAAAATAGTGGACACGTGTATCGGGTTTCACATAAACAAAAAATAATGTTCTATAAAAGTATAAATAGGTCCCACAAGCTTTTCATACAACCTAATGCTTCTAAGGTCAAGATATAAGATAAACATTGCTTAAAGCTAAGTAATGATAAGACTGTTTAAGCATACATTTTTGGCGTTTAAACATCACTTAGCTTTATAAATAAACCAAATAACGTTGTGAACGAATTATTAATAGATTTAGTTCACATCTGTATTTCTTAATTATTGGATACAATCTAATTAAGTTGCTAGGAAACATTTAATCAAGTTAAGGGCCTCTCCTGGCACAAGTTTTCTCAAACTTAAAAGGAGAGGTCAACCTCAATTTTGTTTGTACCAACTTAGGTTTTGAATAAAATATTTTTCATTTTTTTTTTTTCATTAATATTACGTATTAGTTTTCCCGTTTGCCGGTATGAATAATAATCTGTGTCGATAGGCCTGGATTTAATTCTCTGAACGGGTTAAGTGTTACTGGGTTTAACCCTTCCCTAAATATAGGCATGTAAAATGGAGTCCATTGTTATGAAATAGCAATTAGATTCAATGCACATAAATTCCATATTTTAAATTATTATTTATCGTCACACTGGGCACTGGGACGCCATAATTATAAAAATTACACCATTAAAGTAAAAAAACATTCCATGTGCTGCTTTCCATCCGTCCTATGCTAGTTGGACACCAAACAGAATAGCGATGGATCACGCACAATCCTGCATATTGCAATTGCAACATTTCTCCATAGTTTAGCATATCACTCCTTCCATATTATACAATATGTAAACAAAACCCCGTCCGACCCAAAAAGATAATAAAGGTTAGGTATACACATGACCAAATAAAATATGAAATTTTACATAATCATCATAGTAACAATACTAATGTATTTTGAAATAATCTGTTTTTCCGCGAATTAATTCCAACTTCCAAAAACTTTCAAAATTCTGTAATTTTTAAAAAGTGACAACACCATTTAGCCAGTATTATTATGAGTGATGCGAGAACGTGCCGCGTGCCCTACCCCCTTTCACCCGCGGATGTATGCCTACCGTGTTGCCTACCGCACATCTATTAAGTTACCTCGCTTTTTCGAAAAATATAAGTTTTTAGGGGCATTGTTTTAAGGCATTATTAGAATCAGTTATTGATACCTAACAATACCTTCATGGATCGGACAGGGTTTTCTTTACTTATTGTATATCCTTAACGAGGTCAAAGTAAAAATGTGTCTTTAAATAACGTAATGTTTGATTGGATTGCTTGATTGAATGAGTGTTTGATTCGCAGGTGGTGGACTTGGACTGGTGGTCGGTGTCACGGGATTGCGTGATGTATGCTGTAGCGGTAGTCGCTCTCATTCTCACGCTACTCGACGACGTGATTTACTGGCACGAAGCGCTGCTGCTCGTACTAATGTACATTTTCTACATATTAGGTAAATTATATGCAATGTATCACTAATGACTTTACACTCCATTGCACGGATGTGGAGTGAGCGATAATTCTTTGCGAGTACGGACGACGGCACGTCACGCTATCCGAAACTGTTAAATATTCCCAGTCAACCTTGAACCCTAATATCAAAGGGATAAAGTTGAAAATCTAATAAATAAATCTGACAGATTGTATAAGCTTGATGTGCTGTTATCTGTACATAGAATAATCATTGTCCAGTTCATATAAGCCCACGAGCAAAGCATATTTAAAAAGATCGGACCTACTGGATTTATAACATTTTCAAAGTGAGTTTCATATATTCATTAACCATAAATGAATAAGTACATTAAAAAAAAAAAAATACCGTCACGAGCACAAGTATGTAAAGTACACTTGGCGTTATTCTGATGATTTCTTTTTTGTGGGTTTGGAAGTTCTATATGTATATTCGCAGCAACATTAAATGTCATTAAATATAAAAAAAAAAAACGCCAAGTGTAATATGCTCATGGCAGTATTTAAAATATTTTTTATTAAAACTGTTTTTATTGTTATATCACGCAAATGTAGATACCTATTGAAAGTTTCTAAGTGTTGATATGTTAGTGCTTATAACCGACTCTCACCTTCAAAAGGGCATCTCATATCTTCCGCAAATATGTTAATCTTTTGGAGATTTAGATTTTACTTAATGTTATCTATATACATTTAAATTATATAACAGCAAATCTATCTATATAAATGTTTAAATTGAGTAATATTAGGTAGTAATGTCTGATGCCATTATTATTTCTTCTGCTATTGTGTTAGCAGAAAGATTTCCAGTCTTCTATGGTTAGTAATTTGGTTAACTACAGCTCTGAAAATATTCTTATCGAGCTCAATATTTTGTAAAATCTGAATGAAGGATCACTAAGCATGACTCCGTGTTAAATGGTACTTAAAGAGTTTTCTTAAGTTACATACATAAATATGTATAATATAGAAAATATAATAACAAAAATAGGAAATAATTTCATTTTGAATTCTTTCAGCGATGTCGTTCAATGGCTCTTTGGGAGCATTTTTCAGGAGTGGATGCTGTACCTTCAAGAAACCGAAGGCGTACACAGAAATCACACCACTTCTTGCAAATGGTAAGTCATAACCTAGGTATATATTTAAGAAACAGAATCGGTACAAGGGACGCAGTACAACAGTGAAGAGGCTTATAACCGGTGTAAAAAGCAGTCTTTTTTTGTAATGAGCCATCCCTGTGAACCTTCTGGTTATGAATCGGAAGGTCCAAATTCCAACTTTTATTGACACAACTTTACATACTACCACGACCCATGCGCGCATAACCATAGTGCGTGTTTTACATTGTATAATATCACAAACGAAAAATTATAAGCTAGTGCTTGTTCGAAACCAGTAGTAAGCAGTGATGCAATCGATGATGGTAAAGCGCGTTATTTTAACATAACATAACATAATCAGCATATTATAATGTTCCTACTCCTGGGACTCTGGCCTCCTCTCGGTGAGAGAGAGTGGCCTGTAATCTATCACGAAGGCCCAGTGCCGATTGATAGATGTCATATGTCTTCAAAGTTTAGCCTCCAGGATATGCTTCCTCACGATGACTTCCTTCACCGTTTTGATAGCAGTGGTGATCAAAAAATATTTAAAAAAACCGGCCAAGTGCGTGTCGGACTCACGTACAAAGGGTTTTATGAAATTAAAGGATTTAAGTTATTTTTATGAAAGATTACGCGGTAATAAGCGGTTTACGATTTACGGGGTGTTAAAAAAAAACTACTTACTAGATCTCGTTCAAAACAATTTTCGTTGGTAGTTTTTATAGTAACGTACATCATATGTTTTTTTAGATTTTTCATTTTCTTATTTTAGAAGCTAGAGTGGGAGGGGACCAACTTTTTTCCACTTTGGAAGCGTCTGTCACGCAAACTATTCGGTTTAGAAAACAAATATTTTGGAAACCTCGATATCATTTTTGAAGACCTATTCATAGATACCCCACACGTATGTGTTTGATGAAAAAAAAACATTTTTGAGTTTCAGTTAAAAGTACGGGGAGCCCCCAAGATTTATTAATATTTTTATTTTTGCATCAATATCTTAATAGGTTCACAGAATACATCTACCTACCAAGTTTCAACAGTATAGCTCTTATAGTTTCGAAAAAAAAAATGGCTGTGACCTACCGACGGACAGACGGACAGACAGACATGACGAATCTACAAGGGTTACGTTTTTGCCATTTGGCTACGGAACCCTAAAAAGTAAAGCGCCTGACGGGTTTCGAAGCTACGACCTACCACTTGTAAGTTGCTGCCGATACTGCCGGCCACCATTCATCATCATCATCTCAGCGTTAATCCCAGTCGCATCCGTAGCTTTTCAGCTTTGGAGTCTGGGGTCCGCTTTACCAGTCTAACTGCTGATTTTGGCTAAGCTTCGATATTTTCCGTGAAGCGACTGCCGTCTGACCTCCACAACCCGAAGGCGATATCTAAGCATTGCAGTTAGACCAATTGTTAAACTTTTGAGGGCTCCAACAACCCGTAACGACTGCCACTAGATGTTCGTATGGCAGCCGGGACCAACGGCTTAACGTGCTTTCCGAGGCACGACCAGACCAGTGCAAATATTCATATTCATGCATACAAATATTTGCACTGTGCGGGGATCGAACCGCGCCTCCTTGCGCAACGGCCGCGTTCGGTACCGCTACGCCACAGAGGCTGTCATTGCCGGCCACCACTGTTCTAGTTTATTAAGAGCCTATTCACTCTAGCCTTGATGACACTTAAATTGGAGTCAGACGGAAACACCGCCGCTGGCAAACCAAAAAACCGAAAATGCAAGTCTCAACGAAATTATTTTTTGTGCAATGTTACTTAGTTTGATATAAATAATGCGTATTTCGACTTTGTGGTATGTCTTTTACCTCAGGTATCTGTTACTATACCTATTCAATAGTGGTCGTACCTACTTACATCGCGCCGACTTAGCAAGACTGAATTCATTTTCTGTCTTGCTTTGTGTCATTTTATCTTCGGTTATACTTAAACTTAAGTGGCAGTGGGCACCACATTGCTCATAGAACCGAGGTTCGATGGGGCAGTAAGGTTCTTTAGTGGCGGCCACTTACTGGAAGACGCAGCGGAGGGAGGCCTCCAACAAGGTGGACCGATGAACTGAAGATCGCGGGAAGCCGATGGTAGCGGGCAGCACAAGACCGGTCATCGTGAAAAACCTTGGGGGAGGCCTTTGTCCAGCAGTGGACATCTAAAGGCTGAAGAAGAAGAAGTGCGATCCTGTAAGAATTGTGAAAACATTGGTAAAGTGAGAATGTAATGGTCTGTTATACCAATTAATACTAGGGATTGAAACTATTGACAGCTCACTTTAAGTAATCAAACCTAATTTTGCACGGTAATATTGTAGCCTACCGATATGATGAAAATGTATGAAGCAGAATCTTTTTTTTTAATTGCATAAACTGAACCCACGGCATGCAGCGCAGCAGTCCATCGCTCGGCCGTGAAAATTAATACATTGAACATTTATTTTAATTTTTGACCAACTTCAATATAACACGCACACACACTTACACGTTTATGTGTGTCACAACATTTTATTTGATTCTGTTTGGCTTTTCTGTCATTTGAATTACTTTTATTATGTAACTATATCACTTTTATTATTACGGACTGACATTTCTGTAAAAATAGCTTTTAAATAGCATTAGTAATTCTAGCGCATGGCAGTCGTGGGTTGCAGCTGAAAATCAGCGTCAAATGGCACATCTTGTGTTGTCATCTGATATAACTGAGTTGAGGCCCTTTTAGCATTATAATCTTTGTTTTATATTATTATAGTTTTAGGTGTATTTCTTTTGCTGTAATGTCAATAAACGCATTTCTTTTTCTTTCTTGCCGTTTCTTCATATCTGTAGATTCCGTGTATCTAATGATCACAAAAATAGATTTTTTTTTTTAATCTTCCAGAAAAACCCCATTGCCTAGACATTCGGCGCAAGAGCCTAAGTGTTGAAAGCACCGATGTAGAGTCAGCAGTGCAGGCAAAGAGACACGATTCCAGCAACTCAGGTAATTCTTCCGGTTTTAATTCAAAACAAGCGGAAATTATCGCTTACTTCTCGGTAAATTGACCGCTCGCCTGTCTACAAGCGCTTTGTCATTAAAATTGTGGCCATTTGAAATTGAACTTGATTGATTGAATGATTGATTGGGTAATGCATTCTAAAGATTTCTGATTGTTTTAGTGCTAGCTGCTTTGTCTTTATCCATAGCAATCGTAATTTAGCAGCTTATAGTATACAGTATGTTAACTAACAGAGGGCGTTCCCGTTAACCTGAAATAGTATAGCATACATACATGCTAAAAAAAATATTTCCATTCGAAAACAATTTTTTTTTTTAATTTTTCCAATAAGTAAAAATTCAATAAAAATTTTAAATTGACATGTTTAAGAAACACACTGTACACGCGAACTTGAAAGACGGCAAGGTCGCAATTTGTTTATGATACTACGCTACTATTTTGATTTAAAACAGGAGGTTTCAAATTTATTTCCAATTAGAAATTTTTTTTATTCAGATTTTTTTATGCTTATTTTTCTATGCTGATATTTTTATTTTAATCTATTAATGATATATATTAACGAGTTTAAGGGAACGCCCTCTGTTATTTAACATACTGTATATCATCCCGTAAATATCGTGAGCTATGTGAGACATATTGTCGTCCTCCGTGGCGCAGCGTTCAACATGCCTGCCTCCGACGTGGAGGCCCCGGGTTCGATCCCCGGCCAGGTCATGGTGGTCATCTTTTCCTGATTGACCTGCGTCTTGGATGTTTATCTATATATGTATCTATTATAAATATAGTATCGTTGAGTTAGTATCCCATAACACAAGTCTCGAACTTACTTTGGGGCTAGCACAATCTGTGTGATTTGTTTGATTCAAAAGTATTGCTATTTGCATAGTTTTATATTTTTACTGCGCAAGAGATTATAAGTAAACGTTTTCTTAGTAAACACGGCCTTATTAAAGCAATCAATTGCCTATTTTCAACAATGACTACCAACCCAGTGACGAACGCGGGAATTTTCACCGTTTTCACCATGCTCCATGGTTTTCACCGACACAAAGCATTATTAGAGAATATATTTGGTATATTCTCACGGGTGCAAAAAATCTTGAAAGAGCAGCAGAACCTCCTGATAAAAATATATTCCATGCTGGTTTCAACCGATTGAATGCCATAATAACAGAAACAATTTAAGAGCCGCACGTAGATCGACGCATATAAAAGATTTAAACAATTGGACTACTGGCTGGCTGGCTGGCAAATAAGTTATTCTGTAAATGTACCTACCATAATTATATTAATTTTTAAAGTTGCGTAGTACAGACTGATCAGGTCGCAGAGTTTTTGGTTTTTAACAGCTGTGTACACCAAGCCCTCGTAATAGATTGTGAAAAACTGACAATATTTTGAATTAGGCTAATCATGTGGTGCGGGTTTTTTTCCGGATCGACTATGACGTAACATAACGGCTGTTACCGGCACAAAACTCACTATCATCATCTCAGCGTTAATCTCAGTCGCATTCGAAGCTTTTTCAGCTTTTAGTCTAGGGTCCGCTTTACAAATCTAACTGCAGATTTTGGCTAAACTTCGATATTTTCCGTAAAGCGACTGTCATCTGACCTCCACAACCCGAAGGAGATATCGAAGCATTGCAGTTAGACCTATTGTTGGACTTTTGAGGGCTCCAACAACCCGTAACGACTGCCATAGTAGATGTTCGTTTGGCAGCCGGCACCAACGGCTTAACGTACTTTCCGAGGCATGACCAGACCAGGGCAAATATTCATATACATGCATACAATTTTCTTTTTTTACTGTGTAAAAAACTATTTCGTAATAATTGCTCTTCGCTCTGTTACAGATACGCTAAGTACTTACTCTATGTGGTCGTGGCCTGGTGAAACGGCGTCGTTTTGGAAGAAGTTCTTCTTCGTATTCTCGTGGCCCATCAACTTACTATTGTGGCTGACCATCCCCGACTGCAACCGCCGGCCAGATCTGTACCCTCTGACCTTCATGATGTGCGTCACCTGGATTGGAGGAGTATCTTATCTTGTCGCCTGGATGATCACCGTACTAGGTAATTGATTTTAATGGCTTCAAAAGGAGGGATTTGTGAAGCATTACACAAATATATATAATGTACTACAATACCCATTTGCCTGGAGAGATTGTATTAGCGATAATGCTGTCCATAAAACATTCGTATATATACTTTATTGTGCACCAAAAACATGTATCATCATCATCCCAGTCTTAATCCCAGTCGCATCCGAAGCCTGTTCAGCTTTGGAGTCTGGGGTCCGCTTTACCAGTCCAACTGCTGATATGGCTAAACTTCGACATTTTCCGTGAAGCGACTGACGTCTGACCTCCACATCCCGAAAATGACATCGAAGCTTAACTTAAAAATGGAAACGAATGCAAAGTAATATATCTATATAACACAAAATATATATTTTGTAATGTTGAATGGATTTTTTAAGTAATGCATGTTTTTGGTGCACAATAAAGTATATACAATATGTAAAGAAAACCCTGTCCGATCCGTGAAGGTATTGTTGGGTATCGTTAACTGATTCTAATAATGCTTACAAAGCCGGACTAAACTTAAAAAAAAAATCCCCCCCAAAAAAATATTATTTAAAAAAAGCGAGGTAACTTTAATGCATGTGCGGTAGGCAACCCGATAGGCATACATGCGCGGGTGAAGAGGGGCGGGGCATGCGGCACGTGGTCGCATCGCTATTCGCTCCGTCACAAATGGTGTTGTCAGTTTTTTAAAAATTACCACATTTCGGGGAAATTGGAATTAATTCCCGGGAAAAAAAGATTAAAATTTCAAAATTCATTATTACTGTTACTATGATGATTATGTAAAATTTTATATTACATTTGGTCAAGTGTTTACCTAACCTCTATTATCCTTATGGGTCGGACAGGGTTTTCTTTACATATTGTATACGAATGTTTCGTGTACATTCTAAGTAACGTAAATAAATACTATATTTATTTACTTATCTTTTCTTGTCGCTAAGAGCTGTCGAGTGTATTAGCTAATCTATTGTAATTGCCCATTTGCGACACTACGTTGGCACACCACGTGTGCCAACAATATATGTAAAATATTAGCTGCGCCTCGCAGTTTCACCCATATGAGTTTCGAACGCGTGGGAATATCCAGATAAAAACGCATAAACATCATATATGTTAATCCTGGTCGTGAACCATGTGAAAAAATTTCAACCAAACCCGTTAAGAATGTTTTGCGTGAAAGAGTAAAAAATATACAAACCATACAAACGAAGGTGAAGGAAAACATCTTGAGGAAACCTGGACTTTAAGTCTGAAATCAACAACCCGCATTGAGCAAGCATGGTGATTACGCTCAATCCTTCTCTGTAGGAGAGGAGACCTGTGCCCAGCAGTGGGACCATAAAAAGGTTGATAATGATACAAACATTTACGTTTATAATTTTACTAGCTGCTTCCCGCAGTTTCACTTGCATCAGTTTCCATCCCGCGAGAACATCGGGACAAAAAGAAGCCATGTGTTATACCTGGTTATAAACTACCTGTACCAAATTTCATCTAAATCCGTTCAGTAATTCTGGCGTAAAATGTGACAAATATCCATCGATACCTACTTGCAAATATGTATAATATATCAATAGGATTAGTGAGATTAGGTATAGTAGGATCACTAAGATAGTACTTGTATGTATGTCTTCAAAATATGCTCTTGGCTATGTTTCGTTCTTTTTGAAAGAAAGAAAGAAAATTCACTTACTCAGCACAGACTTAAAGATACACAGTACATCTAGAATAAAAGTAGGTACAAAAGGTAGATACTAATTAAAAAAAAAATCAAATAGAAAGTTAAAACCTCGATGTAAAAAATAGCGGCAAAGTGTGCCTCGCGGCAGCACCAAAAAGGTCCAGTTCAGCAAGAATGACAGACAACTAGTGCCTGACGCTGGTTTTCAACTGAACCTGATGTGAGATGACGGATGTAAATAGTTATTTAGGCAATGTCAAGCAATGATAGCTATTGTAACATGAGTGATAGTTTGTGTAGCTGTGTGTGTTAGCTGTTTGTGACAGTGGCATACAAAACTTTTTCTACCACCTTGAAATAAATGCAGATAAAAGTTGACAATGGCGCGAAAATAGTCATCTCATCCTATCAGCGTTTATCCCGGTTGCATCCGCGGCTTTCACGTTGGAGCCCGGGGTCCGCTTGGAGCCCGGGGTCCGCTTAATGGCGCGAAAATAGTGAAGTTGTTATAATCCCCCAAATGAAAGGCAAAGGCAATTCATCCATACAGCCTAATATTATACTATGTTTAGTCGTGATACAAATACTCGCGCTTTTTGGCATAATCTTATGTGGATTTTTTTGATGTCATAGCTGTAAAAAAAAAATTTTCATTGTTAACACGAATTGGCAGAAATGAGTACTATTGAGATATGACTTAGGATTATGTATTAAGCAAATTACCAAATGGTCGTAGAAAAACAGTTTTAAAACACAATATAACCTGTGTATGCATACTTAACTAAATACGTGTTAGATAAAAAATTATAACGAATATGTAGGTACATAAATTGTAGTAGATTAATTCACAGCAATGATACTAAAAACACAAATTAAAAACACACAAAATCTAATCATATAAAATTAACGCCAATAAATGAAATTAAAAATTAAATTAAATGTAAAAATTCAAATGAAATGAAAAATATAACAAATTGAATCCATAAATCAATTAATGTAGTCCGTGTCAATATTTACGACTAACCGTGCAGTCAAATCTCAATCAAAGCTCAGTCGAAGTCAATTGACATTATTGGCAGCTCCTTCTAAACTCACTACACTTTCCTTCATCTTCTTTTTTTCAAGGTGAGATTCAACCTCAACTCTCGACCAATGGCCTCTGTGGAATATATACCACAATTTTGCCAATAACACGTGTAACAAATTGTATAAATTCTTTGAAAATGTAATTTCATAATAATGGCGGATATCGCCAATTACAGTTGAAAAAGACGGCCGCGTGAACCGTCTATGAGGGAGGTTTGAGGCAAAGTCATGATGTGGCCACTTTGCTGAGATATTTCTATGTTCTTTATGAATTATTTACTCATTACTGAATGCAGAGCTGAATGATTTGCTCGTGCTGATCAGCACGAGTATTACAATAGCTGTTTGCGACGTGGCATACAAAACTTTTTCTGCGACACGAATCGAACACATCACACAACAAGGATTGAACATGCAGCCTTATTAAATTGTTTTCTTATTCAATTCCACAGGTGATACTCTGAACGTGCCTGACAGTATAACTGGATTAACGATACTCGCCGCCGGTACGAGCCTACCTGAAGCAGTGTCCAGTGTTCTAGTGACTGTACAAGGTAATATAACAAACACTCAAATACTATTTTATAGGTATGCATTAACCATTCCATAACTGCTTATCATCAACGATGGCATCACTGCTTACTATCAATTATTGCATCACTGCTGACCATCAACCATTGCATCACTGCTTATCATCAACCATTGCATCACTGCTTACCATCAACCATTGCATCACTGCTTATCATCAACTATTGCATCACTGCTTATCATCAACTATTGCATCACTATTTACCATCCACCATGCATCACTGCTTACCATCAACCATTGCATCATAGCTTACCATAAACCATAACAGCACTACTTACCATCAACCACTGCATCACAGCTTACCATCAATCATTGCATCACTGCATACAATCAAAGGGATCGTTCTCATATCTTTACAAACTTTCACTCTAAGTTTCGTTTCAAGTCTCGTTTCAAACCATTTGATTGATTGAAACTAGTTTTAAGTAATGTTTAATTTTTGTTTTGATTTTCTATGAAATTTCAAGTTGTGAAAACAAAGCAGGGGTAGGTTACTAATAGCCCGATTCTGAAAAGCTAAAACACAAGCAAAGAAATTATAAAATAAAGTATATAATTTGCAGGACACGGCACCATGGGACTCAGCAACTGTATTGGGTCAAACACATTCGACATTCTATTGTGTCTGGGGCTGCCTTGGCTGATTAAATCGCTGGCCTACCCAACAGTTCCCGGCGATCATAGGGTGAGTTCATCACAGCTCGTGTCTATCTATCACTATCAGTATCAATAACTTTCATTAAAATTTATTTCACTATTTACGTTGTTCAGCGGGCCATTTTTTCGATCACATCTATACTAATATAATTATAAAGCTGGAGAGTTTGTTTGTTTGTTTGTACGCGCTAATATCAGAAACTACTGGTCCTATTTGAAAAATTATTTTTGCATTGGATATCGCATTAATCCGGGAAGGCTTTAGGCTATTTAACATCACGCTGCGACCAATAGGAGCGGGGCATATAAAAAAAACGGGTGAAACCGTGTGGCGCAGCTAGTTAAGCAATAAATTAGCAATGTTCTTCAAAATTCTCCGGATTGGGACAGATAGTGTGTTTCGGAATATCATACATAGTAGATTTGCAAGTATATGTAGATATCTAGGTACCTAATGATATGAATGATTGATGAATAATCTGTCGTCCTCCGTGGCGCAGCGGTCAACACGCCTGCGACGTGGAGGCCCCGGGTTCGATCCCCGGGCAGGTCATGATGGAAAACGATCATGCCTGATTGGCATGGGTCTTGGATGTTTATCTATATATATATATATATATATATTATAAATATAGTATCGTTGAGTTAGTATCGTACTTTGGGGCTAGCTCAATCTGTGTGATTTGTCCGTATATATTAAAAATACATACAAAAAATGAGATTGAAACAACAGCAGTGTGTTTTTGTAAAAATTACACCGTGAATCTTCTTCTTCTTCCTCAGTCTATAGAGGTCCACTGCTGGACAACTGGCTTCCCCCAAGGCTTTCATTACATTGGGGTGCGTTCGCCATAATCCCCACGCTTTTCAGGCGGGTTGGGGATGGCAATAATTGGATATTCCACAGGAGAAGCGCTGCTGCCCGCTTCTATGGTGAGAGTTCCCTTAGTCGCCTCTCACGAGCGAACCATGGAGCAAATATCTATATTTGCTCCACGGTCTAACCTGTCTATGCAGTATCTTAATTTGACAAGAGCATACTAATACATATGCTATAGTCGATCTTGTTGTTACTGAAATGGAAAGAAAAAGCTGCATTGAACTTAACTTTTGTTTTAGTTTTTGAACAGGAAATTTGACACCAAATTATTTTGTTATTTCAGGTGTTAATAAACTCAAAGGGCTTGTCGTACAGCGCCATCTCGCTACTGTCGACGCTGTTCGCGCTGTACGGCTGCTTACTGCTAAACAAATTCCAGCTGGACTGGAAGATTGGCATCACCTGCGGCCTCATCTACGTCGGCTATCTCGTGCTGGCTGCTCTGATAGAACTGAACGTGTTCTTCCAAGTCAACCTGCCGATTTGCGCGCACTAGAACACATTCTTATCTGTTTACCTCCAAGTAATCATTTGGGGTATCTTCGTATCTATTACGTAACATACCAGGCATTGAAAAAGTTGATTGCGATTGATGAGTCGTTTTCTATGCGAAATTATTTTAATCAATGTGATTAATAAACAATATGATTATTTTATTATGTTCATACCAATAAGTATCTTAGTAACTAAGTCAGTAATTTATGATACATTATAAAAACGTTTCTCGAATACATATATTGTGTCCTTTATCAATATAATTGTGACATTATTATAAAGCTAATTACTTGCATGATTTTCAAACATAGCTAGCATAACATAAACAGCCAATAATGTTCCCATTCCTGGGTATAGCCTCCTCCGATGAGAGGGATTGTGTATTAGTGTCGCAATCAGGGATGTTACGGAGTTTCGACTCCGACTCCGTTAAGTCGGAACTTCCGGTTATTATCATACCTTCGGTTCCGACTTCGGTTCCGATTCTTTAAAATCGGAGGTTATTAAAGCATACCATAGCGGAGGCGGCCTGCCGACTGTTATGAAAAGCAGGGTAATTGCGTAACGCACTATCAGTAGCAATGGGTTTCACACACAGTTTTTTTGACAGTTCAACAACATTCATTACGTTGTTGAGCACCCACAGTTATCGAACATATGGGGCAATGCACTAGCAATATGCTTCAAAACGATTCCAATTGATAGTGATAGTGCGTTACGCGATTGGGGTGCAGGTTCATTATACATATCACGCGGGGAATTCCCTGACTCCTGCTACGAGGACTCTATCGTGCATTTTTCGATAGTTTTGGAGTCAACACATTTGATTTAATTAGTTTCAAAGCTTTTGTTCATTTAATGTCATATAATATGTTACTTTGGCTATTAATTAGCTTTATTTAATTTCTTGTTCATTTAGAAACATGGCCTTGCTTTTCTTTAAACTGACTGTGTTTAATTAAAAAAATTAAATGACAAAATTGACTGAATAATGTTTTTTGTGTTTAAATAAAAAATCTCTCTCCTACCACCACTTCTGACCCTGCCTTTGCCTCCGGTTCCGACTCCGATAAATCAAATTTAAAACTCCGACTCCGGTTCCGGTTCCGATATAACTACCTCCGTTACATCCCTAGTCGTAATGTACCACGCGGACCCAGTGCGGGTTGTTGTGGTACACACAAAAACACTAGCAGGATAATAAAGAAAAAGGTGACGTGACAGTAACCCTTCTAAATTAAGTACTTAATATTATTGTTTATTTATTTTCTTAACCTAGTGTATAATACATTGAGATAAAATCCATGCCCGGAAAACCGTATTCACGGTTTGCCTGTGGGAACGGAAAAAACAATCATTAGTAAAGAAGTTACATTTTTTACAAATATTAGGTCTTGAGTGTGTGAGTGGCTAAGTGTAGTACATTCGCGAACAGTTCAAACTATCCAATACTGTCAAAATCTTTTAAAAAAGTTTTATCAACAATAATCAAACTACAATCTTAATGCTTAAGCGATAAAGTTGAAAATCTATTAATGAAATTTGCTAGATTATAATAGCTTGATGTGCTGGCGTACTGTACCTACCTCGTGACATCAATCGTAATCGTATCGTAATCGTGACAAAAATCTGTTCTGTGATAAAAATACAACAGTTTTAGTTCATTGATTCCTTTTAACTTCTTATATCATTCCTATTTACATACAGTCATGCCTTCTTCCCGAGGAGTAGGCTGAAAGCATTAACTTTTCTTTTGTTCGGCACACTTTTTTTGGGATAAGAAATTATCAAATGACCTCTACCACTCTGGGCCGAGCGGAAGGGCGTGTCAGACTTTTACTGACTAAAACCCGCCCGTGTTTCTTCACTTGCCTGTACGCCAGGGCCACGGTTTTACACAAGTGTTTTGTCTCGTAACACTCTTACATGAAAAGGTTTTTTTGGCGGGAAGCTAAGATGAGTGCCTCACTCAATTTTCGTTGGACCTTTAAATTCTTTATAGTGTCGTTTACAAAATAAAAACGCGTGATTTATGTAGTAAAAAGTGCATTCAGTGAATAATTCATAAAGAACAGTGAAATATTGTAGCATAGTGGCCACATCATGGCTTTGTACCAAATCTTCCTCCTAGTGTTCGGTTCGCGCGGCCGTCTTTTTCGACATGAACAATTCATTACGTGACATTGGCTAAATGCACAAACCGTGCGAAGCCATAAGAGAAAGAAAGAAGAACTTTTGAAGATTTTTATTTTACTTGAAATTGGCACAAAGTCATAACTAGTGCCACACTACAAAAAAAGCACTCTTACATTGATGTGATTTAAAGATTAAAATTCTCTTTTAAAAAGCGGCCAAGAGCGTGTCGGGCGACACTCAGTGTAGGGTTCCGTAGTTTCCCGTCCGTCAGAACAAGTGGGCTATTTGTTACATTGAGTACCATATACTAAGTACGAAATCCTAAAAACGGGACCACGAAGTACGGTGGCAACTAAAGAAAGAGTTCTAGATTTCAACTACACATGAAATGATTGAAAAAATGTTGTCATTTGAGTACCACCACGAGTACTGGGAAGGGGTTGTATCATGGAGTGATAACTGGGCAAGGCAACACCAAGTTCTATGGTCAAATCCGTTACTATATCCTGCGAGTGTTTACGTAGATATTGTACGTTATAGACAATGAACAAATTTCAATGATAATAATGACAACGAGAGACCAACCGAATAATTCGACAATAGGTTTATATTCTAAAAAATAATTTAATGTCATCAGTATTTACAAAAAACATTGATCACGTATTTTTTTTTTTTTTCATTCTAATACTTAGGAAGATATATTGATTTGAAATGCCGCATGCGGCACGGCGTGACGTAATTAAACCCCACTCCGTAACTTTAATACAGTATATCTAAGTAGTTTTTGATAATTTCATTTTCATACCTTGCATACATACCTATTTCTAGCTCATACCCGTCCTATGGGGCCGCAATTGATATGGATCTGACTCAGGTAAAATCTTAACATTACGAAGTAAAGCAAAGTACAGCGCCATCTCTCGGGAAATTGGATTAATATATATACAATATGTAAAGAAAACCAATATGTAAAAAAAAAAGATGTGCTGTGGTGGGCCCTGAAAGAGAAAGGTTTGCCTGGGAAGTATGTAGAGTTAATTCGTGCTATGTACAGTCGATCTCGTACCTACGTCCGGTCGGCTGCTGGCAATACCGACGAGTTCAGTGTGGCGGTAGGCTTGCACCAGGGATCGGCTTTAAGTCCGTACCTCTTCCTGTTGATTATGGACGCTCTTACGTCGGACATCCAGGAGGAGGCACCCTGGTGCATGCTGTTCGCCGATGACATTGTTCTCGTCGGTGAAGATGGACCTGAGATCCAGAGCAGATTGGAGAAATGGCAACAGAAGCTGGAGAATGTTGGCTTGAAAATCAGCAGAACCAAAACCGAATATATGTTCTGTGATTTCGGCGGTCTCTCCACTTCTGGAGCCATAGCCCTTGATGGCGCACTCCTACCAATCTGCTCCGACTTTCGGTATCTCGGTTCACTCGTGCAAAACGATGGCGAAATAGATCGGACGGTTAAGCACAGAATTAACACTGGGTGGATGAAATGGCGGCAGGTCACGGGAACTATTTGCGACTCCCGCATCCCCCTTAAACTTAAGGGGAAAATATATAAAACCATGATCCGACCTGCTGTTTTGTATGGATCAGAATGTTGGGCTACGAAAGGGATGAATGAAAGGCAATTGCATGCAGCCGAGATGAGAATGCTAAGAGGGATGTGTGGTGTTACACGAATGGATAGAATAAGAAATGAGTACATAAGAGGAAGTCTGAAAGTGGCACCGGTAGCTGAAAAGTTGTGTGGAAATCGGTTGTCATGGTACGGGCATGTGTTACGGAGAACTGAGGAGAATGTCGTGAGGAGAGTCTTAATTATGAATGTTGATGGCTATAAGAGTAGGGGAAGACCAAAGAAACGATGGATGGAATGTGTGAAGGATGATATGGCTAAGAAAGGGGTGACTGCCGAGATGGTTTCTGATAGGGATGCATGGAAGAAAAAGACATGTTGCGCCGACCCCAAATAAATTGGGATAAGGGCAGGAGAATGATGATGATGTAAAGAAAACCCTGTCCGACCCATAAGGATAATAAAGGTTAGGTAAACACTTGACCAAATATAATATAAAATTTTACATAATCATCATAGTAACAATACTAATGAATTTTGAAATAATCCTTTTTTCCCGGGAATTAATTCCAATTTCCCCGAAATTTGGTAATTTTTAAAAAAGTGACAACACTGGTTTTATTATAAGCGAATAGTGACGGGACCACGTCACAGGTGCCGCGTGCCCTGCCCCCCGCCGCCCGCGGAATGGTGTTGTTTACCGCACATGTATTAAGTTACCTCTTTTTGCGAAATAATATTTATTTTTTTAGGGGGATTCTTTTTTTAAGTTTTGCCTGTCTTTGTGGGCATTAGTAGAATCAGTTATCGATACCTAACAATGCCTTCACGGATCGGACAGGGTTTTCTTTACATATTGTATATATATATATACATTGTAATTATGTACAAAGTAGAGGGGTTTATATGTTGGATTTTCAGTAATAATTTTCGACTCCGTAAACCGATTTTAATATTTTTAATACTATGATTTTTTATTTGAAATAATGTACGTATATTCTTTACTACTGATTTAAAAATGCTTACAATACGGTTAAATTAAAAAACCTAGTTCAGAAATTATATTATACAAACGACAGCACGTCAAGCTACTACAAACTGTCAGTTTTTTTTTATTAGATTTTCAACTTTATCTTTTAAGCATTAAGGCTCAAGGTTGATTGGCAATTATTAGCAGTTTTGAGTAGCTTGACGTGCTGCCGTTCATACATTTTTTTAAAAAAGTATTCAACATAACAATTTCAAAATAATTTTACTAAAAAGTCCTTATTGAGTTCTACTTTTGAGATTTTTTTGAACTTATGGTTCAATAGTTAGAGGGACGGATTTTTTTTACTTTTGGAGCGATTATTCCCGTAAATACCTATTGAAATTATCAAAAAATTATTTTGGTAAACCCCTATTCGTTTCTAAATACCTGTCCAAAGATATACCAAATTAATTAAACTCTCCTCACTTTTCTTGTATGGGACCCCCTAATCAAACATTTATTTACTCTTGTTATTTGTACCAAATATCATACTTACGACTGTAAGACTTGGCGAAATTATACGGGTTCCTAGTTTACTACGGTACCCTAAAATTCTCTAAGAATTTCTCCTTTCTATCTCTCTATATCTCTCCTATCATCAAACGTTCAAACTCACATACAGAAACATCCAGATCCGGAACAAGTAATTGTAGGTCACACAAACATTTGTTTTCTGTGGAGATCGAACCCACGACAAGCAGCGCAGCAGTCAATATTTTATCCATTACGTCAACCGTGTCATTAAAACAAAATATTTCCATATAACTAAAAATACAAACGACAATGTATAAATAGACCTTCGGGCCATTGTCCTTGAACTAGTTACCTTACAGAGATTCAACAGAGCGTGGTAAAGCCAAGTGACCCGTCCTGTAACCACTCGTCAGTCGTCATACTTTGCATGCTCTATGAACTACGGAAAAAGATCATATGTCGTAGAAAATGGGTCACCCATCCCACAGAGGGACGCGATCATAAGGTACATAAAGCTTAACTTTGATGTTACTGCTTTCGTTGCTAACATCATAAAGCAGGAGGAGGAATTTGTGGCAGTAAAACTTAGTAAGTGAATTAATCATTAAATTATTTTTTAGTAGAATGGCTCCATCGATGACCGATGATTCTGCCAACGTCAAGGTGGAGAGAAAAAAAGTAATATAATATTATACGTAGTGGCGACTGTTGGTTGGTAGGATTAGTGATGGTTCTTCTTTGGGCTAAAACAAACACAAGACGACACAAATATTAGTAAACATAAAGATTGTTAAAGATTAAATTTTGATTTTATTAAATTAAATTATTGAATCCTCGAGTGGAGACTGCGTCTCGGCAAACGTAGCGTGGGATGCCCTTGGGCGAGAGGGAGCGACACATCAAAAAGGGAGGGTGGTACTGCTAGTAGTGGCTGGCGGAGAACTGCTCAGAATCGAGCTTGTTGGCGTGCCATGAAGGAGGCCTATGTCCAGCAGTGGACGAGTAGGGGCTGATGATGATGATGATGATGAAATTATTGTATTAGGCCAAAGAATCTGCATTGCCATACAACCTGGCAATGCTGCCAGATCTATAGAACATATTAGATATTTATTAATGTTAGTTTTCATTGTCTAAACAAAAACCGTCTTCTATATATCTAATTGAAAACGAAATCTGACTTTAGTACCAGCCATGTCCCAGACAACCTTTGAGTCAGTATTTGTATTTCAAACTTCGAACTAAGCTGTCATTTTTATATAAAGAACTGCATATCTATAATGGTTACATTCATAATCCCATAACTATTTAGGTGGTTTAAATCTGGTCTAAATATTTCAAATTCATTTAATTAGAATAATTGATGATTTAATTTGTGTTGCCATAAATTCCTCAATAATCTCTGTTTACAGCACAGAAATCGTAATAACTTGTTATTACGATTTCTGTGGTTTACAGTATCAACCTAAGTACATACGTTCTAATTAACCAACACCACCTGCGTTATCCTTGGCCTGGGGTCACATGATTTCCCATTTTAATGCATAAGTATACGACATGGGACGTACGAAATAGTATTTCAATCGAACTGGCACACAAGGCCAAAAACGCTGAAGAAAAGACGTTCCTTGTATATAGTTCCCATTCAATTTATATTTTTTTTTATAATGACGGAAACAGAATTACACTGAAAATTTCAACAGTCTACCTATTGCGTTTAATGTCAATAGAGTTCCGATGGCAACCTTCTATAAGGAACCCTAAAAACCGCAGTACGTTGCTGACTGTGCTAATTTTGTTACGTTAAGCCGCGAAGTATAGATTATAGTAGAAAGATGAACATTGACCCGGATCCGATTCCCTTGTTTGCAGACTAAAGTAATTTAAGTTCAGTCCATCGTTTTCTTTCTTTTTCATTAAGAAAATGACCATGTAGTTATGTCATATTATTAGTCCGCATCTGACGTAAATCGACGTATGTTTAGTCGCCATGTTTTTAATCGCGTGTAAACTGTCTATGGAAGGCTTTTTTTGGCGGGAATGTCAAGATGAGTGTCACGCTCATATTTCATTGGACTTTTAAAATTATTTATAGTGTTGTTTACTAAATAAAAGCGCGTGATTTATGTAGTAAAAAGTGCATTCAGTGAATAATTCATAAAGAACAGTGAAATATTGTAGCATAGTGGCCACATCATGTCTTTACGCTAAACCACTCCTAATCGGCCACACGCGGGAAACGAAAGGAGTTAGGTTAGTTAGGATAAGTTTAGGATAAGTTAGGATTAATTAGGATAAGTTAGGATAGAAGTTTACTCAAGAAAATATTTACTGAAGACTAGGCTGTATGGCGTACTATGCCTTTGCCTTTTCCGTTCAGAAGAACGGAGAGAATTGAACCAAAAAAAAATGTCTATGGAAGGCAGGCTTTTGGCGGGAATGTCAAGATGAGTGTCACGCTCATATTTCATTGGACTTTTAAAATTATTTAAAGTGTTGTTTACTAAATAAAAGCGCGTGATTTATGTAGTAAAAAGTGCATTCAGTGAATAATTCATAAAGAACAATGAAATATTTTAGCATAGTGGCCACATCATGTCTTTACGCTAAACCCCTCTTAATCGGCCACACGCGGGAAACGAAAGGAGTTAGGTTAGGCTAATATAAGTTAGGATAAGTCTGAACTGAATGAACCAAAAAAAATGTCTATGGAATATCTTAATTTGACGGACTAAACTATTAAGTTATCTTCTATCCTTTTCTTTATGAAGTAGAAAGATAAAGATGCACTGAACTTAAAATTAGTTTACATTTTGAACAAGGAATTGGGATAATTATCTTTATTCAAAACAAATAAAAAGTAGGTTAGAAGGTTACAATAATATTCCACTTCCTGTAGGTAATTAAAGTTATCAATGAATGTTTTTTATCAAACGGTTTTATTTATCTAATTTACGCAACATTTTTAACCGACTTCAAAAAAAGGAGGAGGTTCTCAATTCGTCGTATTTTTTTTTGTTTTGTGTTTATATATGTTCATTAGTACGTATAATGAATGCTTTACTTACATAAAAAAAATACACCAGTCAGCATGCAATAAATAACATAAAACGTGCTGAAAATCATTGATAAAATATTAAACTAAGGTAGATATGTCATTAGCGCACTGAAAATGAAGCGTACAAAAGGAAGGAAAGTCCTGCATCTCGCCTTAGTCACTCTCGATACACTCGTAAAAACAAACGACAAACACTAACAGCGCAAACGACAAACAATAGCCATCTTTTTCTTCTCTATGCTTTAGATTGTGCCCCATCTCACTCACACTGTACCAATGTATGCCGAATAAAAATATGCATGTGTGCTGCTGCTGTGTTCGGCACATTTTTTTTGGTCAGTTTGTTAGAATATATCGTATCTGTTTAATATTTTATCAATGCTGAAAATCAATTTATTTCGGGTCATTTTTTTAAGGAAGAACTTTTTTGTATTAGCCTTCCCAAATAGTTATTAAGAGTCGTTTTGCTCAGTAGGTATTAGTAATGGACGCACTAGACTGGAAACTAACAGAAGATGTATATACGAAGTGTAATACGTATCTTCTTAATGTATACGTACTTTAAAATCAATTCTTATTGAGCTATTGCATAACTTTTATCGTAGGCTTTGAACACTGCGACCGAATCAATAAATTCTGTAACAAAAATAAAACTGACACCGGCACAGCCCAGCGGCGTTGAGCCCGTGCATCGTCTACCGTCGTTTCAATTCGGCAGATTTTGGTACGATGTTTGTGTACGTCGTACGACTACTTATGCAGATGTATGCGAGTAGACTAGCTGCTAACTGCTCATAACTGGTTCGGTGCTCGGTGGTGCTGGTGGCTCGATGCTAGGTAAGACGTACAGGACGCTTTTTGCGTGCACGAATGAGTACGAGCCCGCGACTTAAACAATATCAACTTCTCATTAATTCAATTAATTAAATCAAAGAAAGAATTACAACGTTAATGAAAATTTGATAAATAATTCATCATCATCATCTCAGCGATAATCCCAGTCGCATTCGTAGCTTTCAGCTTTGGAGTCCTAACTGCTGATTTTGGCTAAACTTCGATATTTTCCGTGAAGCGACTGCCGTCTGACCTCCACAACCCGAAGGCGATATCTAAGCATTGCAGTTAGACCAATTGTTAGACTTTTGAGGGCTTCAACCAACCCGTAACGACTGCCACTAGATGTTCGTATGGCAACCGGGACCACCGGCTTAAAGTGCTTTCCGAAGCACGACCAGACCAGTGCAAATATTCATGTTGATGCATACAAATATTTGCACTGTGCGGGGATCGAAACCGCGCCTCCTTGCGCAGCGGCCGCGTTCGTAACAGCTACGCCACGGAGGCTGTCAAAATTAGATAAATAATTATAATTACATAAGTTGATAATAAATGCTAAGGAATAGTTTTACCGCTTTAGACCCCGAGTGCCACACGTTTCTTCTATGATAAGTTTGAGGACATTGAATAGCCGCGAAACTCCAAATTAAGTACTAATTATACAGGTAAAGTTCGGCCGAGTAAAGGAGGCTTGGTGTTCCCACCCCACCTTATTTCATGTTAAATAAACATCAATTTTATTTCAATGACAATTACGTTCATTTTAAAGTGACTGAGTGACTGTGAATCCATGATTAAGTATGAATATTTGCACTGATCTGGTCGAGCCTCGGAAACCACGTTAAGCCGTTGGTCCCGGTTGCCATACGAACATTTATGGCAGTCGTTACGGGTTGTTGGAGTCCTCCAATGTCCAACAATTGGTCTAACTGCAATGCAGGTGTGTCGCTTCACAGAAAATATCGAAGTTTAGCCAAAATCAGCAGTTAGACTGGTAAAGCGGACCCCAGACTCCAAAGCTAAAAAAGCTTCGGATGCGATTGGGATTAACGTTTGAATTGTGCGTAAACTGGAATTGGTATGGTAATTAAAGTTATTTTTGGGTGAATATGTATCTAATTATCTGTATGTGTCTGCGGGTTCCTACGTATACCTACATGTCGTTGCATTTTCCTATTTTTGCAATCGTCTGTGCATATATTAGTAACTACTTAAATATTCTACGTGAACCTGTATTAAACGTATTTAAACTATTTCGATTCAAAGTTCATTTACCTACTTATAGGTATTCGTCTACATCTCTTTGCCAAGCACCTATGGCCGAAGACTCTCTACCTACAGAAATAAAATCGCTTTCACTATTAAATATTGCTCCATAATCGTAGGTAGGTACCAACCTTACAATAACATTACCCACCATGAGAACGTAGATAGCTGAATTAAAACAGAGTGCAGAGGTTTAAACCTATTTTTAGCAGAAATCGATGTCTATTTTCTCTTGAGTTTTCCATTTAGGTACCACCACTTATTTTACCATACTTGGTCTTAGTCACTTATTTTACTTATTAATCAACTTTAACAGTCAATTAGGTATCATGAAGAAATAAAACTTCCTTAAATACCGTAAATAAAACACTTTAATTGGTAACAAAAAAATATCAGGCTTCGTCATTTTCTTTCTCTTGTCTAGCGTACATTATGAAAGTTATGTGTAGCTACATAAATTGCAGGAAATATTTGTTGTACTGTTGTAAAGCAGTTCTAACGGGCATGCGCGATAGTCGCTCGTCGCCAGCTATCGAATTGGCATGCACAGTAACTTGCATCAGGGCAGCGTAATGACCAGAATCGGCAGCAGCGCGAGGAGCAAAGAGTAGCTAAGGGTTATACGAGGATTTACAATTCATGTATTGCTACACACCTAAAAAGAAACGTAAACCCTCCTCACTAGGCGAAGTAGGCACAATTGTTGAAAAGTAGTCGTGATATAACATCGCACATGGTGAATGAAAAGTTCGCATAGATATCTACCAGAACACAACAAGAACTAATGACATAAGGCACTATGAAAAACAATTATTTTGTCATAACACATAAGACGTTCAACTTTTCCATTCCGACGCGTAAAAGTGTAAAAAAGAAGACAATACATAATCGGCATTCATAATTAGAGGTAACACGCGATTTGCGGCATCAACGCTCGCATTGTATATATGTGCACAAACACAAAGTGATACGTTCATGCATCTAGAGTGGTACCTACTCGTGTTATGTACTCTGTAATGTAATAATGTCAAGAAACACGCCTTCCGTCTAGCTAATACCTAGTTGACAAAAACTATAGACGTAGTTACTTAAAACCTATTAATTTACCTACTATATATTTAATAAACTAAAGATGGTCTTAAACAATAAATAGATAATCCAGTATGCTGATAAAAATCATAAATAATTAACCAAAGAAATGAAAAGCATAATTATTAAATTAATATCACTACTCTTATGAAAGTATGCACCAGCTCTAAGTGCTTCTTTAAAAAACAATTAGGTAAACTATCTACCTAAACTACGGATGGGTATAAAATAATCTATTAGCCTGTCCCAAAAACTGGGCGGTCGTTTTGTTGAAGAAAACATTGGAGGAACAGACGACATACATATTTTAATCGGCTTCCGCTGTGCTGTATGCATCACGAAAGGATAAGGATGCTTGATGAATGGAGAGATGGTCGTCCCCACCAAGCTCACGGTGGGTTTGGCGAAATTTATGGGCTGGCTCTTGACCACCTGCCGCTGACTCGCACCCCCCAGCAGTATGATCGGTATTGAACTTCCTTTGGTGGAACTCGGCGGGGATCTCGTCGAACTTACAAATGGTCTGACCAACGGCGGCCTGTGTGTTGTAGTAGGCGCAGTCTCAATAATTTCATGAAAGATTGATTCATCGTAGTCCTTGTTTTCTTCGATAATAGGCGCAACAAAGACGACCTGACGCAAACTGTTTATATCCTGAACTAATTTTGCGTGTTCATTTAACAAATTATCGCTTCTTGGTATTATATTGTCAATAATATTGTCCATTCGTTGCGATATCGGCTCCATATTGAATGAAAACTGAACGGGTAGTGGGGCAGAACGTTTGGTGATCATCTTTCTGAACATTGTGTTCTGGGAACGCCATCCTACGTAACATAACGAAGAAATTACCAAAATTATTATAAAATATAAGCATGCATTATATACCTAATGAACTAAAGCTTTACCTTCTTTGAGCATTCTTCCGATTCTATCTCGATTGAGTGATGCATATTCGACGCAGCTCACCTGTAACGAAATGAGTTCATGATAAACAACGTCCAATACAAAAAAAAAAACAAAAAAAAAATTAAAATTTAATATAAAATACAGTTTGAGTTCAATCAATCGCTTTAGGCCTAGATATTGCATTTGCGCTTTTAATATAAAAACAGGTCGCTCACAGAGATTTGAAAAGCAAGCAGAACGTGAAATACCTAAGTACCTACCTACCTAATTGACAATTGTCATCTTAGTAGTTTCTCTTGTAAAAAAAAAACTCGTTGAAAATTGCATAACAATGCGTTCATACATTATATATGTTTTAGAACCTTTTAAAGCCCACAGTGGACGGGCAAAGATCTATTTTAATTTTCCATATTTAAATAAGCCAGGTAGAACCCAGCTACCTGATTTATTAGGTACTTAATATCTAATAATAACTGTAATTATATTTATGTAGGTATACGTTCGAGTTATGCATCGATAATAATTATAATGTTTAGCGTGGTGAATACGAAAAGTGATCGTAAATTTTACCTGTCGGTAATAATTATCGTGGTCATAACATACCTACTTAGTTTGTCAATTTAGCGGCACACTGATTTCTGAATATGGAGTTTTTTATGTCCATTATTAACAATGTTTGCAGTGAGAGTAGATATCACTTTTTGCTCTGAGTATTATATTGCACTAATTACCTAATTAGCATTTAACATTACATAATAGATTTTTTCTACATAGGCGTAGCTCAAGCTCAGGTACAAGTATGGTAAGAAGTAAACATAATATAGATATTAGTAGGTACAAAATTACAAATGTGCTATAAACCTTCGACTAAAGCCGACTAGAGACTAAATAATTGAAAATTGAGGAGGCCAATCACCAGAAGGAAAAACGTTCAAAACCTAGTCGCAAACTCATTTCATCATTCAACTACAAACAATGTCAAAGTTTTATCAAAAATGTATACCTAAAACTAAATAACTATTATTTTTGACAGCTAGAGCAGTCCCACTCGCTGTCAGCGGTTGGCTGACTAATCTAATCAGTATATTCGATAGCTAAGATCTTTTAAAAACACAGGAATTGACGTCCTGCAATCTATTCAATTCCTGCAACGCACACAATGAAAGCTTCGCTTATGACGAATTTTGGAACTGGATCCGAAAACGTATTAGAATGCACTTTAATAAGTCACTACACTATACTAAATAATAAGAATTAACTAAGCAACACATACCTCAGTTGTAGGCTCGTAATGCCGCTCTGGCGCGAGGTACATGCCCTCGGCTATGAACAAGACCTGCCCCAAGACTACCAACCACCACATGTTACTACCATTGACTGCCAGCGCCAGGTTTGTGCTCGACCCCACCACGCTCACTGTTGGGGAGACTACGCCGGCTCAATACTTTTCCTCGCAATAACGAATGCCAATAGCATACAATTATTTATGATGGTATTAGATAACTAAACTATGTAATACCGGATGGACAGAATAAAAGTTTTAGGATGAGCAGACAGTTGATAGCATTAGCTGTGGGATATAATTGCGTAGCTTTTTTTTTTCTAAATATTGCCTACACTAGGAATATCTCCTGTATCGCGGGTGCGTCTACAAAAATATATACTCACATATACAAACCAACCAGACCCAGAACAACTACTTGTAGGTCAAACAAATATTTGTTCCGTGCGGAAATCGAAACCGCGACGCGCATTACAGTACTCAAACATTTAACCCCTACGCTAACCGTGCCGTCGCTAGTTTGGTGGTGGAACTACCTTTCCAGGAACACGTACGTTGGACCAGGGACTCACTTATGCACATGAATTAGTGCTTACCATTGCACTACATTGAGGCCCCTCCGTCTAAACAATGAGAAAAATAGGTATTCTGTTGTTAATGCATTACTACAAAGAAATTGCGTTTTCGCCATAAATATAAACAAATATGAATCTATGGAAAAATAATTTTAATTACTACACAATGAAAACCTTTAACAATTTTTTTTTTTAATTTGAAATCAGGGTGCCAAGCACCACTCTGAAATCAACTTAGTTGTCATGGAAATAAATTTGATGTAAGTTCAATTTGAGTACCTACATAGTATTAGTAGCAATCGGTTTTTTAATACTTCATAAATATTTTTTTAACACCCTTGCTCGTAAAGCTGATGTAATTCCACCGGTTTTAAATATGTAATGCGGGCCATAACAAACGCGTATGTTATCAAAGCAAATAGTTAAGTTATACTTAGTCCATACAAATTGCATAACAGCATTATTGCCATTTCAAATAATTATGGAACTGATCGCCGCCGCACGGCTCCACCCACTGAGCAGCGCGCTGTTCCATATTTGAAATGGCAAATAATAATACTAATGGCGGGAAAGCAACAGTGTGCATTCACAGATTGAGTTTATTTAAAATAACGCATCTCCTATTTGAAATAAACAATTTTGTATTTGTTATCATTTGTATTCAAATTTGTATTTGTAAAAAAAAAAACAGTTTATTCGGTAATTTAAAAACTTGACTTTGGAAATGCTAGAGCTGCATGCTCTAGCGTCTTTGCCAACATTTTCACGCAGCTACTCTAAATATACTAGGTACTATAAATCTATTTTGTGTACAGTAATACCCCGGACTTACGCGATGTGTGGGACTGAGCGCTATCCGCGTAGTCGAAGTCGCGTAAGTTGGGGTACAATTTACAACGCACAAAAAAACACAAAATCGTAACTTATGTACCTACGCGCCGATTCCGCACTACACGTATGTACCTGTTATAAACTGAACGAATACGGGCCGGGGAACCAGAAACAAATGCCGCCGCCGCTTGTCCTTAACTGCTGCGCGGCGTTCAAACAAAAAAAGAATAGACGAGAAAATTAAATCGCGTAACTCCGAATTCGCGTATGTCGAGGTAGCGTAAGTCGAAGTATATGTCATTTAAGAAAAACTAGGGATAATTGTCTCATGTAAATAAAAATTATTATTATTATTGCGTTATTTACGTTGAGCAAACCCATATTCAAAGTAATGGCATAATGGATTAATAATTGGTTTCAAAATTATTTCAATTGATAGTAATAATGTGTGATACGTAATTGGAATCATAATGGAGGTGGGCAGTGCCAGACCTCATTTACTCGGGCGTACAATGATGCAGAATGTGCTTTCAGCAGAAGTTTTGACGTTAAGCTCTATACTGACCTATAAAAATTACCTCCCTGTGCTGTTATGTAAGATCCATATCAACACTATACTTTTAGCTAGCAACAATGATGGGCAACTTAGCGACTGTATACGTATGTTGTATCACGTTGGTCAATGCTTTCGATGGCTGCAAGCTGATCGTGTTTTTTGGCTTCATCTATTAATCGAAGGAAAATTACTTTGTGTTCAGCATACTCTGTGTTTCAGTTTAAAAATAACTTAATGGTTTTTTTTTTTATAATAAGATATTTTATTCACCAAAAAATATACAACATAAAACCTAGTAAGCTACATCCTTACTAATATTATAAATCGGAAAGTGAGTTTGTTTGTTCCGCTTTCACGCCGTAACTACTGAACCAATTGCTTTGAAATTATGCAGACGTAAACTTAGAAGTCCAGATTAAATAATATGGTACTTTTTATCCCAAAAAACAATGATATTCCCGAGGGAAAACAAAAATATTGTTAGCTTCGTACCTTCAGTGATAGATGGCACTGTGTGTCGATTAAAACAAGGTAATATATGTACATACGAACGAATATGTACATGTAAACTTGGAAGCTAAATTGATAATGCTAAATAATGTAAAGAATCTATGCACAAATTTTCAAAAACATATCATTATATGTTTTTGAAAATTTGTGCATAGATTCTTTACATTATTTACTTATTACATTACATTACATTATTTACTTGGTTATCCCAACAAAAATATGGTTAAAGTTGCGGTCGGGCGGGCGAGCGCAGTGCGTTGACCTCTGGCGTCAGCTATGGCGCGCGCGCACGTACTATCATTTATGGTAACTGCTCGGTAACCACTCCGCAACAATTTCTAATTGTATTTGAGAAAAAATATAACATGGTGTAAAAATGATTGGAATCGATTCAGTTGATTATTCTGAACAAACTAAGTATACATATTCAGGTTTCACATAAACAAAAAATAACGTTGTATACACTAGACCAAGGCTGCTCAACCCCAGGCCCGCAGGCCATAATATGGCCCGCGAAAGAATTTTGAGTGACCCGCGCTGTTACCTATGCTTTGAAAATTTGATTTTGACTTTGAATCAAAACGTTGATTTAGATTTGAGAAGATATACATACATAGGTACTTACCTAATTCAAAATTTGTTTCTTTGTTTAGGTAATAATAATATTCCTAAACATATAATTCGTCAGCAACTTGCTCTCAAATACAACCTTGTGGAATCGGAGGTGCCGTTCTAAATAAATGTAACGCCCGACCCAGTTCTCGAAAATGGCCATATTGTGATATGGCCATTTTCGAGAACTGGGTCGGGCATTTACTGGGATCGATCCATCATCACTGACAGGACTATTATTGCCAATAAGCCTGATATAGTGATGGTGGATCGATCAGAGCGGCTTGCAATGATTGTTGACATAATCATCCCGCAGGATGAGCCTCGTGAAAGCTGATAAAGGTAAACAAATCAACTATCTTGACTTGGCTCACGAGGTTGTCGACATATGGGAAATGGATTCAGCAATAATTCTACCGATAGTCGTGACAGCCAATGGCTTAATAGCCAAGAGCTCGACCTCAGGAGGCTCTTGTTAGGTAGCTGGATCAAGGGCTTGGTTCAGAAAGCAGTACTTCTAGACACGGCTCGCATTCTCAGGAGGTTCCTCTCTCTGGAGCCCTGACCACCGGTCGCTTGGACCCTGTTCCCGATACCGACGGGCCACTATTTTTTTTTATATTTTTAAATGTTTTTATGTATTTTTTTATATATAAATATTTAAAGATGTAAATTAATAAATAAATATGGTGAAATAAAGGAAGTATTTCTAATAAACAATAATTCTATTTTATATTCGTAATATTTTTTATTGCGCTTTTCGTGAGAGTAACTAAAATAGGAAATGTAAGTGGCCCGTCATTAACGACTAAATCTACCTTTTGGCCCGACTCTTAAAAAGGTTGAGCAGCCTTGCACTAGACTGTAGAGTGTATGGCATAAAAAGTTATTTACAATATAGAATATGTAAAGAAAACCCTGTACGATTCGTGAAGGTATTGTTAGGTTTCGATAACTGATTCTATTAATGCAAACAAAGCCGGGCTAAACTTAAAAAAAAATCGCCCTAAAAAAATAAATATTATTTCGAAAAAAGAGGTAACTTTAAACATCTGCGGTGGGCAATCCATGCGCGAACGACTGGTGGCAAGGAACGCGTCACGTGGTCGCATTGCTTATAATAATACCGCCAAAACCGTGTTGTCACTTTTTAAAAATACTGAATATCGCGGAAGTTGGAATAAATTCGCGGGAAAAAAATATTATTTCAAAATTCGTTAGTATTGTTACTATGATGATTACGTAAAATTTAATATTATATTTGGTCATGTGTTTACCTAACCTTTATTATCCTAATGGGTCGGACAGGGTTTTCTTTACATATTGTATAAAAATTGTTTTAAATAACTAATGCCATTCTTACTGAGGACAGTACTTTTAAAAACCTCTGTGTGTTTTTGGCGGCAAAGGCAAGCTGAGTGTCACGCTCATTTTTCATTGGAATTTTAAAATTATATAAATAGTGTTGTTTACTAAATAAAACTGCGTGATTTATGTAGCAAAAAGTTCATTTAGTAAATATTCATAAAGAACGGTGAAATATCGCAGCATAGTGGTCACATTAAGCCCACAGTTGTACTAGGTCAACAGTAACTTGTAGTTGTCTACCCATTACGAATGTTAGGTAATCTAGTTGGGATCGTTTGAGCCGAACGGACCAATGGGCGGCCCGAACGATACCAACTGATCCCAACTAGTCGCAATCATTTGACAAAAATGTGTTCGCCGATTTGGGGGCAGTATAAAGTAGGTATCTTGACGTTGTCGTTGATGAACGATTAGACTGGGCGTCCACAAGTTGAGACCCTCACCGGACGTGTCAGAAAACTAATATACGTGTTTAAGAACCTTCGACACTCTGCTGACCGTATGCTATTGAGTGCAATCTATATAGCATTGGGTCAATCAATTTTGGGTTATTGCATTCCTGCGTGGGGTGGAACCTACAAAACTCTATTTCTGAAATTGGAGAGGGCACAGAGGTCTATTCTCAAGATTATACACGGTAAGCCACGAGATTATTCTACCTCTGAACTATACATGGAGGCCAAGGTTTTGACGGTGCGGCAGCTGTTTATTCTCAGCACGGTACTCCGAAGATATTCACTTCTTCCCTTAAATAAGGAAAGTCTAAATAAGCGACGTGGTGCTCTTGTTTGCCCCTCTGTGCAATGTAAAACAGCTTTCGCACAGCGACAATACAACGCATTAAGTTCCAGGCTTTACAACAAAATTAAGAAAACGATCTCACTATACAAACTAAATAAGTATAATCATAAAAATAAATTAAATAATTGGTCGATATTGTTGAGTTATGACGAAACTGAGAAACTTATTGAAATAGCAAAATGAAAAAGATTAGTGTCTGAATTTTGCAAAACTGTTACTTTTATTTTTAAATTGTAACTTTAAATAAATTCCAAAAGGCGGTAATATGTATACGTATATGGGTCATTGTCATAACCGCCTAAAATTGTGTTACAAGCAGAAAAAAAAGACATAAACGTTAATAAAATACCAGGTTCATATTTTATAGTATAGATAACTATTCAATACTTCAAAATGTATATGCGTAATTTCAAATAAAACTAAAATAAAGTAGTTATTAAACAATTTCGAAAGAAAAGTCCGCTTCGGTGGGCTGTTACCACTCTCCCTCTTCATGCAAATTCAATCATATAATGAAAACTGATATGGAAAGTTAACCTTTGAATATGTTTTCCCAAAATAGATATTCTAAATACTTTAATAACTCAGAATAAAAAATAACGAATTAAAATAAAAACACTTTTTGTAAGTTGCAATGTTGTTACTAAAATCTACATCTATTTGGTGGACTTAATTCATTTATAAAAATTATTATGAAAATAATAAAATTTTGTAAACGAAACGTTATTCACGAACGCGTCCAATACTCAGCTGATCACGTCCAGCGCCATTTTGACGCGGCTCGCATACGAACGAAATTATTGCTCCTTGTTTAAAAATAGCTGGTGGTGTCAAAGTTGAGTATATCTTTTCGGTTCCTTGTGTATTTTGGTAAGTGAAGCCTTAATAATTCATAACTTTACGTTATGTGTTAGATTTCTAAAGTATTTATCTAAAAATACTAGTGATTACAACATAACCTCAAAATAATGCTTGGAATGAAATAATTTCTCAGAAAAATCCATTTGGTGGACATCTTTTCGGTGGAATTTGTGTCCACCAAAAAGATGAATGTCCACCAAGTGGATGAAATATTTTATTTTTGTTTTGTGCACTCTGGTTTTGCATGTGGTTGTTAATGCGAATTAGATATTTAACTGCATAATAGAAATATTGCATTCGGGAGGCGGTTTTTACGAGTAATATTATTATTGTGGATACTGTTTTTGGCGTTTTACGTTGAATGTGCCATGTTCGCTGTTTCTTTATTTATTATTAAAGCGGAATAATATCAACAACACGTAAAAAGGAACACACAAATAAAGTAAGCTACTTTTTTTTACCTTGACCGATATCTTTCCATCGCATTCAAAAGTCATCAGGGTGAAGTCAGATTATTTCTAGACAATGACTAAACATGTCGGCTTGCAGTTGACTTATACGTGAAACATTTGTATTCCACTTTAATAATAAATAGTTTCGTTTGTGCTTTGTGCCTTGCTTAGGCTCCCTCTTTTCTTTACCCACAGACAATGGCTAGAACTAGAAATAAATTGACTGAAGATGAGAAGAAGAAAAGAAGACGCGAACAGAAGAAGTTAAGTATGAGGAGAGCAAGAGAAAAATTGACGAAAGATCCAGTAGCATTAGAAGAAAAGCGGAAGAAGGATAGAGAGTACTACCATAGGAAAAAAACACTAGGAGAAATTAAGACGATAAATGATTTATCAGATAGACAGCAAAGACAACTACGAAACAAATGGATATGGAATAAAGACACTAATGCCAAATCTTAAATTTTTGCATATTTTAAGCGATGGTCCCTCTACACAGTACAAAAATAAGATCATGTTTTATTTACTTGGGGCATACTTGGGCAAAGAAACACAGGCAGATAATATAATGTGGCACTTTAGCGAGAGTGGCCATGGTAAAGGGGCCCCTGATGGCATAGGAGGTTGCCTCAAACGAACGGCTGATAAGTATGTAGCAAAAGTAAATGATGTAAGCAACATTGATGGGTTCATAGAATGTATGCATGAGAACTGTAAAGGAATCGAAGTAATTAAGATTGACGATACTATTGCAAAAGACATTGAAATCAAAATTCAAAACTGCGATGTCCGCCCTTTTCGTGGTACTATGCAAGTGCATCAAGTTACATGGGACAAACGCGAACCAAGAACCCTGCACTTCCGAAGATTAAGCTGCATTACTTGCTATCCAAGTGCTATATGTCATTACTATGACTTAGGTTGTATAAGTTTTGACTTACCATTACACAATATGCACGTTTAAATACCTGCTCCCACCCCAGTTCAGTGTTCTATTCCCAGCCCTTTACCAAGTCTACCAAGCCCATTAATGAGTCCTAATTGGACTCCAATAGTCCAACAGTTGCTCAACTCTATAGACAGGAAAAAGTTGAGCCCAACAGTTACTGAGACTCAAAGCAATGATTTAGAAAAACCAACCTGCTCCAAGATTCTGCACGGCCTCAAAAGTCGAAAACGCCTTAAGTTTGCTGATGTTTACTCCGACAGTTCATGTTCACCACCTACTTCAAGACCTGGAACTCCGATAAAAGTTCACCAGACGCATTGTCATTTTTGGTCGTCATCCGAGGATGAAGATATTATGTCCACCAAGAAGACATAATATTTTTGGTGGACAAAGGGATTTATTTTATTTTAATTTACTTTTCAATGATACTGCGTTCGCTTTTTTTTATCGTTTCTTCTGAGACGATTGGATTAATATTATAGAAAAAAGATTCTATTATTATGTTAAAATTGTTGCTAAACTACACTTTTAGTACATTCGGTAGACATCTGTGTCTTTTCGGTGGACCTATAAAAACGTTTTTTTTAAATAACTATTCTAATTGTTAAGTTTGATCTCAAACAATAATTTATTATTGTTACAATTGACCTCTTTTATTAAATAAAGGACGAATTCTTTAAAAATAACTGATTTTGTTTTATTTTTTCATCTGAACCCTGTTTTGACAATGACCCATATTGACATTTAAAACGGCCGACCGCCGACTACCCAAGATACGAGCATGTCTCAGTTTGGGAGTCGTTTGTCTCAAATTTATTTGCTGTACAATTTACCTTTCCTAAATATATGTAACTCTCTCTTGTAACATTTTGTATTTTTTAAAATAAAATGATTATTATTATTATTCCTTTATTTCATTATATACACTTATAACTTACATTTTTAAATATTTCTACATAAAAAATATATAAAAAACATTTAAAAATATAAAAAATATTAGCCCACCGGTATCGGGAACAGGGTCCAAGCTACCGGCGGTCAGGGCTCCAGAGAGAGGAACTTCGTGACAATGCGAGCCGTGTCCAGAATTACAGCTTTCTGAATCAAACCCTTGATCCAGTTTCGTGTTATCGAGGGCCTCCTGAGGTGTTTGGTCGAGGCTCTTGGCTATTAAGGCATTGGCTGGCACGACTATCGGTACAATGATTGCTGAATTCACCTCCCACATGTCGACAACCTCGTGAGCCAAGTCAAGATAGGTACTTGATTTGTTTATCTTTCTCGGCATTCACGAGGTTCTCATCATGTTCTCATTTTATTATTATTTCCTTTATTTACCTTTTTTCTCATTTGGTTACATTTTTAAATATATTGATTTAAAAAATACATGCAAATACATTTAAAAATATAAAAAGGTGTGTGTCAGCTCCGACGCACGACTGGAGTTTACTCCTTAAGTACGAGAAAAAAAATTAAAAAAAGTATATATCATTATTATTATTATTTTAAAAATTATTTATAAAATAAATCATAAAAAATTAAAAAAATTATAAATGCATATTTATGAAAATTTTAACCAATTTTAAGAAAGCTGACAATATTTTTTTTTAAACATTTTTTTTTAATTATTATATATTTTTTTTTAATATAACATTATCCTAATAACTAACAAAATATAGTTGTAAAAAGTCTTTTTAAAAAAATGGCATAATTATCTTTTTAAAGAAGATAATTATGCCACTTTTTTAGATTAGAAAGTTGCGCACCGAAGGTGCGCACTAAAATAGTAACGCTTAAAATTCGTTACTCGTTAGTAGGTTTTACCCCTCGGATTTTTCTCATACCGGGCGCCCTAGATATGAAAATCGATTCTTAAGGAGTAAACTCCAAAAAATAGTGTTCCACCGATGACGGGAGCAGGGTCTATGCTACCAGTGGTTAGGGCTCCAGAGACAGGAACCTCCTCTCGATGCGGGCCGTATCGAGGAGTACTGCCTTTTGAATCAGGCCTTTGATCCAACTGCATAACGAGAGCCTCAATAGATGTTGGTCGAGGCTCTTGGCTATCAAACCATTGGCCGATACGACAATCGGTACAATGACAGCCGAGTTCACATTCCACATGTCAACAACCTCGTGCGCCAAGTCGAAATATTTGATTTGTTTCTTTTTCTCAGCTTTCACGAGATTCCCGTCATGTGGAATGGTAACATCGACAATCATTGTGAGGCGCGCTAATCGATCTATCAATACTATATTAGGCTTATTTGCAACAATAGTCCTGTCAGTAATGATAGACCGATCCCAGTATAACGTGGCATGGTCATTTTCAAGAGACTGAATTTAAGTTGTGGAATCGCGTCATCTCTGGCAATGCTTATTTATATACAGTTAGGTTTGCTAGTCTATTCCCAACTATGTGGCACGGCAGCGTCCAGCCTGACCGGATGGTCTTATTATTATATTGACTTTGCCTCAAACCTCCGATATCCGCCATTATTGTAAAATAAAATTTTCAAAGGCCTTCTTTATTTCACTTGAAATTGGCAGCCTTAACTAGTGCCACACTTAAAATCAAAGGTAGTTTTGGCGGGAAAGTTAAAATGAGTGTCACGCTCATTTTTCATTGGACTTTTAAATTATTTATAGTGTTGTTTATCCAATAAAAGTTCGTGATTTATGTAGTAAAAAGTGCATTCAGTAAATAATTCATAAAGAACATTGAGATATTGCAGCATAGAGGCCTCATCATGACTTTGCCTCAAACCTCCCTCGTAGACGGTTCTCGCGGCCGTCTTTTTCGACACGAATGAAAATTCATTACGTGACATTGGCTAAATGCACAAAGCATGTGAAGCCAAAGAAGAAAGAATAAATAAAAACTATAAAAATAAATACAAAGCTTTTTATTTCAAACTTTGGAATTGTTAGAGTAGGTAGGTACCTACTGTTCAGCTGCATCCGGTCAGGCTGGACGCTGCCGTGCCACATAGTTGGGAATAGACTAGCAAACCTAACTATATATAAATAAGCATTGCTAGAGATGACGCGATTCCACAACTTAAATTCAGTCTCTTGATTTTGATTGATTGTCATCAGCATGACGAGTGGATAGGGGTTGTCCTACGTCGCCTGTCTCTCTGCTCCAACATCAGCTACTCTCTACATCTCTCATCTACTCCAGACATTTATTAAATTGTAAGTAGTATTTAAAAATAAAAATACCTAACTAATGAAAAAAAAAACTTACAAAGGCACTAGTCGCCCCACCCCCTTCGATTTTTGAAGCTTCTCGTCTTCCGCCATCAAACCCTGATGTCCTTATCATTCTTTTTTTTTTTGTTGGATATACCTACAGCTTTTTCCCAACAAAAAAAAATAATGATCAAAATCGGTTAAAAAACGCCGAAGTTATTTACGAACAAATATAAAAAAGCATATAGCAAGTATACGGTCGAATTGAGTAATCTCCTCCTATTTGAAGTTGATTGATCGACCCTAAAATCTGACTTGCAACCCTTAGATCAGAAGCTGGGTATGCTCATGCCTATAATTAAATGACATAAAATTATAGAAATTAAAATTTTAGGATATTGTTTGTATGAATTTAAATGTTTTTAAACGCATCCACGAATTCCACGATACAGAAATTCCTAGTGTGGGGCAACGTTTCTTAACAATAAACTAAAAAGAAATATTTAAAAAATTATTAAGCCATGGCAAGTTCGCACGTGTAAGTGACTGTTATTGTGTCTACGTTTAGTGGAGAACGTTTGCATCCACACTCAAGTCTTTGTTTTTCGTGTCAGTTTTATTATTTGTTAAGTCATACAATGGCGTCGATTCTCTTGTTCACAAACAAAACAAATTTTAAGTTCAGTGCATCTTTTTCATTCTATTTCAATAAGAAAGGGATAGAAGATAACATTTTAGTTTCAATTCTGTCAAATTAAGATACTTCATAGACAGTTTAGACGCCATTTCGTCAGGTAGATCGGGAGCGGATTAATTTGACAGGTCTTCTGTCCTTTTCATGTATCCAATGTATGAAAATAAAAAAATAAAAAATAGTGTTGTAAGCCTGGCTGGCTTACAACAGGTGCGCGTGTTGATATCTCCGTAACTTTAATACGTTATATCATTCTCCTGCCCTTATCCCAATTTATTTACCTAAACTAGTGACACTATACTACAACTTCACTGACTACATGTTAATCCTATTAATTTAATCCAAATCTGTCCAACCGTTTGAGAGTGAAGAATTAACAAATATACTTATAAATACGCACACACACAAACTTTCGCCTATATCATCATTCTCCTGCCCTTATCCCAATTTATTTGGGGTCGGCGCAACATGTCTTTTTCTTCCATACATCCCTATCAGAAGCCATCTCGGCAGTCACCCCCTTCTTAGCCATATCATCCTTCACACATTCCATCCATCGTTTCTTTGGTCTTCCCCTACTCTTATATCCATCAACATTCATAATTAAAACTCTTCTCACAACATTTCATTTCTCTGTAACACATGCCCGTACCATGACAACCGATTTCCACACAACTTTTCAGCTACCGGTGCCACTTTCAGACTTCCTCTTATGTACTCATTTCTTATTCTATCCATTCGTGTAACACCACACATCCCTCTTAGCATTCTCATCTCGGCTGCATGCAATTGCCTTTCATTCATCCCTTTCGTAGCCCAACATTCTGATCCATACAAGACAGCAGGTCGGATCATGGTTTTATATATTTTCCCCTTAAGTTTAAGGGGAATGCGGGAGTTGCAGATTGTTCCCGTGACCTGCCGCCATTTCATCCACACAGTGTTAATTCTGTGCTTAACCGTCCGATCTATTTCGCCATCGCTTTGCACGAGTGAACCGAGATACCGAAAGTCGGAGCAGATTGGGAGAAGTGCGCCATCAAGCGCTATGGCTCCAGAAGTGGAGAGACCGCCGAAATCGCAGAACATATATTCAGTTTTGGTTCTGCTGATTTTCAAGCCAACATTCTCTAGCTTCTGTTGCCATTTCTCCAATCTGCTCTGGGTCTCAGGTCCATCTTCACCGACGAGAACAATGTCATCGGCGAACAGCATGCACCAGGGTGCCTCCTCCTGGATGTCCGACGTAAGAGCGTCCATAATCAACAGGAAGAGGTACGGACTTACTTATGGATTAGTGATGGAAGGCCAAAGAAGTCAGAGAAGGACACTAAGAATGTCAACATGACAATTTTATCCATCACTGGAAATGAATGCAAAGATTCAATAAATTTTTATGTGGATAATGGGGCAACCAGCCATGTAACAAATAGAGATGATCTTTTTGTAGAATACAGCCATTTTAAGAGCAAGCACACAGTACGCGGAGCACAAATAGGTAATGGTGAAGTAAGACAAATTTTACTTAAGGATGTATGGTATGTACCCACCATTTCAAAAAATCTTTTTTCGGTACTTTCTGCACATGATGCTATTGAGAATAGTACATTTGAATCAACTCCAACGACTTGCATTTTCAAAGTTGACGGTGATAAGCGACTGATTGGTACGCGAGATAAGCATGGTGATCTCTATCGGTTGCAAATGAGATGTTTAAAGCCTGCTGAAGTAAATCAGTTATCCACACCAAACCTGATTCAACTCTACCATGAGCGTTTTGGACACCAGAATAAGTCACATGTAAAGAAGCTTTTGGAAAAGGAATTGAACATAAAAACAGAAAACAGCCATGAACTCTGTGAAGGTTGCATTTATGGTCTCATCGGCTAAAATTTAGAGCCAGAGAGAAAGCAACAAAACCAGGTGAGCTGATCTGTACAGATGTTTGCGGTCCTTTCCCCTATTCATATGCTAAGAATAGATACTTTGTGCTATTCAAAGATGTTTATACCGGCTATCGTTGGGTATATTTAATGCAAAACAAGTCGGAAGTTTATCAAAAGCTGTCACTGATGCTAGCTGAAGTTAAGTCAGCAGGGGTTAAAGTGAAAGAAATTTTGAGCGACAATGGAGGAGAATTCGATAATGGGAATGTTCGTAGAATACTTCAAAAAGAAGGTATCTTACATAGGTTGACGATGCCTTATACTCCACAACAAAATCCTACTGAGCGAGAGAACAGGACTGTTGTAGAAATGGCTCGGGCTATGATGTACGCCCATAGAGAAATGCCAGCGCCATTATGGGCTGAATTGGTTTTGACGTCGGTCTATATCCTGAATAGAACGGGACCAGGACCTGATGGAAAATCACCGTACGAAGCATGGCACGGTAAGAAGCCAAGAGTAAAACATTTGCGTGTGATTGGAATTACATGCTACCCTCATCTTCCTAAAGAGAAACGGAAGAAATTAGACAAAAAGGCGCAGAAGGGAATTTTAGTTGGTTATGACAATAACGAAGGCTATCGTATTTGGGATGAAGAACATCACAAATTAATCCGATCACGTGATGTAATTTTCGAAGAGTACCCTTTGCTTAGAGAAACTGAAAATGTGCTAGATATTAAACCGAAGTCTATTAATATACAGCCGAAGTCTCTAAGAAGCTGCAGCCAGTCGGAAAGCCAAAAATTCCACCTTGATTTTCTGGGATTCCATTATGGTTCTAACGAGCACTTTGATGTCGGAGAAGCATCAGTCAATGACAATGATACAGTCAATGGCGAAGAGGAAGTAGTTATTGATGAAAACGTTGTTCCTGATGAAAATGCTGAGACAGAACAAAGTTTGGATATTGGAAACAATGAAGACGGAAACATTACACAAGGTTCTCAAACTGGAAGTGAAGATGTTTACGATGATGCAATTGAGGATGACCAAGAGTCTGTTCAAACTGAGAATGAGAGCAGAATGACTCTACGTAATCGAGACAACCTAAAACCTCCAGCTAGATATCGAGACTTTGTTTGTAACGTCCAAGCGCGGATCCAGGGGGGGGGGTCATGGGGGTCATGACCCCCCCCTGGGCTGGGTCCAGGAGGACCTAGCACAGGAGAATTTTATTTAAGTACTTTCAATATTTCATCAGTTTATAGAATACATACTTTGTTTGACGCAAACGCATTATTCGAGAATGAACGCATCCAAAATATGAATTTTACCGCGCTACCGCCGCCACGGCCGCCAACATTCAAATGTCACATTTCGTATGACACTAGCGCGCGGTCTGTTTATTAATCAGTAATTTTTTCATTATGCCAGTGTGTCTGTGTTCAAACTCAAATATTATTGTTGTATCGAAACCGGCTCAGTTGCCAAAGAAAAAAATAAAAAATTAAAATTATTGTAATGTTCTTAAAGTAACTTGTAGGTAAATAAGTATGTGCCTACTTACTGAAAGAGGGGGATTAATATATGGACGATAGCAGGTCAAGCTACCGGAACCTGACTAATAATCCCAATTAATCTTCAACCTTCCCAGTTTAGCAATAAGGTTGAAAATCTAATGAAGAAATTTGATAGTTTTTAGTAGCTTGATGTGCTGTCGTCTGTACATAGCTACGTATTTTGTTATTGGGCGAGGGAGTTTGAAGTTACTTTTTTCCGAAGGTGGAAAAACCATGGACTATCCTCCGCTCGGAGACGCGGAGGGGTGTGCCGGCTAAAAACCACCCAAGCGTTCGTCATCTGCCTTTCCGGAGGTCTGGGTTCTCCTAATTCTACGGTAGTCTTAAGCTCACTTTTTTGTTTTTTTTTCCGGGGTGGAAAATCCTCATGAATGTCCACCGCCCTGGGGTGGGCCGCGGTGTCTGTCAGACTATTACTGACTAAAAACCACCCCAGTATTCCATCTCACAGGTCTACACCAGGGGTTGCGAGAACAAACACTGCTTCCGCAACCGCCGATTGGTGCTGGCCCGCCACTGTAGGCCTCCTTCGGTCAAGGAGGGGAGTGAGGTGTATGACTCCCCCCTGACGTCTAAGAGTGGTGCGCGTGGAACACTTCGCGCCGCCACCTCGGGTCCTGATGATTGGGGGCGACAAATGTTCCCGAGTCTATCGCCCCTGGACCCATTTAAGGGGGCTGAAAGAGGGAGCTATCCATCCTCCACTGACGCCCGGTGCGTCTGCTGCGGGCCGGGTGAGAAGACGAGATCTCCCTCCCTTTCCGCAGCCTCCTTCTGCGAGACCACTGTATCGCAGAAGGAAACCACCGCATCCCAGGACTCTTCGCTGCCGACCATCGACTCGATTACGGCCGATAGCGACAGGTCACTGCCTACTTCAGAGATGAGGTCACGGCGCAGCTCCACCCAAGCGGCACACTTTGCCAGCGTATGCCGCGCCGTGTCCTCCCGGCTGACGACGAAGTGGTGACACCGGGCGTTCGGTTCCCTGTTTATGTGACACAGGTACTTCCCGAAGCAACCGTGCCCCGAAAGTACCTGTGTCATCCGAAACGTCAGGTAGCCGTGCCTTCTCCCGAGCCAGTCCGCCAGTACCGGCCGCATCGCCTCGATGGTGGTGAGGCGTGGTAGGGCGTGAAAGCCTGTTCCGCCCTTCCGCCACCAGGACCTCTCGGAGCTGCGAACGACGCTGTTCGAGCTGACAAAGCATCAGCCGTTAGCCCCGCTCCCGAGCCTCCTCACGCTACCGGAACAGTGACACGAGGACCTTCGCCTCCAGGTCCCAAGGCGAGGATCCAGCCAGTAGGCAGGCCGCCTCATAGGAGATCGTGCATAATTCATTATCATGTATAACTCTGATGGCCATTGCTCTCTGCGGTTGTTGCAGTACAGCGATGCTGCCGGCCGTCAGGTCAGAGGCCCACTTCGGGGCCTCATACAGGGCCATCGATCGCACAAATCCCATGAAGAGCCGCCCATGAAAGCGCCCCAGCTAACGTGGGCGCCAGCCGCCGGAAGTGGGGGCCGAAATCCCACCGGCTGTTGAGCACCAGTTCCAGGTACTTCAACACCATGGCCTCCGACTTGTTAAGGGCCACCTTCAGGCCTATTCGACGTATGCGGCCCACCACCTGTGATACCGCAGCCATCGCCCATAGCGAGCTCCCCCGGGCGGTGACCAGCGTGTCGTCCGCAAAACATGTCAGGTCTACCCCCGGTCTGTGCTAACCTCTCAGCATCCAGTCGCACGCCGTCGACGTTACGAAAAATCAAAGCATGGTAAAGGGCTTCAATGGTTGAAGAACGTCTAAGCGGACTGGCACTTCTCCACGTCCATAAAAACGTACCTATCCATTGAAGTAGATGAAGTGATAAGACGTTTCGGAAGAAGACGTGAAAAAAAATTGATTTCGTTATTTAATTAAGTATTTATAAGTTCAGTACTTATTAATTAAATACCTTCTTTTTAATTATCCCTATTATCAAAGTTTTATTAAAACTTCTTATGACTTGACCACGACGATGTGACCCCCCCCTGGCGCCAAAGCTGGATCCGCCCTTGGTAACGTCTGTCGTACACAAGGTAAATACAATGAACCAACAGAACCGACTTCATATAAAGAAGCTGTCAAAAGCTTTGAAGCTGAAAAATGGTGTGAAGCGATGGACGATGAAATTAAATCATTAAAAGAAAATTGTACATGGGATTTGGTGGACTTACCGAAAGGGAGGAAAGCAATCTCCTGTAAATGGATTTATAAGATCAAAACCAATCCAGATGGGACGGTCGATAAATATAAAGCCCGTCTAGTAATAAAAGGCTATTCGCAGAAAAAAGGCTTAGATTACTACGAGACATTTAGTCCCGTGGCAAAAACAACCACGATAAGGGCTGTCTTGAGTGTTGCTGCCCAAGAGAATTTGACATTGTCACAATTCGATGTATCTACAGCGTTCTTGTATGGAACCTTGCATGAGGAGATCTACATGAAGCCTCCTGAAGGATACCCTGATACATCGGGTAAAGTGTGCAAACTCAAAAAGAGCTTGTACGGTATAAAGCAAGCTCCGAGATGTTGGAATAGCTGCATTACTGAACATATATTAAAGATTGGATTCAAACAATGCGAGAGTGATCCGTGTCTCTTCGTTAGAAACAAAGACAGCAAAGAAAAGAAGCTGATTCTTGCGTTACACGTTGACGACGGATTGATCGCTTCTGCGTGCCCAAAAGAGACTGAAAGTTTTTTAAGTGAATTGAAACAGCGTTTTAAAATTACAATAAAACCTGGGTTATACTTTTTGGGAATAGAAATAGAAAGAAAGACTGATGGGTCAATAAAAATTGACCAAAAGGGTTACGCTCAACGCATTTTAGAGAGGTTTAACATGCATAACTGTAAAGCTGCTGTGACACCTATAGTCAAAGATGCTAGTGTACGAGAAAAGGAGAAAGAAAAATCAACTGAATTTCCATACAGACAAGCAGTTGGTGCACTTTCATATCTAGCTGTTGGGACAAGACCGGATATATCTTATGCTATCAGTGTTGTCTCAAGGAAGTTAGACGATCCCAGTCTTGAGGATGTGGCGAGAGTGAAGAGGATTCTACGCTACATTAAGGGAACCATCAATCATGGTATTACATACCAATCTTCCACTGCGACAAACTGTATACAAAGCTACAGTGATGCAGATCATGGAGGAGATCCTACTACGGGACAATCGACCTCAGGAATGATCTGCCTGTATTCGAAAGGAGCGATCACCTGGCAGAGTAAACGGCAGAAAACAGTTGCGATATCCTCAACAGAAGCTGAGATAGTGGCTGCAAGTGAAACAGCAAGAGAAATACTATGGCTTAAGAGAATATTGCAGTTCATGGTAACTGTAGAAGTTCTTGCAGAGCTCTACTTAGACAGTGAGTCTGCGATACGCTTGGCTCATGACCCACCTTTTGAACGTCATCAAAGGACGAAACACATTCAGATTCGTCATTTCTTTGTTCGAGAATGTGTTACCATGGGGAGATTAACTGTTCTAAAAGTGGAAGCAGCAAAGCAACTAGCAGATTTTCTTACCAAGCCGTTGTTAAGCCGCGAATAAAAGAGTTGAGTGCTCTTGGAGGCTTAGCATAGCTACAAAAACAAGACGGGATGTTAAGAAGTATGGCTACGCACCTTCTTTAAGGTTTTACTAGATGCTGGCCTCTATGCTTATATCTCATTGTGGTTGCTATGTTAGCCTGTCACTTTGTTACTATATATACTTCTAATTTGTGTTTTTTGATTTCTGCTTATAAATAATAACTCGTATTAATTTTCACAAGCAGTTCTTATTTATTCGTTTCATTATAATCTGTTCCGTCACCCCCTACATACACTTCTTCACTATCTTGCACATTCATCATCACACAATCGAAGTCCTTCCAGAACTTGTCTTTTATACTTTCTCTTGCCTTCGCACCTTTCCACTTCGTCTCTTGCAGACACGCAATGTTCACTCGTCGCCTTTTTAAAACATCCTCTAGTTCCCTTCCTCTTCCAGTCATTGTACCTACATTCCAGCTCGCACATCTCAATTTTACTTGCCTCACATTCCGAGCTTGCCTCTTACGTCGCACCCGCCCGTTCTGGTGCGACAACCCTTGTCCATTTCCCACAGAAGCCGGGTGCTGCCCCTGTGCGTCGCCTGTGGGGTACGCCCTCGCCCTATCGCGCATCCTATTCTTTCTTTCCCTGGTGCAAGCCTACCGCCACACTGAACTCCTCGGTATTGCCAGCAGCCGACCGGACGTAGGTACGAGATTAACTGTACATAGCACGAATTAACTCTACATACTTCCTAGGCAAAACTTTCTCTTTCAGGGCCCACCACAGCACATCACGAGGTACCCTATCATACGCTTTCTCCAGATCAATGAACACCATGTGCAAGTTCTTGTGTGCACGTCTGTACTTCTCGCACATTTGGCGCAGTGAAACAGTGGCGTCCATTGTTCCTCGACCTGGCATAAACCCAAACTGGTTTGGGGTAATCTCACTCTCCTCTCGCAATCTTTTCTCAATCACTTTCTCCCATACCTTCATACTATGTGACATGAGCTTTATCCCTCGATAGTTGTTACAGTCCTGTACATCACCTTTATTCTTAAAGATGGGCACTAGTGAAATATTGCACCATTCTTGTGGGATCCCTCCTTCATGCAACAACTTATTGAAGAATAAAGTCAGCCACATACCTACATCCATCTCCTTTTAAACACTTCCATACTTCTACTGGTATATCATCTGGGCCCATAGCTTTTCCATTTTTCATACCTTGAACTGCTATTCTTACTTCATCCATGCTAATTTCTCTTACCAAACCCATTTTCTCTTGTACCTCTTTGAGCACGCCACTCCATTTATTCTCTTCGTTCATTAGTTTTTCAAAATAAACCTTCCATCGCTCTTTTATATCGTCATCCTTGGACAGAACCTTACCAGCATCGTCTTTCATACATTTGATATTACTTATATCTCTCGTTCTGATATAAGTAATATCAAATGTATGAAAGACGATGCTGGTAAGGTAATCCGGTAATCCGGTAGAGCTCCTTCTGGCCTCTAGGGCTGTCCAGTGAGTCATACAACTTCTCCTGCACCTTAGCCCTCGAAACTGCTACCGCCTTTTTTGCCTTTCTCTTCCATTCATTATAAATCTTCTTCTTGTCTTCTTTTAAACTATCATTCCCGTTTTCTACACCTTGCCATTCTTTAAAAGCAATTTTCTTTTCTTTGAGTATCTTTTGCACATCTTCATTCCACCACCATGTATCCTTTTCTATCACACCTTTCCCTTTGGATTCTCCAAACACATCTTTAGCTACACTCCTTATATAGTCCGCCATCTCTTTCCAACATTCATTCACAGATTTTCCTTCCATAGCCCCCATTTCAATCATCTACCACTTGGCTCTTAAACACACTAGCATATTCCTCTTTTTCTATCATACGCCATCTAGTTTTGGGCGAGGGCCGTTCCTTGTTCTTTCTGGATGAGACACTGACTTTTACCTCCATTATCAATAGTCTATGTTGTGAGACTAAGTCTTCACCTGGTAGCACTTTACAGTTTTTGACACTTTTAAGGACTGTTTCGTCTTACTAAAAAGTAATCGATTTGTGTCGCGTGGCGGCCGCTTTTATAGCTTATGAGATGCTCATTTTGTTTTTTGAACCACGTATTTGTTATTGCCAGGTTAAAGGCCGTAGCAGCTTGCAGTAGTGTCTCACCATCGGTGTTACGGTCTCCGTATCCCCAACCACCATGCACTCTTTCATACCCATCCTTCTGCTTTCCCACATGCCCGTTAAAGTCACCCCCTACATACACTTCTTCACTATCTTGCACATTCATCATCACACAATCGAAGTCCTTCCAGAACTTCTCTTTTATACTTTCCTCACACCCTGACTGGGGTGCGTACACACTAACTATATTAACAACCATACTCTCCACAATCACTTTAACAGCTATCATCTATCACTCACTCTTTTAACATCCACTACACATTCTTTCAAATGACTATCTAAAACTATACCCACACCATTTCGCTTACCATCGCTTCCACAGTAATAGAACTTATATCCTTCTCCTATCTCTCTTGCCTTCGCACCTTTCCACTTCGTCTCTTGCAGACACGCAATGTTCACTCGTCGCCTTTTTAAAACATCCGCTAGTTCCCTTCCTCTTCCAGTCATTGTACCTACATTCCAGCTCGCACATCTCAATTTTACTTGCCTCACATTCCGAGCTTGCCTCTTACGTCGCACCCGCCCGTTCTGGTGCGACAACCCTTGTCCATTTCCCACAGAAGCCGGGTGCTGCCCCTGTGCGTCGCCTGTGGGGTACGCCCTCGCCCTATCGCGCATCCTATTGTTTCTTTTCATGTTGCTTTGGGTTTCGGCAAAGTTTTACAGTCGGCCGCCAGCCTGACACCAACCCTCCTTGGGAAACTTTAATACGTTATATATCAGTAGTTTTTGGTAATTTCGACAAAATAAATAATACGGGTCTTAATTTTTTTTTATTATCTACAAGACGGACTAATGATCCTAGAGCCAGACTAACCCGACACTACACCGACGATATCCCGGACGTCAGCCTGTACGAGATTAGTATGGCCCTGAAACAGCTCAAGAACGATAAGGCGGCTGGGAATGATGGAATTACGGCTGAGCTTCTGAAAGCGGGTGGCCAACCGGTTCTTAAAGCGCTTCAGAAGCTATTTAATTCCGTCATACTTAAAGGCGAAACGCCTAAGGCGTGGCACAGGAGCGTGGTGGTGTTGTTTTTCAAAAAAGGTGACAATACCCTCCTGAAAAACTACAGACCGATATCCCTCCTGAGCCATGTCTATAAGTTGTTTTCTAGGGTCATCACGAATCGCCTCGCTCGCAGGTTCGGCGACTTCCAGCCTCCCGAACAAGCAGGCTTCCGAAAAGGCTTTAGCACCATAGACCACATACATACGCTGCGGCAAGTTATACAGAAGTCTGAGGAGTATAACAAACCACTATGCTTGGCGTTTGTGGACTATGAGAAGGCCTTCGATTCGATCGAGACTTGGGCGGTGCTACAGTCTCTCCAGCGGTGCCAAATTGACCATCGATACATTGGGGTGATAAAGTCTTTGTACAAAAACGCCACCATGTCAGTCCGTCTCCAGGATCGGGACTCGAAACCGATCCAACTCCAGCGGGGAGTGAGACAAGGAGATGTAATATCTCCCAAATTGTTCACTGCTGCGTTGGAATATGACTTCAAGCTCCTGGACTGGAAAGGACTTGGCATCAACATCAACGGCGAGTCCATCACTAATCTCCGTTTTGCAGATGATATCGTGGTCATGGCTGAGACCCTGGAAGATTTACTGGAAGACGCAGCGTAGGGAGGCCCCCAACAAGGTGGACCGATGACGTGGTGAAGGTCGCGGGAAGCCGAAGGATGCGGGCAGCACAAGACCGATCGCCTTGGGGGAGGCCTTTGTCCAGCAGTGGACATCTATAGGCTGACGAAGAAGAAGAAAAGTTACGGAGTGGGGGCTAATTACGTGACGACATGCGACATTTCAATTCAATATATCTTCCTAAGTATTTAAATGAAAGAAAATATACGTGTTTCAATCGAATATATAAAATTCTCGTGTCGCGGTCTCGCGTGACGGTCTGAGAATCTTTTTTGTTTTTTACTATTTATAAACTAATGCTTGACCGCAATCCCGCCTGATTAAGCAGTAATGCAATCGTTGATGGTAAAGCGCGCTAGTTAAATTATTTTTAGGATACAATCCATTAAATAGAAAGACAAAGATGCACTGAACTTAAATTTAGTTTGTGAACAAGGAACCGGAGGCTACGTCTGTATATTACATTGAACATTTATTTAATGTAAAACATAAACATTATTCAAAACTTTTTTTTTTTTTGTAGTGTGGCACTAGTTATGACTTTGTGCCAATGTCAAGTAAAATAAAAATCTTCAAAAGTTCTTCTTTCTTTCTCTTATGGCTTCGCACGGTTTGTGCATTTAGGCAATGTCACGTAATGAATTATTCATGTCGAAAAAGACGTCCGCGCGGACCGAACACGGAGGAAGATTTGGTTCAAAGTCATGATGTGGCCACTATCCTACAATATTTCAGTTCTTTATGAATTATTCACTGAATGCACTTTTTACTACATAAATCACGCGTTTTTATTTAGTAAACGACACTATAAATAATTAAAAGTCCAATGAAAAATGAGCGTGGCACTCATCTTAGCTTCCCGCCAAAACTCTTCTATTCAAAACTTTGAAATCAATAAAATATTCGATTAACACGACGAAACTAGATGACCCATCATCTGTAGACATCTGCGGTTACCCGGTCACCCGTTCCAGTGCATCGACACATTCAAGTAATAAGCTCGATGTGATGCATCCCTGCTTTAGGGCTTGGCGGACTAAACCGCTGACAGTGAGTATGCGAACACGCGTGTCCTCAACTCTCCTGGCTTTTATTTTTCTGCCTGATAAACCGGACCGTTACCGTTTTTCTGTCTGGGTATATTTATGCTAAGGTATTGTGAGAACACTCCAATGCCAGTTCTTTGGTCAGTTTTTGATCCGTGGGTGTATACTCTCAGCTCTTCCGGACCTGAGTAGTCACACTGCTCTTCTTCAAGCATTAGAAGATTATTGGAATGGCAGTGGAGGATTATTTAAATGACAGTAGAGTTTTACTGGTATGATAGTACAAATTTATTGGAATGGCTTTAAGGGATTATTACTAATATCGACAAAAAAAAAACAGTTATAATAATTTAAAGTTTTTTATTAGATTTAAAAGAAAAACAAAAGAGTAAAAGTAAAAAAATAAGTATAAGTAAAAATGTATAAACAATATGTACAAAAATGAGCTTCGAAGATGTGTGATATTGGTACAGAATCAATCAACTGTTTTTTTTTTGTCGATATTAGTAATAATACCTATTACTAATATCGACAAAAAAAAACAGTTATAATAATTTGAAGTTTTTTACTAGATTTAAGGGATTATTACTCATATCGACAAAAAAAAACAGTTATAATAAACAAAGAGATCCAATAACTCGTATTGGTATACTCTAGAACAGTTATAATAATTTGAAGTTTTTTATTAGATTTAAGGGATTATTACTCATATCGACAAAAAAAACAGTTATAATAAACAAAGAGATCCAATAACTCGTATTGGTATACTCTATAACAGTTATAATAATTTGAAGTTTTTTATTAGATTTAAGGGATTATTACTGATATCGACAAAAAAACAGTTATAATAAACAAAGAGATCCAATAACTCGTATTGGTATAGGTACTCTATAACAGTTATAATAATTTGAAGTTTCTTATTAGATTTAAGGGATTATTACTGATATCGACAAAAAAAAACAGTTATAATAAACAAAGAGATCCAATAACTCGTATTGTTATACTCTATAACAGTTATAATAATTTGAAGTTTCTTATTAGATTTAAGGGATTATTACTGATATCGACAAAAAAAAACGGTTATAATAAACAAAGAGATCCAATAACCCGTATTGTTTTACTCTATAAGTAAAAATACATAAAAGTAAAAGAAAAAGTATAAGTAAAAATGTGTACAAAAATGAGCTTCGAAGATGTGTGTGATCTTGATACAGAAATCAATCATCAACTTAAAACACTTACACAACTAAAAAACAAATTGATAAACTTAACTCTTAGCTGAAAATCAAACAATTGTATAAAGTACCTCAAAAACAAAAAAAAAAAAACAAAATATGTATTCTAAAAATTATAACAGTCTTAACTCATTCATAAAAAAAAACAAAATCTTAACTAAAGAAAGTATAAGTAAAAATGTGTACAAAAATGAGCTTCGAAGATGTGTGTGATCTTGATACAGAAATCAATCATCAACTTAAAACACTTACACAACTAAAAAACAAATTGATAAACTTAAAGAAAAAAACTAAACTTAAAATTTTAAGAAAATAAGCGATATTCATAATATAAATACTAGGAACAAACACAATCTTGCTGTACATCACACTCGTCTCCACAGAGTAGGCAACTCGTTCATGGGTCAATGTATACACTTTTACAACAAGCTTCCCATGGACGTTCGAAACTTACCCATTAAACGATTTAAGAACCATATAAAGGCCAAACTTTGCAAAAAGGGGTATTATAAAATCACAGATTATTTAGAAGACAAAAAAGCTTGGGACTGAGCTGCTCGCTCTGTTAAGCATTGTTAATTGTTATTAAGCAATATGCGTAATTATAAGGTAAAATATTGTAAACATTTTCATTTTTAATGTCTGGACTTGAAAAAAGACGATGATCCCTGACTTTGTTTCGGCTATTTCTTCTCAGAGGTAGTCAGTTAGGAAATGCCGGCTTCATCTAGTTAAAAAAAATAAAATAAAAAATAAACATGACGTGTAAAAGTGATCAGTGATCCTACTTGCTTAATAAACGATTTCATTTCATTTCATTTCATAACTCTTAGCTGAAAATCAAACAATTGTATAAAGTACCTCAAAAACAAAAAAAAAAAAAAAAAAAAATATGTATTCTAAAAATTATAACAGTCTTAACTCATTCATAAAAAAAAAATCTTAACTAAAGAATCGAAACCAAATTCATACATGTTTTTTTATATATTTTTTTTTTATTTTTTTTTTTTTATATTTTTTTTTTTCTCTCAGCGTTAATCCTAGTCGCATCCGAAGTCTTTTTCAGCTTATACGTTACTTAGAATAAAGTTTATAGAGCAACAAGGACCGGCGAAGGTCACGATCTTGTTCCATAATACACGTCAACGTCAAGTCGCGTAAGTTAATGCGCTTAAGCGATGTTCGCGACATTTCTGTAACAAACACGAGAACATTATCATGCATCCTGCAATATATGGACTAAACAGGATTGTATGGGTTAGTTTCGATATTGGTCAAAGGACCCTATAGCACTCTAGTGATCCAGTGCGCCTGTTATGCTGCGGATCTCCTCATTTCTGATTCGATCACGCAGAGAAACTCCTAGCATAGCTCTTTCCATTGCCCTTTGGGTGACCCTTTGTGTGATTTTCAAGTTATATCCTTATAATTTTCATATTATTACATTTATGTGCTACATTTTTACAAAATAATATTAGTGAAATCATTTAATATGAACGCTTGTGGTCAACTTTTATTATTTTATAATAATTTTTAACATTACATTTCATTGCAATTTTGCAAGCCAAAACTTTGGTAGAATGTAAACGGCATTATATTTTTATAACAACTTTGATATAAATATTTAATAAGAATTTTCTAAATTGTTTGAGTAGATCCAGAGATTATCACCTACAACCGTACAAAGTTTACCTCTTAATAATATTTTTTAGTATAGATAGAGTAATTTGACCAACTGTTTGATCGAAACTTGTTCAATAAAAATGCATAAATTATATAACAAAATTACTTACAGAAGGAGTGCTGTTGTCTCCGGAACCTCCTGGCAGGTCCAGCCTGGCCTTCTAGGCTTCGATGGCTTGCAGCGCCGTTAAGTTGGCCTCGCGCTGCCTCAGTTCCTCCAGCTCAGCTCGCTGCATCTCTTTTGCTTTGGCCTTCAGTTCGGCCTGCTCTGGGTCTTCCTTCTTGGACCTGGACTTAGCAGCTCGCAATAGCATCCCCCTCTCGGAGTCCTCGCGGCGCTTCTTGGCCACATGCTCGATCTCCTCCAAGAACTTGAGTTGGCCTTTCACATCTTGTGTAATTTCATATTGATTGTCAGACTGTGGAAATACATAAAAATTTAGAAACTGCATTAAAGAAATGCAGCGCAAAAGTGAAAAACAAAAAAACATTTTTTGTAAAAGAATCATGTCCATTGGCGTATTTTATTAATAGTTTTTATTTATATACAATATGTAAAGAAAACCCTGTCCGATCCGTGAAGGTATTGTTAGGTATCGTTAACTGATTCTATTAATGCCTACAAAGCCGGGCTAAACTTAAAAAAAAAATCCCCCAAAAAAAATAAATATTATTTCGAAAAAGCGAGGTAACTTAATGCATGTGCGGTAGGCAACCCGATAGCCCCGCCCCCCTTCACCCGCGCATGTATGCGCGGGTGAAGGGGGGCGGGGCATGCGGCACGTGGTCGCATCGCTATTCGCTCCGTCACAAATGGTGTTGTCAGTTTTTTAAAAATTACCAAATTTCGGGGAAATTGGAATTAATACCCGGGAAAAAAAGATTATTTCAAAATTCATTATTATTGTTACTATGATGATTATGTAAAATTTTATATTATATTTGGTCAAGTGTTTACCTAACCTTTATTATCCTTATAGGTCGGACAGGGTTTTCTTTACATATTGTATATACTCTCAACAGAGGAAAGTTTTGATTATGAATGTCGATACATAGGAGTGAGTGAAGACCAAAAAAGGTTCAGTAGGACTTTGTAGTGAAGTAAGACTATCCAGTTTGAGGGAGTGCAGCTTTATAATAATTTACCGATAGAAATAAGAGATGCTTCATTAGTCAACATTTTAAAAATTTGGTGAATGCCATATTTGACTAACCAACAATAATAAATGTATGTACTCGACAGATTGAAAGAGAATACATACTTATGTTTAATACTAAAGATATTTTGTTTAATTTCTCATATTTAAGTGAAGTAATGTTGTTTTGAGAAGTAAATATATTTAAATTTAAACTGAAACATGAAAGCTCCAAAGTTATCTAAACTTTATCACCTTGAACAACACTATAAAGTAAGAAGAAACTGAAAGGGAAAGAGTCATTGATGCAAAACTATATTGCCTGCAATAGACTTTGCTGCGTCGGATGTAAAAATGGTTAAGAAAGTCGTACTTATTTTCTTTTAAACTACTGCATCAAAGCAAGCAAAGCTAGAATGCACATCATTCATTTTAAATTTACTCACATTTTTGTCCATATAAACCCTTTGCTGCGCGATAGTAGCTAGTTTCTCCACCGGGGTTTTGAGCCGTTCTTGCAGTGCATGGCTCATGAGGTTAGCTACTTCAGGAGCGGATTCCTCCAAGTTGTGCTTGGATGTTATCACTTTGAGGCGCGCCTGCATCAAGCTCGTTGGCACCAAGAATTCCTCTTTACATGACCTGCAAACAGAATAGTATTTAAAAAATGTAGCAAGAACTAAAAATTATTGAATCATCTTAAATACAAACATTAACTTGACTGTAAGAGTCTTACCTGATCTGAGTCCCGATCACTTCCGGGGATTCAAGGATCCTCTGGGATTCTTCGGCCAAGTTAACATCACCCATGGCAACCACGTCGTTGATGTCATCTTCGCCCGCCATCTTGTCATCTACGAACGGTTGGGAGAACTGTCCCGAAGACTTCTTCTCCTTATTGAGGTTAGCTACTTCAGGAGCGGATTCCTCCAAGTTGTGCTTGGATGTTATCACTTTGAGGCGCGCCTGCATCAAGCTCGTTGGCACCAAGAATTCCTCTTTACATGACCTGCAAACAGAATAGTATTTAAAAAATGTAGCAAGAACTAAAAATTATTGAATCATCTTAAATACAAACATTAACTTGACTGTAAGAGTCTTACCTGATCTGAGTCCCGATCACTTCCGGGGATTCAAGGATCCTCTGGGATTCTTCGGCCAAGTTAACATCACCCATGGCAACCACGTCGTTGATGTCATCTTCGCCCGCCATCTTGTCATCTACGAACGGTTGGGAGAACTGTCCCGAAGACTTCTTCTCCTTATTGAGGTTAGCTACTTCAGGAGCGGATTCCTCCAAGTTGTGCTTGGATGTTATCACTTTGAGGCGCGCCTGCATCAAGCTCGTTGGCACCAAGAATTCCTCTTTACATGACCTGCAAACAGAATAGTATTTAAAAAATGTAGCAAGAACTAAAAATTATTGAATCATCTTAAATACAAACATTAACTTGACTGTAAGAGTCTTACCTGATCTGAGTCCCGATCACTTCCGGGGATTCAAGGATCCTCTGGGATTCTTCGGCCAAGTTAACATCACCCATGGCAACCACGTCGTTGATGTCATCTTCGCCCGCCATCTTGTCATCTACGAACGGTTGGGAGAACTGTCCCGAAAACTTCTTCTCCTTATCCTTGAGCAGGGATGTGCCGGGTTTGAGGACAGTGGAAAGCGAGGCAGTGAAGGCGAACGGTGGGGTAGAACGCGGAAAGGTGGACTTTCTTTTCACAGCCTTGCCCACCTTGTTCCAGTTAATCTTCGTGGCCAGTGGAATATTCTCCAGAATTGTTATTTTGCCGCCATTCTTCTGAGCCGGCTTCTAGTACAAGAACATGTGAATACATACAAATACAATCAGTCAAAATTTCATAGTGCTTAGATACTTACGCCCAACTAATTGTAATAAACACAAAATTTTTAATCAAAGAAGTTTACCATTTTGGAATATCTATTCCAAAATAGTAAACTTGTTTGATTAAAAATTTTGTGTTTGGATACGAACACGCTCAATTAACCTTAGTTGAGCGTGTTCGTATCCAAACAGGGGTATAAACAGAGAACGGTCTTCGAACTAAGAAGACACTTACATGAAAATGAAAATGGGACAGTGTCGGGAAGGGTTCATATTGAACACTACTATATTTATATACACCAAGGAACAAGTCAACACCAGATAACCATCACATAGAAGAGACAGTATTCACGACACGTGACTCGTGACCACATGAGTAAGAGCTGACGTTCCACGTAGCCAAGCATTTTTTTAGCAGTTTTGTTGCAGGCTTGGTTCGGCCCATTTTATATGAAAGAGAACTGCACGAGCTATTCAATTATTCGTGGTGTGTTGTACAGACGCCAGCACATCAAGCTACAAAAGCTACAATCTGCAAAATTTCTTTAATAGATTTTCATCTTCATCACTTAAGCTAAAGCTTGAGCCACTGGCGTGTGCACCAATGTACAGATTGGTGCAGTTACGAAGACTTGTGTTTCTTCAAAAGTCAGGCAGATTGAATAATAAAACTAGCAGTGAACATGGTGCATAAGCGAAGTTAAGATTAGGAACAAAACTTGGAGAAGTTGACTACCGTGCGAGATTAATAAGCCAAGTTTAGATTGGTATTCAAACTTTCAGAAGTTGATTACCGGTAAACAAATTTTCCTTAGAAAACTTATCAAGATAATGATGTAAATGATGGACAAACACAACCATGTGCGATAGACTTACAATAGGCGTGGTGGATCTGGGCTGATGTTGCAGTGGCGGGGGCGTTCTCACGGCGACACTGGGGTCAGACGCAACCACGGGTGCTCGTATCAGTGGAGCCGGCATTTGCTCGGGCATGGGTCCCGGCGCTGCCACACTCGTAGAAAACGTAGCCACGCCAGGATGCTGATGACAGAAGTCACACACTTAATACGCCGCAAAGTGTCAAGCAGTGGCAGGATAGGGTTAAATTTAGGATGTGTTCATGTTTGGCGCAAAACATTTTATCACTATTATCAATAATCAATTTAAAGAAAGTTTGTTTTTACCCGAAATACGCAATGAACTAGAATTAATAGATAAAAAGGCAAAATATTCCTTAAAAATTTATATAAAACATGCAAGCGAGCGAAAGTTAGGCACGAAAGGGTCGCACTAGTTGGCCCGGCTGTACGTTTGCGCCTAACACTAGAACTAAAGTGTTCAAAGGTAATTAGTATCAGATTATACACAATCATGATGAGTGTCGGATTAGATTCTTACCTTGTTATAAACCTTAGAGCTACACCTCCACCATATGTTATATGTATGATCGAGACTGAAATTGGACAAACAAATGCAAACACATCTCCTCAAGCAGGTGCTAAAGTACTGACTTTAGCACCTGATTAAAAATGCTATAGTAACATTGTCCAATTTCAGAAGCGGACTGGCTGTGCTTACTTACTGCCGACACGGTCGACAGCCGGATGGTCGGCGCCCGCGGCGCCGTGGGAGTGCTGTCCGCGGGCGCGGGGACCACCCTCAGGAACTTGTATCGACCATTCTCTTTCTTGAACATCAAATGACTCTTCTGCCCTGGTTGTAGACTCTGCACAGTTCGCCGCTTTATCTAAAAATGATAGCCTTTTTTCAATTTTATTCAAAGCCAGATTCTTTATTAATATACAAAAATTAGCTTTCATTACAAAAAATGAAAGCCAAGAATATAAGATGATTACTCCACAATAGTAATAAATTTAGCAGAGCACAGAACTTGTAGTAGAGTCAGAAAAAAAACACTGACACACAGAGTTGTTTGTTTAGTACCTATAACATGGATTTTATGATAGTTTTGTTGACACATTAAATGACTACGACCTATTATGGTTCATTAAAATAAATAAGGAGAGGCCACTAATGATGCTAAATCAGAAGAAAATTAAAATTTTGGAATAGATATTCCACAATAGTAAACTTTTTTTATTAATTTTTTTTTGTTTGGATGCGAACACGCTCAATTAATCTTAGTTGAGCATATTCGTATCCAAACAGGGGTATAAACAGAGAACGGCCTTCGAACTAAGAAGACACTTACATGAAAATGAAAATAGGACAGTGTCGGGAAGGGTTCATATTGAACACTACTATATTTATATACACCAAGGAACAAGTCAACACCAGAGAACCATCACAGAAGAGACAGTATTCACGACACGTGACTCGTGATCACATGAGTAAGAGCTGACAAAAAGGCTTGGGCTTGAGCTGCGTCCGATTATATACACTGATTGTTCTCTGATTTTTCCTCTTGTAGTTTTAACATGTAATTGTATGTTATTAATTCAAAGCCTGTATTACACACTATGTAGCCAAGCATATTGTACGTTACGGAATTGTATCGCTGACAGAGGTGTTCGGCACTTGTACAGCTACAAAGGAGCTAAACTTTCCACAGATTCGGGAACACTGTTGGAGCTGCTGAACCTTGGACAAAACTATCTTAGCATTGTGTAGATTCAATTTCTTAGTATTGTATAATTGCATGGCAAACGTGTGAGCACAATGTACGAATGTGCTGTAAGGTATTTTTTTGTTGGGTTAGTCTTTTTTATTGACTTGATAGTGCTCTGGCTGTTGAGAGTATGTCATGCTCACTCAAATGTCTCGCTGATGGTGGCGTGTGTGTTGGGTCATTAGGTTCCCTTCAATATGGTCGAGCTGAATGATGCTGATCCATTCGTCATGTTCGTGAACGGACGCCGTCAGAGGGGACTGGTCATCTCTTAGCTGCCACGGCGTATTTTAATTTCTGAATTGATTTTTGTGTGTTTTCCATAATGGACGCTCTCGGCGTACAATTTATTTCTGCATCGTTTTCACACGGTTGATTTCAAAATGAATGATGTAATCAAATATTTGTAAAATTAGCTTGAAAATTTAAAAGAGTGTCCATGGAGTTTCTTGCCCGTTCTTCTCCATAGGTACCTACTCTTTGGAATGAGCGACTAGCTTCATCTTATTGACTGACCGACCTTCTGACAATTCAAAAGTGCCTGTAACTGGTTTTGAAATAAATGCTTTGATTTTGATTTTTGATTTTGACGTTCCACGTAGCCAAGCATTTTTTAGCAGTTTTGTTGCAGGCTTAGTTCGGCCCATTTTATATGAAAGAGAACTGCACGAGCTATTCAATTATTCGTGGTGTGTTGTACAGACGCCAGCACATCAAGCTACAAAAGCTACAGTCTGCAAAATTTCTTTAATAGATTTTCAACTTCATCACTTAAGCTAAAGCTTGAGCCACTGGCGTGTGCACCAATGTACAGATTGGTGCAGTTACGAAGACTCGTGTTTCTTCAAAAGTCAGGCAGCTTGAATAATAAAACTAGCAGTGAACATGGTGCATAATTTAAGATTAGGAACAAAACTTGGAGAAGTTGACTACCGTGAGAAATTAATAAGCCAAGTTTAGATTGGTATTCAAACTTTCAGAAGTTGATTACCGGTAAACAAATTTTCCTTAGAAAACTTATAAAGATAATGATGTAAATGATGGACAAACACAACCATGTGCGATAGACTTACAATAGGCGTGGTGGATCTGGGCTGATGTTGCAGTGGCGGGGGCGTCCTCACGGCGACACTGGGGTCAGACGCGACCACGGGTGCTCGTATCAGTGGAGCCGGCATTTGCTCGGGCATGGGTCCCGGCGCTGCCACACTCGTAGAAAACGTAGCCACGCCAGGATGCTGATGACAGAAGTCACACACTTAATACGCCGCAAAGTCAAGCAGTGGTAGGATAGGGATAAATTTAGGGTGTTTTAATGTTTGGCGCAAAACATTTTATCACTATTACCAATAATCAATTTAAAGAAAGTTTGTTTTTACCCGAAATACGCAATGAACTAGAATTAATAGATAAAAAGCAAAATATTCCTTAAAAATTTATATAATACACGCAAGCGAGCGAAAGTTAGGCACGAAAGGGTCGCACTAGTTGGCCCGGCTGTACGTTTACGCCTAACACTAGAACTAAAGAGTTCAGAGGTAATTAGTATCAGACTATACACAATCATGATGAGTGTCGGATTAGATTCTTACCTTGTTAAAAACCTTAGAGCATGCACCTCCACCATATGTTGTATGTATGATCGAGACTGAAATTGGACAAACAAATGCAAACACTTCTCCTCAATCAGGTGCTAAAGCCAGTGTGTAACATTGTCCAATTTCAGATACGGACTGGCTGTGCCTACTTACTGCTGACATGGTCGACAGCCGGGTGGTCTGCGCCTGCGGCGCCGTGAGAGTGCTGGCCGCGGGCGCGGGGACCACTCTCAGATGCTTGTATAGACCATTCTCTGTCTTGAACAAATGAGGCTCCTGTCCTGGCTGTAGACCCTGCACAGTTTGCTGCGTTATCTAAAAATGATAGCCTTGTTTAAATTTTATTCAAAGCCAGTTTCTTTATTAAAATACAAAAATTAGCTTTCATTACACTAAATGAAAGCCAAGAATATAAGATGATTACTCCACAATAGTAATAAATTTAGCAGAGCACAGAACTTGTAGTAGTCAACAAAATCAGAAACACTGACACACAGAGTTGTTTAGTACCTATAACATGGATTTTATGATAGTTTTGTTGACACATTAAATGATTACCATCTATTATGGTTCATTAAAATAAATAAGAAGAGGCCACTAATGATGCTAAATCAAAAGAAAATTACAATAAAAATAGTTGCTTTTCTTAAATTATAATGACTCAACTATTGTAGATATTCGGTTGATTGACCGTACGGTCTACTCATTTCATGCAATATGAAATAAGTAGAAAAATGTATTATGCAGTGGGAGTATGTGTGTACTCCAGAGATAAAAGGTAATCTCAACTTTGTTGGTTATCATTAGCAGTAGGGCCGCCAAATTATGTCTGAATTTACATAACTTCCTACAAGTGTAATAACTTCTTCAAGTATATATATAGCGTTCATCCGTAAGAACCATACTTCAGTCAAAATCCATGATTTCCGAAGGACAATAACACCTGAACACCATAATCTATTTAATTTGTAGATAAGATATTGACGTCAAATTATTGAAGATTTCATACTCTAGTGCATGGCTGAAAAATATTTTTAAATGATCATGTAAATCTCTCAATAAAACAGTTTTAATTCAATCCCTTTTTAAATCTCGCGATGGAAGGTCTACGCAGATGCTAGATAATAGTAAATCCATAAACGACAAAACTTATAAAATTATTATTACCTACTAAAAACACAATAATATTTATTAGTGCATGGCTGAAAAAAAACGTAATTACTGTAAGTTTTCATACAAGAAAAGTATACTCAAAAGTATCTTTTTTAGCCACTTTTCGAGTTATTAGGGGCCGTTCAAGTATTACGTAAGCAGATTTATTACAGTTATTTACCCCCCCACCCCCCTTGTCAGCAAAAGTAAGCAAAGCTCTTACCCCCTCCCCCCATGCTTACGTAAACATTTTTCGATTATTATTTATTTGTATAGATTTAATATTAATATTATTTATTTGTATAAATTTACATTAAATAAATAAAAAGATTGTGAGTTTTTAATTAGAAATTATCAATCCTTTTTTTTTTACATATTATAAACCAGCGCTTGATCGCAATCCTGCCTGATGGTAAGCAGTGATGCAATCGTTGATGGTAAAGCGCACTAGTTTATTAAGAGCCTATTCACTCTAGCCTTGAAGACACTCAAATTGTAGTCCGACGGAAACACCGCTGCTGGCAAATTGTTCCAGTCCCTCGATGTACGCGGTATAAAGGAGGAGGCGAAACGCTTCGTCCGGATCGTAGTGGTGTTAACAACGTAGGGTGGAAACCAGCCGTACGACGGATCGTCCGCTGGTGGAACGGAGATGGGGGAATTAAATCATGCAATTCCATCGCACACTCCCCGAAATGCATCCTATAGAACACCGAAAGGCTGGCTACTCTACGCCTGTGCTCTAGGCTTTGGAGACCAACTCGAGTTAGATCAGGGTCACCAATCAGCCTCTCTGCACGTCTCTCCACCGAATCCAAAGTGGCCAGGTGACACTTGGCAGCACCAGCCCAAATGTGGCTGCAGTACTCCACACACGAACGGACCTGTGCTTTGTATAACATTAGAAGCTGCCCAGGTGTGAAGTACTGCCGGACCTTTGCGACAACGCCAAGTTTCCTGGCAGCCACCTTGGCCTTGGACCCAATGAACCGCTCAAAGTTAAGGTTTGAGGAAATCTCAACTCCCAAAAGCTGAAGGCGGTCGGAACACTCCAAGGACACATTCCGAAAAGTAGGGGCCAAGGTGAACGGGCTCCTTTTGGCGGTGAAAAGACACGCCTGTGTTTTCGCGGCATTGAATGCTACAAGATTGGCACTGCCCCATTCGGAGACTGCCAGCAGTGCAACACTCATTCGCTCAACCATGGCCTCTCTTTCGGACCGGATTGATTCCCTACTAGCCCGAGCATCCGGCAGGTATCTCTCTACAACTGTGCTGTCATCAGCTTACCCATAGATACCGGGCATCAGCAGATCGTTAATATGCAGTAGGAACAGAATTGCAGAGAGAACAGACCCCTGAGGAACACCGGCATTAGTTGACATGGGCTCAGAAGAGCATCCGTCGACAACAACTCGGAGGGACCGTTCAGTCAGGAAGTCTTTTACCCAGCCAGTCAGGCTAGGGGGAATGCCGTACGCTGGAAGCTTACTCAAAAGGCCAGCGTGCCATACCCGGTCGAAGGCCTTCGAGACATCAAGGGAGACAGCAATCGCTTCCCCATTCTTCTCGAGGGCCTCGCCCCAAAAGTGAGTGGCATACACTAGTAGGTCCCCAGTTGACCGATTGCGGCGAAACCCGTACTGTCGGTCACTGAGGAGATCGTTACCTTCGAGGTATGCCAAGAGGCGCGAGTTCAGTACACGCTCCATAATTTTGCAAAGTATGGAGGTGATCGAAATCGGCCGATAGTTGGCAGGATCGGCACGACTACCCTTCTTGGGCACGGGCTGCACGTTAGCAAGCTTCTGGAAGCTTGCTAACGTGCAGTGAACTAATAGTCCTGGGACTTGGGCACTATACCAGTCCTAAATGAGAGGCGATACAAGCGCATCAATACAGGAGACAACTCGGGCGCACATGCTTTAAGAACAATCGCTGGTATACCATCCGGACCACTAGCCTTATTTACGTCCAGACGACACAGTACTCTCAGAACCTCCTTGTTTCTAATGCGAACCTCAGGCGTTGAAGCTCCGCAATGAGGTAAATTAGGTGGAGTAGCACTGCCAGTATCAAGACGCGAATTATGGGCAAAGAGAGAAGCAAAGAGACCTGCTTTCTCTCTCGCCGTATGAGCCAGTGTTCCATCAGGCCTAACCAGCGGAGGCAGTGAGGGCCGACAGAAGTTCGCCTCAACTGATTTGGCAAGGGACCAAAAAGATCTGCTACCGGATGGCTGCGCAGATAACTTGTTGCCAATATGGGTAATGCGGTCGAAGCGAGCCTTCTTGAGCGGCTTCTTGCAGGACTTGGCAGCACGGTTAAAGGCTCTCTTCTTTGAGCTTAGATCCGGAGCTCCGCGGTCACGAGCGTCAAACCCAGGCGAGAAATGCCGTGTGCTTACGCTGTTCAGCTTGGACACAATCGGCATTGAACCATGGGCGAGCCGAGCCACCACATTTATTATCCTTGATAATTTCATCAATTCTAATGCAATAATGATAAGTAAATAAATATATACGGATAAAAGTCACAGATTGAGCTAGCCCCAAAGTAAGTTCGAGACTTGTGTAATGGGATACTAACTCAACGATACTATAAAGATAAATATATAGATAAATATCCAAGACCCAGCCAATCAGGAAAAGGTCGTTTTTCCATCATGACCTGGCCGGGGATGGAACCCGGGGCCTCCACGTCGCAGGCAGGCGTGTTGACAGCTGCGCCTCAGAGAATGACGAAGCCTTCCTTTACCTTTAGTTATTTTTTTTTATGCAAAGCATTATAAGGATCATTTATTTGTAGGTAATTCCCCGAAAATACGTTTCGTTTTCAAGCAAACAGAATGTGAGGGTTGCCATTTGTGTTAAAAAAAAAAATATATCAATGACGTAATCATCATCTAGACTCCCCTACCCCCCATGTCATTAAAAATAAGCAAAGCAAAGACGCCCCCGCATTTAATTTTTTGACAGTACTTTTCACAACTAAAAAGTGTAAAATAAACACGTTTTTTACAAAAAAAAAAAAAAAAACAGCCGACTTCGATGTCTTTGGTTTTTTTATATCAGTTTGTAAAATTATTAATATTTTATTTCAGTAATATCTTTTATTTATTTTAATAAATTTTATTTAAAAAAACTTTACTTTGTAGCACAAAGTCAAGTTTTTTAGGATAAAAAAAATTAAGATAAAATGTTAATAATTTCAGATAAGAACAGTTGTAAAAGAAAGGCAAAACGATAATTCATTTAAATAATTATCTATTCATAATAACAATAAATAGAAGTTGGATGGATGGATTGAACTTCCAAATAAATTTTCCAATACATTTTAATTCCTCTAAAGCGAACGGATCATAGTTGGTTAGTCTATACTCTGTTTTTTAATCTCGTAGACTAAACTGACATTACGAGTGTTGGCAGTTTATCGCAATTCTTAAATAGTGCCGAAACTTAGCGTTCATAAAATCAAGTATCGTTTTTTTACAATAAGTTATCCTGAAATAATGTGTAGGTACTTATTAAAAACGTAATAATACAAAATTAATAATGTAAATTTGACATTTTGCATGTGTCAATTTAGTCTACGAGATTAAAAAACAGTATAACTATAAAGAGAGCGTACGCGGCAACTCTATGCACACAGTTACGCATGCTTCTGTGTGAGTGAAATTTGCAAAAAGTTACCCAAACTTGACGTTCCGCGCTAGCCGTGAACGCTCTTAATAAAAAGCTCTATCTTAGTCTGTATGTTTTCATGTCTATCATGTTGTTTTTCAATGTTTTTCATGTCTTCCAAAAATAATTTTATTGTAATACTTCACATTTAGAGCATAGTTGCATCTTTAGTGGACAATAATTCCTTATCAATTTGGCACAGACTATCTTTAGACCCTGAGAAAGAACATAGGCTACCTTCGTGGTAAGACAGAAATTTTAAACCACACCCTCACTGTTTCTCTCTTCTCTTTCTGTTTCTTTCTTCTTCTTCATTTTGGAGAGGACTGACGTTTTGACGTTTGTGCGGGTGGGATGGTTATATAGTTTATTTACGCAAATAAAATTAAATAACAAGTATTCAGTGCCTTATAGACTTTAATAAGTTGTAAAAGTACGTAAAAGTTGTAAAAAAACATACAGTATAGTGAGGCTTCGTGATTGACCCTAAATTGCGCAATTTTAGAATATATAAATATCTTAGTCACCAAAGGATACATAATTATGTATCTCCAATAAAAAAATAATAAAAAAGCAGTATTTGAAAGTCAACTGGAGAGGTTCAGGGAGGTCCAAGAGGCTACAAGAATGGCGGTGAAGTGTGGGGGTTGTGGCAATTTTTTACCCGAATACGGCAAAGCAAAAGGAGGGTTATGATTTTGACAGGCTATGTATGTATGTATGTATGTTCATCTGTTCCCTCGTAACTTCTAAACTACTTATCAGAATTCGACAAATGATATATCATTAGAAGCGTCTTAATTGTCCGCTGGTTATAGGCTATATGGAGTTCCACAAAAACTAACGTGGCGCCCTCTAGCGGACAAAACATACAGAATAAAAAAATAAAGTTAAGATAAATATGTCGTGTTTGGTATCATTTGAAAGCTCTTTACTTGTACATTTTGAATATATATATATTACTAGCATTTGCTTGTGACTTTACCTGTATTCAGGGGCTGATTGCATATAATTCACATCTTTTCGTTCATAGCTTCTTTACTACTTATCAGAATAAGAGCACTGCAGTACCATTAGAAGGGCCTTGATATTCTGTTGTCACCAAATTTAGTATTACGCCCTCTAGCGGACAAAAAGTTCTATTTCAATATAATATTAAAATAAATATACCGTATTTGGTATCACTTGATAGAACTTCACGAGTACTTTATGTTTGTACATAATCCCGAGTAATGCTTCGTAGAAATTTGAATGTAAACCGGGGTTTGGTAAACGGAGCGATGGGAGTGGTGAAAGCCTTCGAATGGCCTGCTCTTCGGCGCGATCAGTTGGAACAGAGAGAACAGCCAAGCGCTGTTCTCATACAATTTGACGACGCATCCATAAAAGCAGATATTAACGGACTTAGCAGAATCGAGCCTTGCCTCACTGAATTTGACGGTGTGAGGGGATCTGGGCAAATTCAGCGTAAAATGCTCTCGCCGAGTCTTTCTTGGGGTTGTACTGTACATAAATTACAAGGTTGTACTCTAGATAAAGCAGTTATCGATCTAGGAAAGTCATTGTTTGGTAAAGGACAGGCCTATGTCGCTAGTAGAGTCAAAACCGTAGAGGGATTGTTTATAAGTGTCTTGGATCATAATAAATTAAATTACTTAAAAATCCACATGACAGTCGATCGTTATCACAATTAGATAGATTAAGAAATCTTCCCAGGTCCTCTTAATATGTGAAACATCCAATCTATTTATACTAACGACCTCATCCACTAATTCATGACCCATTCGCTGCCATCGACGCAAATGTGCGTCGCCACTACGTAATACTGGGAGCTTCGCGCTATGATCCACGTGCTACGAAATAGAAAATAGGATATCTCTACATATTACTATACGCCGATTCATAAGTCAAAAGAGATGTCGTATGTTAACTACCTAGTTTTTAGTTCGTCAATTTTTAATATTATGCGCCACAAATACACTTTAACACCAAAATAGTACAAATAATAAAAAGTAAAAGAACTAAAACCCAACTACGACAAAAAACGACGCTGAAAAAGTATAAAACAAGATTTTCAGAATACTGAACTGAACAAAGTTGCTAATATAGTTGTAAGTAGATGGACACAGTAGAGTCTACCAAGATGCCTTCGTTGTAAATTGACAATAATGTCATACAACACTATTCTGAAGTATGCAATATTCACTATGTAGAGATAAATTTTCATGTTTGGAAAGGCGTAGTCACACGTTACATATACCTACCTACCGTAGCACTTTGATAACGTGTGACTGCGGTTTTCCAAACATGAAAATTTATCTCTACATAGTGAATATTGCATACTTCCTAAAACTCCTTTGCTCAATTAGAGACTACCTGACTGTCGATTTACGCAAACAGTTAGTTATTGTGATACTGTGTATGGCCCATACCTGTTAGCAAGAATAGAGAATCTAATTCAACACATACAGAATGCTTGTACACGGTTCTGTCTAAAGATACCTCGTAGAAGTCATGTAACAACATTTATAAATGAAAATAATACATTGAAAATGGCTGCTAGGAGAAGGTTACATATGGCTAGTTTCCTTTTTGGAGTAGTCGCTACACAAAAACCTCACTATCTGTTTGAGAAGTTAAGTTGGAAACAGAGCAAATAGTTACCACGTTGTCTACCAAACCCCTTTGTAAAGTGGCACATAAGACTGCAGCTTTCAGGGGGAGTTTCCGGTATGCTACCCCCCACTGTTGGAATAACATTCCTCCACCAGTAAGAGACCTTAGAACAAAGAAGCACTTTTTAAATATATTAAAGAAATATTTCTTGCAGATACAGCAGACAACTTTAACTTAAAATATTTAATTTTTTGGTTGCTCTTTCTGTACTCACCTCAAAGGCAATGGCCTCTGGGCAATGGATATGGTTTTCCATCAGTGAGAGTGGCATTGGATCCTCCCTGCTTAAGCCCAATTTGTCATGATTTTCAGTTCCTTTGGTGGGTGTGTTCAGGAAGCATGGTTATCATTTGCCAGCTCCATGCTGTTGTGCAAATGGCCGCCATTGACGCCCATGGGGGAAGCCTAAAAATGCAATATTAAAGAGTAATCAAAGATATTTATGTACCTACCTAATAGAAAAACACACACTATACACAATATTATAAATTTTTTCTATGTTTAATTAATATTTACATAATATCCTCACCTAGTTTATCACGTAATAATCCTGTGAAAAAATTACACTTACCCGAATATTGTCTCACGCTGGGACGTCATTAGGTCATCCGAGAGGTGGTTGCTGAAAATCAGCTGTTGACAATAGGTTCGTCTGAAGTCACAGCATTTTGCTGAGCAACGACCTTTTCTTGCACAGATGCGACGCACAGTTAAACTGTTATTTGTTTTGTAACACATTTAATTATTTACTCCTCTCTGCAATTATCTTTTTGTGTTTTATGTTGTTGCTTGGTTTGTTCTCAATTTCTCATCAGCTGGTGTCGCGCTCGCGGGCGCATTAGAATGACAGGCGCTGAGGCGGATTGAATTGTCAATTAATGTGTGCTGTGTAATGTCTATGGCAGGGAGTTTGGCGGGAATGTCAAGATGAGTGTCACGCTCATTTTTCATTGGACTTTTAAAATTATTTATAGTGTCGTTTACTAAATAAAAGCGCGTGATTTATGTAGTAAAAAGTGCATTCAGTGAATAATTCATAAAGAACAGTGAAATATTGTAGCATAGTGGCCACATCATGTCTTTACGCTAAACTACTCCTAATCGGCCACACGCGGGAAACGAAAGAAGTTAGATTAGTTAGGATAAGTTTAGGATAAGCTAGGATAAGTTAGGATTAATTAGGATAAGTTAGGATAGAAGTTTACCCAAGAAAATATTTACTGAAGACTAGGCTGTATGACGTACTATGCCTTTGCCTTTTCCGTTCAGAAGAACGGAAAGTATTGAACCAAAAAAAAAATTTCTATGGCAGGATTGTCACGGTCGGTTTGGCGGAAATGTCAAGATGAGTGTCACGCTCATTTTTCATTGGACTTTTAAAATTATTTATAGTGTCGTTTACTAAATAAAAACATGTGATTTATGTAGTAAAAAGTGCATTCAGTGAATAATTCAAAAAGAACAGTGAAATATTGTAGCATAGTGGCCGCATCATGTCTTTACGCTAAACCGCTCCTCCTTAAAGGAGTTAGGTTAGGTTAAGTTAAGCTCCGTGTGCAGTTTCTGGCCTGCCATCGGACGCGTCCCCAGGTGGCGGATAGGGGAACGGCCCCCAGATATGGGGGTTACCGGTTTACCGGCGCGGACCAAAACCAGATGCGGGGACCGCTTCGGCGGTCACACGTGCGGCGGGTCGGCCACCACTCGAGGTGGCTGACGTGACCCGACCTCCGGGTCACCGTCGGGCAACCCGGTCTTCTCATTGAGAGGAGCTGGGGGCCCCGTTTGCTTCCGGGCAAACGAGTGGGGCTAAGAGGAAGGACACCTCGCTAAAAAACCCTTGGCTGCTGCGTCTTCTCGCACAAAAAGACGTACCCAGCCCGGCCCCTCCCTGTGGAGTGGAGGGACCACTGTGGGCCCGCCCTGGGCGGGAATCGCCGGCGGGGGATTGGTAGTTGGGCTGTGCCATTTTCCCATGACCCCGCCACTCAGGCGATGTCGTTGTGCCGCTGTGGGTTTAGTGGGTATTCCCGGCTTCGGCTGGGCGAGTCCCACACACGCCCTTCGGGGTATGGTGCGTAAACGCATTACCACAGCGTAAAAAAAAAGTTTGAAAATTGGAGGTTGGAACTTGGGGAGACGATCGTTAGCGACCGCTACGTGCGTTTCGAGATCTCCCCCCAGAATCCACGGGAGCGCCGCAGCACCCCCTCTTCATCGGGCCGATCCCCGTTTCCAAAGTGGGCTCTGACCCACCTGGACCGGGAGGCGGCAAGGGAGGCCGCGTTCGCCCAGGACTGGCTTTGGCCAGGTCCCGGCGTGGACGTCCTGGACGTGGACGCGGCGGCGACCCGTTTGAGGGGGTCATTGACCGAGGTATGCAACGCCAGGATGCCTCGGTCGAGACGTCCGCCTCCCCGACGAGCCTTTTACTGGTGGTCGGAGGAGTTGGCGGAGCTGCGGGCCACCTGCGTGGCGGCCAGGCGGGCCTATACGCGATCGCGTCGGCGGCGCCTACGGGACGAGGCCGACGAGGACCGCCTCTACGCGAGGTACATAGAGGCAAAAGCGGCCTTCAGGTCGGCCATCGGCGCCGCTAAGGACGCGGCGAGGGCCGAGCTATTGAAGGGTCTCGACAATGACCCATTCGGGAGGCCATATAAGGAGGCGCGGAACAAACTGCGCCACAGTGGTCCCCCGGTTGCCGAGACCCTCGAACCAGCGCTCCTGGATGGGCTAGTGCGTTCCCTATTTCCGCGCAGGGATACGCACTTTACCCCACCAGTAATGGACCCCCCACGGGGAGTGGCTCAACCGGAGGAGGAAGCTCCACCTGCCCCGGTCTCAGAGGAGGAATTTGGGGCGGCAACTCTTCGTCTCCACGCCAAAAAGACGGCTCCCCGCCTGGACGGCGTTCCCGCTCGGGTGGTGGCCATTGCGGCCACCGAGATGGAGGGAAGGTTTCGGGATCTCTTCAACGCGTGCTTCGCGTCGGGGAGGTTCCCGAAACCTTGGCGAGTAGGCCAACTATGCCTCCTCCGGAAGGAGGGACGGCCGGCGGACTCCCCCTCGGCATACCGGCCCATTGTCTTGCTTGACGAGGCCGGTAAGATGTTCGAGGGGATCATCGCCGGCCGTCTCAAGCGGCATCTGCGGAGCGTGGGACCGGACCTGTCGGACGCCCAGTTCGGATTTCGAGCTGGTCGTTCGACAGTGGACGCCCTGGCCCGTCTAAAGGGCCAGGTGACAGAGGCGGTGGGAGTGGGGGATGGGGTGTTGGCTGTGTCATTCGACATTGCCAACGCCTTCAATTCCATCCCCCACTCCACCATCCTGGAAGCGCTCCGGTTCCACGGAGTGCCCCTGTACTTGCGGGGCCTCCTGGCCAGCTACTTGGAGGACCGTGCTGTCCTCCTCGTAGACAGGGCTGGCCAGCTCCGGCGATACGCTGTCGGAGCCGGCGTTCCACAGGGGTCCGTTCTAGGGCCTCTTCTGTGGAGCGTCGGTTACGACTGGCTCCTGCGGGGAACCCTCCTTCGAGGCACGAGTGTCATCTGCTACGCAGATGACACTCTCCTCACTTCCCGCGGGAGCACCTTCAGGGAGGCAGCCAGTTTGGCGTCGGCGGGCGGATCCTTAGTGGCCGGAAGGATCCGCCGCCTGGGCTTGAGGGTGGCGCTGCACAAAACGGAGGCCGTGTTCTTCCACGGCCCCCGGCAGCGCCCCCCACATGACGCCCACATTTTTGTGGAGGGCGTCAGGGTCGGAGTCGAGGCCCAGATGAAGTATCTGGGCCTCACGTTGGACAGCAGGTGGCGCTTCGGCCCGCACTTTAGCGGGCTGTCGACGCGCCTGCTGAAAGCTGCGGACGCCCTCTCATGGCTCATGCCGAACATGGGAGGGCCAAGCATGCGGTGCCGGCGTCTATTCGCCGGCATACTGCGGAGTATGGCCCTTTATGGGGCCCCCATTTGGGCGGACTCCCTCCATAGGAGGGAAAATGCCACCGCTCTTCGGGCGCCCCAAAGGGCCATCGCCCAGCGGGCAGCGCGGGCCTACCGCACGGTAGGCTTCGCTTCGGCATGCGCTCTGGCGGGCACCCCGCCTTGGGAGCTCGAGGCGTGGGTGCTCGCCAGAGTGTACGAGTGGACGGCGGGGCGCAGGGCGCTGGGCGAGCGTCCGGCCCCCGAATTGAGGGAGGCCGTCCGGCGGGAGGCGAGGGTCGCTCTTGTCCGGGAGTGGACGCGGGACCTCGCCTCCGCCGTCTTCGGCCGCCGTACCCTCGACGCCATCGGGCCGGTCCTGGAGGACTGGCTCGACAGGCGTCACGGGTTCCTCTCCTTCCGTCTGGTGCAGGTACTCTCCGGTCACGGCTGCTTCGGCAGGTACCTGCACCGGATAGAACGAGAGGAGACACCGTCGTGCCACGGTTGTGGCGCGGCGGAGGACACGGCGGAACACACCCTCGCGGTGTGCCCGTCGTGGGCCGTGCCGCGCCGCGGTCTTGTCACGGCGGTTGGTGGCGACCTCTCGCTGCCCGCCATCGTCAGAGCGATGGTGGGGAGCGAGGGGGCTTGGGTGGCGATGGCCTCCTTCTGCGAGGTCGTGATGTCGCAGAAGGAGGCAGCGGAGCGCGAGCGGGAGGAGGATCCCCTCGCCCCGGCGCTCCGCAGGCGGCGTAGGGGGAGGAGAAGGCGGGATTTCGCCCGCTTTCTACCTCCCTGAGGTGAGCGGCGGGCGTGAGGCCGACGCCCGCCTTACATCGCTCACCACGTGGGAGCCACGGCCCCTCCCTGAGAGGGGCAATTGAGGGCCCGCCTTTTTTAGGCGGGTTTCGCCGGCGGGGGAGAGGTAGCTCAGGCTGCGCTAGTTTCCCACTCCCCCGCCACTATGGCGATGCCGGAGTGCCGCTGTGGGTTTAGTGGGTATTCCCAGCTTCGGCTGGGCGAGTCCCACACACGCCCTTCGGGGTAAGGGGCGTAAATGCATTCCCACAGCGTAAACAAAAAAAAAAAAAAAAAAAAAAAAAAAAAAAAAAAAAAAAAAAAAAAAAAGTATAAATAAGGATAAGTTAGGATAGATAATTACTGAAGAAAAAAATTACTGAAGACTAGGCTGTATGGCGTACTATGCCTTTGCCTTTTCCGTTCGCCCGAACGGAAAGAAATGAACAAAAACAATATGTCTATGGAGTGGAGATTTGGCGGGAATGTCAAGATGAGTGTCACGCTCATTTTTCATTGGACTTTTAAAATTATTTATAGTGACGTTTACTAAATAAAAACGCGTGATTTATGTAGTAAAAAGTGCATTCAGTGAATAATTCAAAAAGAACAGTGAAATATTGTAGCATAGTGGCCTCATCATATCTTTACGCTAAACCGCTCCTTATCGTCCAAACGCGTAAAACGAAAGGAGTTAGTTTAGGTTAAGTTATGCTGCCTCTGAGGCGATGCACGGGGTAGCTTAACACCCCACTACCCCGTGCCGGAGACGAGGCCCGGGCAGACCGGGCCAGCACGAGAGTGTGGGGCTGCGGAAGAATTTAGACTCCCGCGGCCCTCCGCGCGCTCGTGATAGAAGAGACACCGGGGTGGTTTTAGTCAGTAAAAGTCTGACAGACCCCGTCGCCCACCCTAGGGCGGCGGACATCCTATGAGGATTTCCACCCCGGAAAAAAAAAATGTGTGTGTCAGCTCCGACGCACGACTGGAGTTTACTCCTTAAGTAAAATATTTATAAAATAAATCATAAAAATTAAAAAAATTATAAATGCATATTTATGAAAATTTTAACCAATTTAAACCCGCGTGGTGAGCGATGTAAGGCGGGCGTCGGCACCTTTCCTGTGCCTCACGCCCGCCGCTCACCTCAGGGGAGGGGAGAAAGCGGGCAAAATCCGGCTTCTCCTGCCCCTACGCCGCCTGCGGAGCGCCGCAGCGACGGGATCCTCCTCCCGCTCGCGCTCCGCAGCCTCCTTCTGCGACATCAAGACCTCGCAGAAGGAGGCCATCGCCGCCTAGGCCTCCTCGCTCCTCACCATCGCTCTGACCATGGCGGGCAGCGAGAGGTTCCCTCCAACCGCCGTGACAAGATCGCGGCGCGGCACGGCCCACGACGGGCACACCGCGAGGGTGTGTTCCGCCGTGTCCTCCGCCGCGCCACAACCGTGGCACGACGGTATCTCCTCTCGTCCTATCCGGTGCAGGTACCTGCCGAACCAACCGTGACCGGAGAGTACCTGCACTAGACGGAAGGAGAGGAACCCGTGACGCCTGTCGAGCCAGTCCTTCAGGACCGGCCCGAACGCGTCGAGGGTACGGCGGCCGAACACCGCGGAGGCGAGGTCCAGCGTCCAATGCTGGAATGCTGGACGATGGCGTCCCTCGCCTCCCGGCGGACGGCTTCCCTCACTTCTGGGGCCGGACGCTCGCCCAGCGGCCTGCGCCCCGCCGTCCACTGTTACACTCTGGCGAGCACCCACGTTCGAGCTCCCAAGGCGGGGTGCCCGCCAGAACGCACGCCGCTGCGAAGCCCACCGTGCGGTAGGCCCGCGATGCCCGGGGGCGATGGCCCTTTGGGGCGTCCGAAGGGCGGTGAGGTCCTCCCAAATCGGGGCCCCATAAAGGGCCATACTCCACAGTATGCCGGCGTATAGACGCCGGCACCGCATGCTTGGCCCTCCCATATTTGGCATCAGCCACGAGAGGGCTCCCGCAGCCTTCAGCAGGCGCGACGACAGCCCGCTAAAGTGCGGGCCGAAGCGCCACCTGCTATCCCTCACCGCCTCCACATAAATGTGGGCGTCAGGCGGGGGGCCCGTGAAAGAACACGGCCTCCGTTTTGTGCAGCGCCACCCTCAAGCCCAGGCGGCGGATCCATCCCGCCAGTAAGGATCCGCCCGCCGGCGCCAAACTGGCCGCCTCCCGGAAGGTGCTCCCACGGGAAGTGAGGAGAGTGTCATCTGCATAGCAGATGACACTCGTGCCTCGAAGGAGGGTTCCCCGCAGGAGCCAGTCATAACCGACGTTCCACAGAAGAGGCCCTAGAACGGACCCCTGTGGAACGCCGGCTCCGACAGCGTATCGCCGGAGCTGGCCAGCCCCGTCTACAAGGAGGACAGCACGGTCCTCCAAGTAGCTGGCTAGGAGGCCCCGCAAGTACAGGGGCACTCCGTGGAACCGGAGCGCTTCCAGGATGGTGGAGTGGGGGACGGAATTGAAGGCGTTGGGCCCCGTCTACAAGGAGGACAGCACGGTCCTCCAAGTAGCTGGCTAGGAGGCCCCGCAAGTACAGGGGCACTCCGTGGAACCGGAGCGCTTCCAGGATGGTGGAGTGGGGGACGGAATTGAAGGCGTTGGCAATGTCGAATGACACAGCCAACACTCCATCCCCCACTCGCACCGCCTCTGTCACCTGGCCCTTTAGACGGGCCAGGGCGTCCACTGTCGAACGACCATCTCGAAATCCGAATTGGTCGTCCGACAGGTCCGGTCCCACGCTCCGCAGATGCCGCTTGAGACGGCCGGCGATAATCCCCTCGAACATTTTTCCGACCTCATCGAGCAAAACGATGGGCCGGTAAGCCGAGGGGGAGTCCGCCGGCCGCCCTTCCTTCCGGAGGAGGCACAGTTGGCCTTCCCGCCATGGTTTCGGGAACCTCCCCGACGCGAAGCACGCGCTGAAGAGGTCCCGAAACCTGCCCTCCATTTCGGTGGCCGCGATGGCCACCACCCGTGCGGGGACCCCGTCCGGGCCGGGAGCCGTCTTTCTGGCGCGGAGACGAAGAGTCGCCGCGTCAAATTCCTCCTCTGAGACCGGAGGAGGAGGAGCTTCATCCTCCGGTAGAGCCGCTCCCCTTGGCGGGCCCATCATTGGTGGGGCAAAGTGCGGATCCCTGCGCGGAAACAGGGTCCGCACCACCCCATCCAGGAGCGCTGGTTCGAGGGTCTCGGCAACCGGGGGACCAATGCGACGCAGTTTGTTACGCGCCGCCTTATATGGCCTCCCGAATGGGTCGTTGTCGAGACCCTCCAGCAGCTCGGCCCTCGCCGCTTCCTTGGCGGCGCCGATGGCCGACTTAAAGGCCGCCCTCGCCTCTACGTACCTCGCGTAGAGGCGGTCCTCGTCGGCCTGGTCCCGTCGGCGCCGCGCAGGTGGCCCGCAGCTCCGCCAACTCCTCCGACCATCAATAAACGGCGCGTCGGGGAGGCGGACGTCTCGACCGAGGCATGCTGGCGTTATATACCTCGGTCAATGACCCCCTCAATTGAGCCGCCGCCGCGTCCACGTCCAGGACGTCCACACCGGGACCTGGCCAAAGCCAGTCCTGGACGAACGCGGCTTCCCTTGCCGCCTCCCGATCCAGGTGGGTCAGAGCCCACCTTGGAAACGGGGATCTGCCCGACGATGAGGGGGTGCTGCGGCGCCCCCGTGGATTCTGGGGGGAGATCTCGAATCGCACGTAGCGGTGATCCGAGATCGTCTCCCCCAGTTAATCCTAACTTATCCTAGCTTAAATTAACCTATCCTAACTCCTTTCGTTTCCCGCGTTTGGACGATAAGGAGGGGTTTAGCGTAAAGACATGATGCGGCCACTATGCTACAATATTTCACTGTTATTTTTTAATTATTCACTGAATGCACTTATTACTACATAAATCACGTGTTTTTATTTAGTAAACGACAATATAAATAATTTTAAAAGTCCAATAAAAAATGAGCGTGACACTCATCTTGACATTCCCGCCCTAATTAGTAATACGTTGTACGTACTACTTATTAATGCCATGGTCTATAAGTGTTTTTCAACCTTTTTTATGACACGGCCCTTTTTGTACATAAAAAAATTTTGCGACCCCCTACTCTGCGACATTCTTATTTATTCTCTGCCAAATTTTCAAGTCGTGCAACATTCTTATTCATTTTCATTAATTCACTCTGATTTTTAATTCGAGTCAGAAAACTGACAATTCCAGTGTTGCCGGGTTTTTGTCAAAAATAAATAGTGATGTGGTAAATCGAGATTTTACAATTAAAAGTTAGTCGAGATTGCATTTTTTTATTCAAATTGCGTATATGTATATAAATAATAATACAGGGTGGACCATAAGCCCGTTTATATTTGAAATAATGATAAAAAAAATAATTTCAGCAGGCAGATTAAAACTGTTTATTTGTTTTCGATAGAATACAAAAGGGGAATTTATTTCTTAAAAATCATATCATCCATATACAATCAATTTCAATCTCATCATCAATTCATTATTCTGGCATTACTGCAATCTAGAGCGGAAATTTTCGATCGAGCTTTACATGTTTTCGTTGTGTTGTTTTGGAATTCTGTGCAAATACGATCCTTTAATTTGTCAACTGGGTTGGTGTCATAAAGATATCCCCAAAGAAAAAACCCATTGGGGATAGATCCGGGCTATAAGGCGGCTAGTTAATGTCCCCTCTTTTCGATAACACTTTCGGGCCAAAAACTGCCCTTGACGATTCATTCATGCATACTTATATAGTCAACTCTCGTTAATTTAAACTTATTTTTGAATCGAATAAAAATAGTATGGACTATCATGAAGAAATGAATTCGGAGTGTTTTGAATAATGGCTTAAAAGTGTTTTGCCAAATTTAAAGCCAAATGCGGTGCTGGTATTAGATCCGCACCGTAACATTCTAGAAAAGTCGAGCGTATCCCCACTTCAAACTGGCGGATCTGGCTCAATTAATGGAACTAGTAAAGTTACAAAAAACTAATTACGAACGCTATGCCGTGCAAAAATTGGCCGCTGAATACGGTGTCACAATCCTGTGTCCGCCCCTCTATCACTGTGAGTTCAACCCAAAACCCAATAAAGTTAGTTTGGGCTCAAGCAAAGGGGTACGTCGCCAGGAACAACAAAACATTAAAAATAAAAGATGTAAAAAAAATATTTTAAGAAGGGCTGAAGGAAGTGACACCGGAAAATTGGGGAGAGTGCATCAATCGTGCAATAAAAGTTGAAGACGAAATGTGTCAACTCGACCACATCATGGATGAATATGTGGATTCATTAAATATAAATTTAACAGATTCTGATTCGAGTCGTAATCAATAAACAAGTAAAGAATAAAAACGTATAAAATGATTTCTATTGTTTTACTTAATTCCTCTAAATCTCTTTAAACATTTTTTCCCCAGCTCTTGTAATAACATATTAAAATTTTAAAAAACCCGCTTTATATCTAACAAAATAATGCATGACTAAATGTCTAAGGTGCGTATTACAGAACGTCACTCAAAACTCAAGCTCTACTTAAGTCTCGTTTCAAGCCATTTAATTGGTTGAAACTAGTTCTAAGTAATGCTTATGCAGAAATCAATGCTTGAGTTTCCTTCTGGAATACGGACCTTAGTCTATTGATTGCCGAACATCACTATTGTAGCGGATCACCCTTTTTCGTGACAGGTGCCCTTGTCATTTTTCTGACTCGAATTAAAAATCCCACTGTACGTCGAAACCTCGTTCCGCGAGTGTAGAGACAACGAGCGTTACGGTGATGACGTGGGTATGAAGCGTGTTTTGCATTGTTTTTACGTACTAATCGTAACTGAAGTGATTAATAATGATTGAAAATGGATAAATTTCTAAAAACGTCAACAGAACCGTCAACTTCTAGCGACCGCCGTGAAAATCAACAAAAAAAAAACAACGGCGCTATGACGAGAACTATTTGAAATTCAGATTTACTGTAATTGAGAATAAACCAGTGTGTTATTTGCTTTAAAACTTTATCATGACAAAGTATGAAGCCATCGAAGTTATTACGCCACCTCAATTCTAAGCATCGAAATAAAAAAAAATAAACCCGTGGAGATTTTTTAAAGAAAATGAAAAGCCCTTCAACATCAAAAACTGCCATAGTACAAACGTTCAAGGACAATTTAATTTTATTATGAAACAAAATTTGGTGTAGACATCATCAATCAAATGGCACGCAAGTACACCATAAGAGCTGGTAGTCGGAGATGGCCTGTTCACGTTTTTTTACAATATACTTGATTTAGCAGCTATAAACTCGTGGATTCTATACAGAAAAGTTACAGGAATAAAAATTTCTCTGCATGATTTTATTCTTCAAATAGTCAGCAATCTACATGCAGAGTATGTGTGAAAAAAATCAACTTCAACTGCAACTCAAAGTCAATAAACTAATACTGCAGCAGGTGAACGATGTACTATAAACAATAAGAGGAGGAAATGCCAAGTCAATCATAATTGTGAAAGCTGTTTGTGGAAAATGTATAAAAGATTTAAAAAAGACTATTACTTGTTACAAATGTTACTCAGTCTAATTTCTAAAATTGTTTATTATAAATTAAAAAATAAATTGATACTATTTTTATTTCATTTTAATGCAATATGTATATGCAATCATTTCATTAGTATTCTGACTGAATCTCTAATACCGTCAAATTGACCGCTGCAGTCTTTGAAGGTATAGTATGAAGCCCGGCCCTTCTAGTGTTAAAAGTATCACAATTTATTAACTTTACAACATCTTCTTTATCTTTAATTCGAATTAATACCATATATGGACTTTTATAAATCACTTTTTGAACAGATTGGACATTTTCTTTCAATAATAATCTGGCCAAACCAATTTGTTTGGGCAGAACTTCCTTTGAGGACAAAGATACCTCATGCAAAGGACAATTGAGACTTTCTGTACCTTGATTTTTCCACTCTCCACCACCCACCAACCTTCTTATTCTTCCCCACTTCTATAAAAGGTGAAGAATCATCCTCATATGAACCAGATCTGAACCTTTTTCTTGAATTATTTGCCCTATCCTACTCAAATTCCGGTCCCACCACAATGTTACGTATTTCTTCTTGGGTGTAATCCCTTTGAGATTCCATTTCTGGCTTTACTTCTTCCTCATTCATCATGAAAACACAAAATTACACTTTTTTTTTTTTAAATGGGTACTTCAAAGTCTCTGGTTTTTGTAACTTATGAAAAACGAAGTAAATAAGTTTAAAACACTGTAACTACATTGTCATTGAACTATATAATTGTCACAAATGTAATTCAAAACAGTTCCACAACATTTTCCACAATTATCCAATTTAATAGATGGCACTCAAACTAATATGTCTTTACCCTACAGATTTGATGGGCATGACTTTTTATTTGTTGCTACCTAATGTATTATGTGTCTGAATAAATGTATTTTCTTTCTTTGAATGATATTGACTCTAATAAAATGATCAGCAAAGCAGTTTTAGAGGCTTGAATTAAGTCAGGAATGTTGCTGATCATTTATCGAGAATGAAGTATGCAAAGAGCCCAGAGTTACATTAATATTCTCGATTTATAGGCATATTGTGTACAACACATGTGTTTATACAGATCAGTGGTAGTTAATAGTGCAAGTTGAGACTGACAGAATATGGCAAAAGACACAACAACAGTTATGGTCTAATGGTACTTACGGTATGTGGAGGTACACATATAACAAAAATCAGAATGGAGAGGATTGTGGGTGGTGACATCAAATTCACGTCCCACATTCAAAAGTGTTCCATCAGCCTCAAAATACAAGATGTCAAATATCAAGAGTTACTGAATGCGCTTGGTTAATATAATTAGAAAAATGTCTATATTTAAGTCAAACTTACTGAAGTGGTCGCTCTCGTACCAACAAATTGAGGCGTACTCATCATCACTTTGGTCGGTACTGACTTCTGTGAAGCCACTGCGAGCGCTCCAGGCATCATGTTTAATATTTTGACATTGGGGATGACAGTAGGCTGCGCGGAGCTTAAATTCTGTGTGGTCACTACAACGTCCTGCCCTCCAGGCTCGTTTATCATCACATTAGGTATTGAAGCAGGCGTGGGCGTAGAGTTCACAGCCATTGGGACAGTCACCATTCCAGGCTGCATACGCACTTGGCCAATATTTGTGCCCCGCTTAATGACGATAGGAAGCGGCATGGCGATTAGTTTTGTTGCCCTACCCGCCACCAGTAGAATAATATCTGGTGTGTAATATCTGGCTCGCCAACGATTATACAGGTAGTAATACGTTGCCCTGGGTGTTACCCAAAAATTGCGTTTGCGTATAATTATATCACTTTCAATGTTTTAGTAATAACAGGAGCACCACCCCTCAACGAAAGAGATTCAATGTTGGTGGAATTGATGCTTGCACTTTATTGAAAGTGGCACTTGTGCTCGACGATACAATATTTGATTGAATCCTGTTCACTATTCCACCAGAATTAATTTGGCCCGTTGACGTTAAATTACAATTTTGAGATGAAATACTGAACATGTGAACGCGCAGACTAAACGGAAGTGACTAATTTAGGGATTCGATTGATATTTTTTTCAGAAAAATATCGATATTTATCGGTTTTTTTCCCGCGAAATCGAAAATCTATATATAATAGATTTTCGATATTTATTTTCGGATATCAAAACCGATATATTTTCAAAGCTCTGCTGTATGCTCATGCGTCACATCATGTATTTGACCAATCCGATTTCTTAAATTTAGAAAAAGAATAGATATGCAGTAGGCTGTATGGGTTTAGTTTCTTTGCTTCATACACAAACAAAAATTACAGTCTATGACGATTTTCTTTCTGCTTTTTTTTTTTTAAATTATAAAGTAACGTTTGACCGCAATCCCGCCTAATGGTAAGCAGGGACGCAATCGTTGGTGGTAAAGCGCACTAGTTTATTATGAGGCTATTCACTCTAGCCTTGAAGACACTCAAATTATAGTCCGACGGAAACACCGCCGCCGGCAAGTTGTTCCAGTCCCTCGATGTACGCGGTATAAAGGAGGAGTCCGGATCGTGGTGATGTTAACAACGTAAGGGTGGAAACTCGCCGTACGACGGGTCGTCCGATGGTGCAACGGAGATGGGGGAATTAAATCATGCAATTCCCTCGCACACTCCCCAAAATGCATCCTATAGAACACCGAAAGGCTGGCTACTCTACGCCTGTGGTCTAGGCTTAGAAGACCGTCTCGAGTTAAATCAGGGTCACCAATCAGCCTCTTCGTCCGCCTCTCCAATGAATCTAAAGTGGCCAGGTGACACTTAGCAGCCCCAGCCCAAATGTGGCTGCAGTACTCCACACACGAACTGACCTGTGCTTTGTACATCATTAGAAGCTGCCCAGGTGTGAAGTACCGCCGGACCTTTGCGATAACGCCAAGTTTCCTGGCAGCCACCTTGACCTTGGACTCAATGAACTGCCCAAAGTTTAGGTTCGAGGAAATCTCAACTCACAAAAGCTAAAGGCGGTCGGTACGCTCCAAGGATACATTTCTAAAAGTAGGAGCCAAGGTGAACGGGCTCCTTTTGGCGGTGAAAAGACACGCCTGTGTTTTTGCGGCATTTAATGCTACAAGATTGGCATTGCCCCATTCGGAGACTGCCTGTAGTGCAACATTCGTTCGCTCTACCATAGCCTCTCTTTCGGATCGGATTGATTCCCTACTAGCCCGAGCATCCGGCAGGTATCTCTCCACAACTGTGCTGTCATCTGCATACCCATAGATACCGGGAATCAGTAGATCGTTAAAATGCAGCATAAACAGAGTTGCAGAGAGAACAGACCCCTGAGGAACACCGGCATTAGTCGACATGGGCTCAGATGAGCATCCTTCGACAACGACTCGGTGGGACCGTTCAGACAGGAAGTCTTTTACCCAGCCAGTCAGGTCAGGGGAAATGCCGTACGCTGGAAGTTTTCTCAAAAGGCCAGCGTGCCGTACCCGGTCGAAGGCCTTCGAGACATCAAGGGAGACAGCAATCGCTTCCCCATTTCTCTCGAGGGCCTCGCCCCATAAGTGAGTGGCATATACTAGTAGGTCCCCAGTTGACCAATTGCGGCGAAACCCGTACTGTCGGTCACTGAGGAGATCGTTACCTTCCAGGTATGCCGAGAGGCGCGAGTTCAACACACGCTCCATAACTACGATACGGGATTTTAGTGCTCTTCTTGGCCTTTTCAAAGAAGCAACTGAGGACATAAGTGGTGCGAATTATGTAACGTCAAGCTTAGCCATTCCTCTTAAACACAAACAAAAATTACAGTCTATGACGATTTTCTTTCTGCTTTTTTTTTAAATTATAAACTAACGTTTGACCGCAATCCCGCCTAATGGTAAGCAGGGACGCAATCGTTGGTGGTAAAGCGCACTAGTTTATTATGAGGCTATTCACTCTAGCCTTGAAGACACTCAAATTATAGTCCGACGGAAACACCGCCGCCGGCAAGTTGTTCCAGTCCCTCGATGTACGCGGTATAAAGGAGGAGTCCGGATCGTGGTGATGTTAACAACGTAAGGGTGGAAACTCGCCGTACGACGGGTCATTCCTCTTACAAATTTAGTAACTCAAGTTACAGATCAAGCAACTCCATCAACCTCTTTAGAGTTGATTGTAAAAAAAGCTTTACTCAAAAAAGTTAAAGACAAACTGGCTTCTTTAGAAAGATACGCTAGAACCGAGGGTTCAAAATAGTAATTTTGAACCCTCGGTTCTAGCGTATCCACTTTACCTCGCCAATTGTCGTGTCAAATCCTAAGCATATCCAAAATTAGTGCTGAGATTCATGCAGAACATCGGCGTAGCAGCATCAGAGCAAGTGGGTCCTTTATCTGGTCCAGACACGAGAAATTATTAAATCTGAATATAGCTTCGTCAGAGGTAGCAGTAGCTGTGCCCCAATGAACTGAAGCAGTATCAAATAAAGTTCTGGGTAAATTGTCAACATTTCACGTCGATTCTCTCGGATATCGGTCTAAAATATTAGATTTGTCATTTGAAAGGGTAGTTTCAGTGGTAAATTTGGCTGTGCATCAAACAAAGAGTGCTCCTAATGTCAATATCAGACAAATACTGGTTTGAATAATGTTGTTTTTACTGTTGTTTTTTTTTTTATGTCAATCAATTCGCACGCCTGATGGCATGTTACTGCTTTAATACTGCCCTGCGCGACAGTTATTACATACCTGGTACATGAACCTGTTTTTTTTTTTAATAATAAAACTTATGTCAAAACAGTCATAGGTGTATTTGCTTTAAAATTTCGAATATTTTGGCAATTTTTATAATTAATTGCAAAGTGGGCAAAAAATATCTAAATATCGATATTTTTGGGTGATTACATCGATATATTTGAAAAATATTGACAAGATAAATATCGATATTATTTTTTCATTTGCCCATCCCTAGACTAATTACTGTGTTTCACCAATCACCAGTAAGTCCACGTCGAACGCGTTAACGGCGTAAAATATAATAAGATAGGGATGTGAAAATATAATCGATTAAAAATTATTGTTAATTTTTTTTCCTTCTTACAAAATAAAATTCGATTTTAATACGTGATTTTATTTAGATGAATAATCGATTTTTCATAATCATTCAATCAAAGATTACCTATTTTTCATCTGCTATCCCCAACGTTAACTTTGCTCTTCTGGCCCGGCTCGCAGCCTGGGACGCAAACAGTCAAAGATTACTATTACTGTTGAATTTATGTATGTGAGAACGATGCACAAAAGTACAAGTTAAAAGCGTTCGTTAGAGAAAACACAAAAGTAATTAAAAAATCAAGCTGTGGCAGCTAAGAGGTGACCAGTCCCCGCTGAGGGCGCCACTAACATGGCGCATTGATGAGCAGCATTTAACGGAATTTAATGATCCAACATACACGCCACCATCAGCGAGAAATTAGTTAGTTTAGTTTTTTAAGTATTACTAACCCTTAGTAGATAAATTACTAACCATTAGACCATTGTTACGACAACAATGGTAAATAAATAAAAAAAAATATTATTATTATTAGAGTGAGCGTGACATACAACCGCCAGAGTACAATCAAGGCAATGAAATACGTACCCAATAGAAATTGCGTCTATAGGTACTCAAAAAAGGTGGATATAAATAGTGCAAATATAGTTTCAACTCCAATGGTGAGCTTCTCCAAAGCCTATTCCTAAATTCTATTAGTTTATGCTCCCCTTTGAGCGGGACCAGCATACCTGTACTGTTTTACCGACATTCGATTTATATGTCATAATATTATTTGTTGATGGCAGCTTCATACGTCAAACCAAAGTATTAAATGTTTAAAGTACGATTTCAAAAATATCTACGTTTTTTTTTAAAGACGACAAGTTTGTCGTCAGTATCTTCATGTTTACAATAAAAAAAAAACGAAGCGAAATGACATTTATAATGCAAAAATAAAAATCGTTCTTGTATGTACATGTACATTCTTGTCAACGTTTGTGGATAAAGCCCGCTCTCAAAATTCGGCTGATACCATTTTATATAAATCATCGGCTACAGTTAGCGTTGAGAATTAACCGAACTATTCGTCGGTGAAAGACGGTTTACATTGTGTTACCAACTGAAGCAATGTATTAATTCTATTAAGATTATGGTGATATTGAGGATCATTTGTTAGTATATGTTGAATTAGTACATAAAGAAGCTAGAAATTACACAATTGGTGTTTTTACCACTAAAGTAGTGCTAAATTTAACCTGCTACTACCACCAGTGCTAATAATACACATCCCAGTAGATAGCATACGAAGTCAAACTCGAATACTAACGATCATTAAAAAAACTAAAATAATCGCCTGCCATAACGATCCTTACGACCAACGCAAGTACCTACCCTACATTCGAAAAACCGATATCGGTAAGCTAGCGAAGGGCGTACATATTTATAGACCGGTTTTTTCAAATGCAATCTTAAATTGCCACGTACGCACTTCGGGGGCCATGGAAGTTTACCGTTACTCCAGCCGGACCGTAACGGGACATTTTCCTTTTGTGTGCTCGATCGTTTCTTATCTTCCGTCGATACCACAAGCTTGATAATTATACGTGGTAGTGTAACTAATTCAGGTGGACTAAGCAATTTAAGTAGTCAACGACATAATTTTATTTAGCTACGAATACGCAATAATGCAAATAGTAGATGAACACAAAATATACTAGGTAATTATTAAGGCTGACCTTATAAATCCTAATTTGTAAATATTTATTTTGAATTATACTACCTGATAGAGTGTTGGGTGAAGATATATTAATACATTAGACATACCACATTGCCGGTCAGTTACCACGTTGTACTAATAATTATTATTCGCTAATCTCACGATGAACTTCTTGATCTTTGTGTATTAATAGCAGATCCTTGCTATTTAATCAATCCGGCTCGTAATGGGCCAATATGTACGGAAACTAGCGAGATTCAAATAAAAAGGCAGCAGGCACGCGTAACGATTGTTTTTATTGTGAGAATGAGATGTTATGAGTCATGTTGATGGAACACTTATGCTACATATATAAGATATATACACACATCAAAAGTGTCTAGGGATCAAGCATTTTTATGCGGATTTCTTGAGATTGAGATGTGGCTTTGTAATAAATTTATGATTTTATAAATTTATATGGATCCTTTTTGGTGCATTTCATAATTTGAATCAGGAACTGTGAATCAAATTCGAGTAAAAGATGAAAATCAGCTGTCAATATTTTCCCTATAAAAACATACAACGCATTGAAGACATTATTAGTGCTACTGTTTCCCTACTACTGATTAAAACCAACGTTATTATGGAGCGGCGACGTCATTTAAGCAGGGAAGAAATGCTCAGAGCCGTGGGAATGATAGAAGCTGGTTCCCGGCAACGTACTGTGGCTTTAGCTCTGAATACAAGTCAGAGTGTTATCAGTCGACTTTGGACACGTTACCGAAGCACTGGTACCGTGGCTGAGCGCCATGGAGGACAGTATCGCTGCACCACACGGAGACAAGACCGATACATTCAAATCTTAACTCGAAGAGCTCCAACAATAACCGCCATGATGTTAACCGTGAGGCTTCATCACTCTTCAGGGAACTTAATTAGCGACCAAACAGTCAGAAACCGCTTGCATGAAGTGAACCTTCATTCCCGAAGACCGCTACGGGTACCACCTATAGCAATGCACAATCGTAGGATTCGATATCAATGGGCTCTTGAACACAGATATTGGGCAGAAGAACAATGGCGTTTCGTGTGCTTTTCTGATGAGTCTCGTTTTGGTATGAGACCGGATACAAGACGTATACGACACTGGAGAACCCCTGGACGCCAACAGCGATTAAAATCCTGCCAGGAAGTCCATCCTTATAGTGGTGGAACCATCATGGTATGGGCGGGTATTTGGATCGGCGGAAGAACTGAGTTGATTTGGATCAGAGGCAACCTCAACGCTCAAATTTATGCTGAAACGATTGTATCAGACGTCATCGTTCCTCTACAAGTGCAAATCGGTCCCTTATTTCAGTTAATGCATGATAATGCACGACCGCACACCGCAAGAGTTGTAAGACAGACTCTCGCCGCAGCTAACATCAATATCCTGCCCTGGCCTGCTCAGTCACCAGACTTGAACCCGATTGAGCATGCATGGGATATGCTACAGAGAAGAGCTCTGCCGAATATGGAGGGTATCCAGTCGCAAGAAGACCTTTTTTTGTTGTTGCAACGAACATGGGCGGCCATTCCACAGCGTGATTTGGATGAACTCATTTTGAGTATGCCAAACCGATGTTTTTGTGTTGTTAGTGTTCGCGGTAGAAACACGGATTATTAATTGTTTAAGTTACCCAATAAAATTTTAGAGAAAACTGTTATTTCAGTCTTTTTTTCGAACTTTTGTGTTAGTGGTTCAAATGTCAAATATCCCTTTATTAGGAAAATGGCAAATTTCTTTATTAATGCAAAGGTGACTTGGTTTATCGTTACTGTGACAAACGAAAACACTTTATTTGATGAATCCTTAAAGAAAATTTTAATTAATATCAATCAGGAGAAAAGTTATTGCAAAAATATATGTTGATCCCTAGACACTTTTGATGTGTGTAGATAAACCAATAAGTTGTTGCCTGTTTAGTTGTTCGAAACTGCACAATGTATTTTGCTCCCTATCTGACCTTTAGCCTATCTCCCCTAGTTACTCGGTGATAAGGATTCTTGTTGTGATGAATTCAGACCTACAGCCGGCACCATTGACTACTTGTTTTCCGAGGCACAGAAGCGTTTCGGTATGTAAAGACGGTCACTCATAGGCGGGGCGACCGTAGCAAGCTTAACTTAACCAGCACCCTAATCGGCGTACACATTTTTGTCAAATGATTGCGACTAGTTGGGATCGTTTGCGCCGAACGGACCAATGGGCGGTCCAAACGATCCCAACTGATGCCAACTAGTCGCAATCATTTGACAAAAATGTGTTCGCCGATTAGGGCGCTGATCGATTGTTTTTGGTATGAATAACGATTGTTTTAATTATGAGTCCCTCGGAACTAATGACTATGTTGATTCAAGAAGTATCCTCACCAGTATTAGCTGCAAACAACAACAGTGCACTATAATCCTTGGCACTCTGATAGCAGCTCTTGGTAAGGTCTGTATCGGCGGCAGCCGCAGCCGCAGCTCACAGGTGCGACCATCTGACTGAGGATGACCTGGACGTAGCGCCATCTTCGGCCAGCTGCTTGGCTCTTCGGAGCTCACCCAACGCGAGGGCCAGCTCGAACTGGTGTTCTAGCTCTGTGGATACCGCTAGAGCTTGCTGATTGAAGCGCTGAGGAGTATATTTTATTAAGATTATGAGTTAAAGGTACGACAATTGATAATTGTTTTTTCTTATTGATTGATTGGCCTTTGGATTTATTTTGTCGTCAACGTGCTCGTGAGTTTTATGCTGACAACAAAAAACAAAATAAAAGAAAAAAGTAGAACAGATAAAACTAGCGAATATTAACTAATTAGTCGGTTTTTGGTAGATGATTGTGTTACTTGTGACTTTTATTTCTACTCTATACAACCATAAGATGTTTACAATACCGTCATCATTTCAAGCATAATAACAACGACCGCTCCTGTCGTCCATGGCTCTTGCGACATTCACTAGGTCTTGCCACAAACGGACCAATAATCGCTATAACAGTTTTCTTTGAAGTTAAACAAATATCATTTCAATAGTAACTGAGTTAATTTCAGTGACTACCAGGATTTAAAAAAAGTTATAACGTTATTTCAATTCGTAACGTAACATGCGAATTTGAAGTCTGTTTTGTAGAAATTAAAGATATTTTTTCATTAACTCATATTCTTATTTCTGAAAAAAAAATCGCGGGCACAGATTAGGAAGCTAGGATGCTGTACGTACTTGTTTTTCTAGGAAATGCGCGACTCTTGTGCGATGGTCGTGAGGAATGGTGGGCAGCACGCGGTCAGCTGTCTCGAAGTCGCCGCGCATCACCGCAGTCTGGTATTCGAGCACCGACAGCAACAGTGAATACGACACGATATTCAACTACTTGTCGTTTAGGTACGGTCTGCAAAACAGCGTTTCAGTCATGTTGGTCAGAGAATAACACACAAACTGAGGAACATTACGTATCTAATTTTATACCTGTTACTTGTCAGTAAAGGGTCATTAGAAAACCAGCGTTAGACAGCACTTAAAGCTTCTCAAAGTTTCGGGGTCAAGAAAGACAGTACCTGTTCTCCTTGGTGACGTATCCTAGACGATCTCGCCGGGAATTTGAGTAAATGAAGCAATCGCCCACCCATAGTCCAGTGTTCACGACCTCGTTGACGTCACCGACGACCTGGAGAGTAAGCACGAAATATGGATATAAATATACTACTAGAACAGAACATCCAAGACTTTCAGCAATGTTGTCCCTCCTACTGGTATATCGGAATCCGTAAAAGCGGAATGCAATGGAAACAACAACGAAATGCCAGGGTGTCACCAATATGTGGATCGCCCAGAGGAGCATGGTATGGAGTGAGAGTAAATGGAAGCCGTCACCTGCCACTGTCGTGAATTTGCAGGTGGCGAAGGGTGAAGCCAAGATATTGAAAGGAGGCGAGCTTCCAAAACCCAGGCGTTTGACTAGATGGCTAATTAAACCAGTAGGCTGCAACATACACTGAGTGGCAGTGGCGAAGAGTCCATACAAGCCGATTCCCACCGGGTTACCTTTCAAAAATCAGTTCCATATTCATACAAAAGTATTTACATTCTATTTCATTAACAAAGTATTATTAATCAAATGCCTGCGCGATTTACAATAGCAATAGTAATTCTTAGCAATACCCTAAGTATCACATTTCATTTTATAGTCGTAAATTAATCAGCGCTTAAATTTTTCGTACCTAAATTACATTAAAGGTAACTCGACGAATTACAGCTTATCTCGACCAACGTTTTACTATGAGGCGAAAAGAGACAGAGCGTGTCAGACATCTCTTTCTAATGATCGCTAACCGTCCGTAATTTTTGAGAAAAGTGTGCCGACCGGCTTGCAGTTCTCTCCTCTCCTCTATTAGAATGAGACAAAGAAACGTTATAATGAAATCCTTCGCAAGTCATATTCTTTTTTTTTTGGCATATTTTCGTGTTCCATTTCGTTTGGTTGAAAATAAATTATTGTTAGTATGTGACATGTGTTCGTTTTTCGTGTTTTTCGTTTGTTATATTTTAATATTTGTGGTATTTAAACTGTGACTGATTCTGTAACGTAATTTAATCGCAGATTTGGTTAAATACTGTGTATTTTGTTTGTTATTATGGCTTTAATTCATATAGAGTGCTGCTCAACTGACTACCTGCTGAATGAACTTAAAGTCTTACGTCAGCGTCGTTAAATAAATTGGACACCTATGAGCTTTTTTACAGCTCCAGAATACGTCTTTGAAAGACGCATTTTCTCAAGTTTCGACTCTTTGCAGTTTAATTCTGACCCTCCCCATTTCAGTAGCTTCAGCTGAGCGGTCATTTTCTGCTTTAAAACGCATTCACACATATGTGCGAAACTGCCAAAAAGAGCAGAGATTGTCCGATTTGGCTATCATGTCAATTAAAAAAAATTTGCTTAATAAAATGAAAAGTAATCCGAATTTTTATAACATCATTTTAGCTCATTTTGTTAAAAAAAAAACAGACGCATTGCATTACAATATAAATAACGTTGTGATTGTGTATAATTTGCTTTATTTTTGCTTAATATTTTTGTTGGTTTTGGATCGGTGTTTGTGTGGTTCGGTTTTTAACACTATTATTTTTGTAATTTTTTATTTTATTTTTTCTTGACTCTTATTCCCTAACAATAGGTACTTAACTTAGTACTTACTAACAAGCATGCATGTGTGGTATGGAGATGCACGTCGAAAAAGGCTTTTTTTTTTCTTTTGCTGCCGCTTTTATCATACTTGAAAGACACTGTTATCAAATCATCAGTCCTTTTTTGTATGATGAAGGTGGGGCTTTTAATACTATTCTTATCTGAAGACCTCCTCCAAGATATCCTGCAGTAGGTAAGTGTTTAAGTGTTTATTTTTTTGGACCGGCTTCCCTTTGTCAAAATTTCACCCTTCGCCACTGCTGAGTGGTGAATTAAACAGTGCGGAAAGCCGATGGATGCGGGCAGCACAAGACCAGTCATTGTGGAAAGCCTTGGGGAGGCCTTTGTCCAGCAGTCGACCTCTATAGGCTGAAGAAGAAGGAACTTATAAATTATTTTACAAGATTCAATTTGATTAGAAACTTTAATGTGTCATGTCCCTGAGGTGCTGATGAGTTGCATTAACTATACAGATTGTTTACGCAATCTGTTTATCACATCTTGCTTTGATGAATAGGTGATTTCATAGTATTTTGGTAGTGAATCATTAATTTGTTTAGTTAATCTTTTATTTCATTATGTACTTACTAAGAATAAATATTGGGGTTCCTGCCTGGGTTTTCCTAAACGTTCACTGAAATGTGCTGAAATCGAATCTAAGGCATTTCGTGAAAATCACTCACACGAATCAATTAGTCAATTCCTACATTTATATTCATAACCTTATTTGCATTATGTTACCACCTTATAACCTTATTTGTTAATGTTAGGTGTTACAATTTATCTAAAATCAAATCAAATCATTTATTTCAAATAAACCAGTTACAGGCACTTTTGAATTGTCAGAAGGTCGGTCAGTCAATAAGATGAAGCTAGTCGCCCATTCCAAAGAGTAGGTACCTATGGAGAAGAACGGGCAAGAAACTCCATGGACACTCTTTTAAATTTTTAAGCTATTGTTACAAATATTTGATTACATCATTCATGTTGAAATCAACCGCGTGAGAACGATGCAGAAATATATTGTACGCTGAGAGCGTCCATTATGGAAAACACACAAAAATAAATTCAGAAATTAAAATACGCCGTGGCAGCTAAGAGATGACCAGTCAGTCCCCTCTGACGGCGTCCGTTCACGAACATGACGTATGGATCAGCATCATTCAGCTCAACCATATCGAAGGGAACCCAATGACCCAAAACACACGCCACCATCAGCGAGACATTTGAGTATGCATGACATACTTACTCTCAACAGCCAGAGCACAATTAAGTCAATAAAAAAGACTAACCCAACAAATAAATGCCTTAAAGCACATTCGTACATTGTGCTCACACGTTTTAAGAAATTGAATCTACACAATGCTAAGATACTTTTGTCCAAGGTTCAGCAGCTCCAACGGTGTTCCCGAATCTGTGGAAAGTTTAGCTCCTGTCTATTTATATACTTACATATATGTCAATAATGTATAGTCAAAGGCCCAGTGCCTATTAGCTAGTAATAAAAATACATATACAACATTATTTTATTGTTTACGCGAAACCTGAATATAAACTATATTCAGGTTGTATATTGTTATACTTTGTCATAGTCACAATTAAAAAAGGTAGGTGCACAAAAATAAATGACCTTTATATTATATCGAAATAATTGTGTTATCACCTATACCAATTCAATACCGGTATTATACTATAAATTTTGGGATGTTACCTAAATATATTGCACGGCCGCTTTTTTATAGCTATCCGTACTTGGTCGGGTTAAGTAGGTTTTCGATGCTTCGTCAGTATTATAATTGTTTTTCTTTAATTACTGAATTTAATGACATGAAATTTTGCATGTGAATATGTAGTTGAATGAATACACCAATTATTGGCATACATTTTACCATGCAATTCCTTTAGAATGTCGTGATATTTGACTGCTTTGTAAACAGCGATCTATTCATGGTAAATTGTCCTATAACTCTTTAATTACTAAAGCAACATCATTGATACTTGGCAACATGTTGTAGACACTTACAAGGTTTGTATAAACGTGAAAATCTAGACCCTAAAATGCATACTTGAAGAACTAAGACCTAATAAGCGTGTTTTACGTTTATATTTTTATCTTTTTAGCCCTACGATTTTTTCTAAATCTGTTTTGTACACAAATATGCACAAATTCAAAACAACGTATGTAAAAATCTACAGCTCTCTACGTAAGCGCTTTATAGGAAGACTAGCTAATGGCCAACGTTCGCGCAGCGGAAACTTGAATTTCTCCCAAGTCTATGCATGCACAAATTTTATTCATACATACACAAATACACACTAATTTTTGGACACATCTCTTTTTTCTAAAGCCAATGGATTAAAAAAAGTTCCGCCAGGACAACGTTCGCCCAGCGGAATCAGTTTTTGGTGAATTTCTCCACAATGGCTGCGTGCACAATTTTTTTTTTACCATACTCAAATATACGACGTCATACACTAAATATCTGCATATTTAAAATCTTTAAATTCAACAACATTCCGCTGCGCGAACGCACAGATTTATTTTCAAGCTACATCTAATTTTCATGGTGAGATTTTTTACAGAATCGATCGGCTTTACAGACTTACAAATAGGGTTGTAACGGAGGCGGAGGCGGATGCGGAGGCGACGAATCTCACCTCCGCGAACGCGGAGGTTAACGGGTTTCGTCCGTAATGAGATCCTCCATCTTGATCTCAAAATCCCCACCATCCAGCAATTCATGAAACGCCTCTCCAAGCGTTTCTTTGACACTGCTGTCAAGCACCGCAATCCTCTTATAGCAGCGGCTGCCAATTACACTCCCTCCACCATCTCCCGCCTTCGCCGCCCTCGGCATGCTCTCACAGACCCCGATGACCCCATTACCTTCCTCCAAGAGGCCAATAGGGCCACCAGCACATTACACAAACACAGACCGACCTACCGACCTCGCCGCCGAGGTCCATCGCGACGCGCTCCACGTAGTAGTCCCCTCCCCCGTCCCTTGTCCGATGAAGGCCAGCCCGCGCCGCCGCTGAGCCAGTAATTATAATAATGTCCCAACAATGACCTCTGAGTTTGTTTCGGCGTTTCTTCTCAGAGCTAGTACTAGGAAACGCCGTGGTCATAAAACCAATAAGTATAACTTTCGATCCAGCCGTCCCTTGCTGTCCTCTCTAGCGACGCCCTAAGCCGAGGTCCGTACCCCACAGGGGGTGCCCTTAGTGCGTAGTCGCTTAGTTTTAAGTTAGTCTTATGCCCCTGGCTGGAGGTTTTAATTTTTAATTAAGGCATCCACAGGAAAGTCCGAATAAGTAGTTACGGTCTCTTATAAGTAGACACCTACGAGATGCCATATCAAAAAAAAAAAGGAGGTTAACGGAGCCAGAAGCGGAGGTGAAAGTACATATAGAAAAAATTGAAATTTATGGTTAACTAGCTTTCCGACCGCGGCTTCGCCCGCGTGGAGTTCGGTTATATCGCGCTTTTTAAATTTCCCTCGGGAATATCAATTTTTTCCGGGATAAAAGGTAGCCTATGTTTTTTCTCAGGGTCTAAAGATTGTCTGTGCCAAATTTAATCAAAATCGGTCGAGAGGTTTAGGCGGGAAAGCGTAACAGACAGACAGACAGACAGACAGACAGACCGACAGACAGACAGAGTTACTTTCCCATTTATAATATTAGTATGGAAGTATGGATTAATTAAAACAATTTTTTTTATTTTAAATACGTACATTAATAATAGTATACTTGGTAAAAAAAATATTACCTTGTAATGAAAATTAAGGAGAAACAAATTGTGTTTGCCGCATTCCTGCCTCGCATTAGTTGATTCTTGACAATTTCGCGCTCAAACGCGGCCGGACGGTTGTCGAGCGTCGCAGCTTCCGCGTTATTTATTTTATAAATACGTAAATAAACCTCCGTTATAACTACGCAAAAATTGTGCGGAGGCGGAGGCGGAAGCGAAGATACGATTTCTTGCGGAACTTCCGCAGTAATGGAAGCGGAGGCGAAGCTCCGTTACAACCCTACTCACAAACAGATCACAAAACTTTACATAATGTAATTTTTACGGCCGACTAAGTACGATCAATTTGTAGTAGAATATAGTACAAACTCGCAAAAGCTAGTTACTGAAGATGTCTGCAAAATTATTTTATAATCCCATTATATTTTCTTAAAAAATATAAGTGATTTATAGGTGTATATTTAAGTGAGTGAAAACCTACCGTCTGATCAGATTCACATTTTCCCTGTTGTGGGTATATGTTTGTAATGTGTAGTAAGTAATGTTCACCTACCAACATTAGATAATAAAGTAGTTGCCATCTTGATCGCGGTGTTTCAATAAGTTACATGGTGACAGTTAAAACAAATAATAGCTCGTACTTAATCAGTTATCAGTGTCGTAATATAATCAAATTATATTTAGTAGAGTTAATAAAGTATGGAACACGCGCGACCACCGTCGAAATTATGTTTGCAAGGCAGCTCCGTCAGCCGGGCTGACGCGTGGAAGAAATGGAAAACGCATTTCGTGACCGCATTGTTTGTGGCATAGCAAGTTCGATTGTACGTGATCGATTGCTGAGAACAGAAGAACTCACATTGGAAAAAGCTATTAAGATCGTACAAGTCAATGAAATATCAACAGACAGCGGTCGCTTGTTGGAGACCCGCGGTGCGGTAGGCGCCGGGGAGCCAACGTCGTCGGCGCACGTTAACGCGGTAGCCGTGCGCGGCGCAGGCAACCGAGCAGGTTGGTGCGGGCGCGGTCGCCGCCGAGCACGCGGTGCGACCGGGGCCGCCTCCGGCAGCAGCGCGGTGCGGCAGGCGGGCATATCGGGCCACTGTCTCAGGTGTGGAGGTCAATGTACGGAGCCGGGCTCGTGTCCAGCTACGTCTGTGCAGTGTTATGTATGTGAAAATGAAAACCATGTGCATTTCGCTAGAATGTGGAAATTTAAAAAAAAGTGAATGATATGAGTAAAAGTGAGTGGTATGAGTGAAGTTCAATGATATAGATGGTGGTGAGTAATTTTTTATATCTATTCTGTATAACGTTACGGAGATTAATTCACTGTCGGAGGACTGGTTTGAAACATTGCATGGGAAGTACGGTTCAGAGAAATTTAAATTAGACACGGGTGCAGATATTGGTGTTTTATCTTATAAACGATTTTTGTCAGTTGGTTACGACAATGAGTTAATATGTATGTATTAATCAACATGTGAAACTACAATCAATTTAAATTCTCATACACAAATAATGATGGGATGGAGATTAAATGTTTTTTAAATGATTAAATTCTATTAAAACGAACTAATTGTGATGATATTATACAACATAAAGAATTACTCTGTAAGCAAATGAAAAGTAAATCGTATTACAATCAACATTGTAAAGCCTTACCAGAGTTAAGTGCTGGCGATGATGTCATTATGTTGGAAAATAATAATGAGACAATCCCAGGCAAAGTTGTAGCAAAGGCGTCAACATCGCGTTCATACATTATAAAAAACAAACAAGATATTTATCATCGAAATCGGCGACATTTGCTTAAGAGTATGGGTGATAATAAAAAATAGACTAGCAAAACTGATAATTATATTGTTCTATCAGATAATGATTATGCTGATGAACAAAATTGTAATTTGGAGGATGATGTATATGTCTCGGGGATGATGACTATGAACCAAGCATCAACATTGATAAAAGTATGCGAAGTTCATATTCACCACGCGTAGTAAGGCTCGGAAAAGTTAAATCTCAAACTTTGTTTACTTTCCTTTTACTATTGTTTTCTTTGTGTTTTTAAAGGGGAAGATGTTGTGGGTATATGTTTGTAACGTGTAGTAAGTAATGTTCACCTACCAACATTAGATAATAAAGTAGTTGCCATCTTGATCGCAGCGTTTCATTATGTTACACTCCCAGTTATAGAAAGAGAATGCCACTTCGCTGATTGACTTTATACCCCGCATGAATACCCCGTAATTTCCTGAACAGTACACCATTACAGTTAACTTTTATTTTGAGTGAAATTATTTTTGGCGGATATGTCGCAATACAATTTTAGAAGCTTTAACTCACCTTTGGCTCCATATTCAGGCTTGAAGCTCTTTCTCTCTTTGAAATATTTGAATACTTCTATGATAGAATAATGACTAGAATTTTCGAGTGTCGCGTACTCCGAACTGTCAAACGCCCAGACGAACTCTTGAGCAGTGCCGAATGCCTTGTTCCTGAGAACCATGGCTGTGTAGATGATGTAAGCCATCGCCACATACCACCACGAACCGGCCGTTAAGGTTATGTGCAAAAGTTTGAGGTCGTATCCAGTGGAATCCTGTCCTCTGCCATTACAAACAAACAACAAAAACCAATTACACACGAATTACATCAACTGGAAGCCCACATTAAACTAAAGTACTCTGTGCCTACATTCATACAAATGAAATGATGACAGTTGACACATTGCCGTCTAGTAGGGATGGGCCAAAAATATCGATATATCAAAAAATAACGCCGATATATAGTGATATTTTTCTGAAAAAATATCGATATAAATATCGGCGTTATTTTTTCCCGCGATATATCGATTTTCAATATTTATTATCGGATATTAAAATCGATATATTTTCAAAGCTCTGCTGGATGCTCATGCGTCACAACATGTATTAGACCACTACGATTTCTAAAATTTAGAAAAAGATAGGTATGCAGTAGGCTGTATGGGTTTAGTTTCTTTGCTTCGAACAAAACAAAAATTACAGTCTATGCCATACGGGATTTTATTGCTCTTCTTGGCCCTTTCAAAGAAGCTACTGAGGAAATAAGTGTTGCGAATTATGTAACGTCAAGCTTACATTTCTCCATTCCATCTACAAATTTAGTGACCCAAGTTACTCAGAGTTCACTTACTAAGAGTGCTCCTCATGGCAATATCAGACAAATACTAAGCCATAGGTGCTTTAAAGTTTCGATTATTTTGGCAATTTTTATAATTAATTACAAATTAGGCGAAAAATATCGAAGTATCGATATTTTTAGGTGATTATATCGATATATTTGTAAAATGTTGATACGATAAATATCGATATATTTTTTCCATTTGGCCATCCCTACCGTCTAGTACACAACTATGTGGCGAAATTCAATTATGTCGGCACCGAAAAATATGCGTAAACAATCTGTTACGTTAGTTTTTGTGAATTTAAACTAGTTCTTACCATTTCTATAGTTAAATCATGAACATTTATGTGTAGAAACTAAAAGTAAACTAAAGTTTGACAGTGGGGCTAGGGACGTGAAAAAATTATCGATTATTAAATTAAAGTTACGTAATCAAATAATGTCAACGTAATCAAATAATTAGTAACATTTTTTTATTTTAAAAGAGTATATTTCTCCAGAGAAAATGGGCAATACTAAACTCACACTCGTGCATAATATCTCTCATTATGTAACAATTTCATAAACTACTATTATACAGTATGTTAACTAACAGAGGGCGTTCCCGTTAACCCGAAATAGTACAGCATTAATAAAAGATAAAGATGCACTGAAGATAAATTTAGTTTAGTTGTGAACAAGGGAGTCGGATGCGGGGGGCGCAGGCCCGGTCGTTGTGGAGATCCTTGGGGAGGCCTATGTACAGCAGTGTGGACCTCTTTGGGCTGAAATGGTGATGATTCTGAAGGGAATCGGGGAAAATACAGTGTATTAACATTTTTGCATCATTTTTGTTACAAATTAATCAAGCACAAAGCAAAGTAGCTTCTGTTAATCGTTGAGGAGCTTCCTTAACTGTCTAGGGTCTTCATCATCAGATCTACTGCTGATCTTCATTTTAAACCACATGGGTGTAAAGTACTCATCAATATAAATAAATTAACTCCAAACACAAAGTAGCTACTGTAAACCGCTGAGGAGTTCCTGAAACTGGCCTTTGTCTTTATCACCATAGCCCTAATGACAGTCACAACCCATCTAGGTGTAAAGTTCATATCAATACAAACTAATCAGGCACAAACGCAAAGGTGCTGCTGTGATTCGTTGAGGAATCCTCTCGACTTTCTACGGTCTTCATCATCAGACAGATCTGATTATAGTAGTCGAGTGTCGGTCTGCAGTGGACTGCAGACCTTCATTTTAACCCACATGGGTATAAAGTACGCATCAATATAAATGAATTAAGTCCAAACACAAAGTAGCTACTGTAAACCGCTGAGGAATTCCCGAAACTGGCCTTTGTCTTCAGAACCCTATGACAGTCACAACCTCAGATTATAGAACAAAAGTTTTGTTCTATAATCTGAGGTCACAACCACCAAGGTGTAAAGTTCTTCTCAAAACAAATCAATCAAGCAAAAACACTAGGTAGCTGCGTCCGGTCGTAACACCGGTACGATCGGCATCGCGACTTCTGAATGCTCGACTTTCTCTAATATACCTAATTCTAATAATCTATAGAAACCTCAAAGATGGATGTCCTTCCTCTTTAATCACTCTATCTATTAAAAAAACCGCATCAAAATCCGTTGCGTAGTTTTTAATATTCAATCATACAAAGGGACATAGGGAAAGAAAAAGTGACTTTGTTTTATAATATGTCAACTGCTCAGACCCGTCCTCCATACGACTTCACAAGACATCATGCCAGAACATGACGAACCGCTTGGCGGCAAGACTTTGTCTTGTGGGTGGTAACTTCTGCCGGCAGCTGGTGGTACCTATGGCCTACCACCGACAATTATTGTTATTTTAAAAGGGTTAAATGAGACTACTGTAACATATGTAGTTGAGAAAAGGCTTGGCAAATTGGCTTTATAAAATTGGTTTTATACATAATCGAATTACGAATTAAGAAAACACACAGATCAGTTTTTTATTTCTAAGTAAAATCTATACTTATCTATACTAATATATAAAGGCGAAAAGTTTGTTTGTTTGAACGCGCTAATCTCAGGAACTACTAGTTCGATTTGAAAAATTCTTTTTGCGCTGGATAGCCCATTAACCCAAGAAGGCTTTAGGCTAAATAACATCACGATCAATAGTAGCGGAGCATAACTCCACGCGAACGAAGTCGCTGGCGGCTGCTAGTATTAAATAATTATAAACACACCTTCCGAAATCAATTCTTTAAATTATGGTGAAAACGGCTTCAAAGTCCATTGCTTATGTAATGGTATTTAAAATATTATTGTTCCATTTACTGGGAAAAATTAAACATGCTTTTAAAACGATGCATTGGCACACAGCTCTTGAATGCAGGTACTAACGGCAGAAGATCGAACTGCCCTAAACTGTCAAGGCTTCCCAATCAATCTTGAGCCTTAGGTTTTAGCGAATAGAGTTGAAAGATTTAATAAAGAGATGTGACAGATTATAGTATCCTGATGGCGGGCGTCTGTATATAAATTCTTAAGTTTAAGTGGCTCGACCCAAAATAATTTTTTGCCACTAAACATGTGTGCTAAACAGACGGTATTTGAACAACAAAAAAAATACTGTGAGAGAGGTTAGTAGAAATGCGTAATTAGTTCGATTTATTATATTGCAATGTTTATTAATAGATTATATATTGCTCTGTCTTATAAATTGTCTAGAAAGCTAGGCAATGTTATTGTGTCTGTGAAGACTCCCGGGAGACGGGTAGGACTAATATTTATTTCTAAACTAGCTTTCCGCCCGCGGCTTCGCCCTCTTGGAGGTCGGTTATATCGCGCTTTTTAGATTTCCCTCGGGAATATCAAATTTTTCCGGAATAAAAGGTAGCCTATATTCTTTCTCAGGGTCTAAAGATTGTCTGTGCCAAATTTCATTAAAATCGGTTGAGAGGTTTAAGCGGGAAAGCGTAACAGACAGACAGACAGACAGAGTTACTTTCGCATTTATGAAGTACTAGCTTTCCGCCCGCGGCTTCGCCCGCGTGGAGTTCGGTTATATCGCGCTTTTTAGATTTCCCTCCGGAAAATCAATGTTTTCCGGGATAAAAGGTAGCCTATGTTCTTTCTCAGGGTCTAAAGATTGTCTGTGCCAAATTTCATCAAAATCGGTTGAGAGGTTTAAGCGGGAAAGCGTAACAGACAGACAGACAGACAGACAGACAGACAGAGTTACTTTCGCATTTATAATATTAGTATGGATTAGTATGGACTAGCTTTCCGCCCGCGGCTTCGCCCACGTAAATTTCGGTTATATCGCGTTATATTTCCCTCGGGAACATCCAATTTTTCCGGGATAAAAGGTAGCCTATGTCCTTTCTCAGGGTCTAAAGATTGTGTGCTTTCCGCCCGCGTCTTCGCCCGCGTGGTGTTCGGTTATATCGCGCTTTTTAGATTTCCCTCGGGAATATCAAATTTTTCCGGGATAACAGGTAGCCTATGTTTTTTCTCAGGGTCCAAAGATTGTCTGTGCCAAATTTCATCAAAATCGGTTGAGAGGTTTAGGCGGGAAAGCGTAACAGACAGACAGACAGACAGACAGACAGACAGACAGACAGAGTTACTTTCGCATTTATAATATTAGTATGGAAGTATGGATGGATTGGATTCTATTAGGTATATTCACATGCATATAAGTAAAATATGTACGCAATGCATTGATAATATTATGCACAGTCTACGATACAGACTTATACATTTATATTATTTATCGCTTGCGGAGTAGACATAATCAGAAAATCAGTAATATTAATAGATCACAATGAAATAGTGATCCTAGAAAGAAAAGCGATAGCATAATTTAATAGCTTGCTGAAATATGAATATACCATACGAAATAATAGTAATAGGTACAGGTCGCCTCTCATGCAGACGAGGATTGAGCGTAATCACCACGTTTGCTCAATGCGGGATGTTTTCGTTCACCTTGTAATCAGTCATTGGTGTCCAAGATATACATACTTAGAAAGTACATATAATTTAGAAAAGTTGCATTGGTAGTTGGTACTTGCCTGATCTGGAATCGAACGTTCAATTCCACGTGCACACTCATACTTGAGAGGCTGGTATTTTAATCACTAGGCCACCACGACTACAAAGTTCTATAGCTCCAGCAAACGATTGCTTATTTTTTTAACAACAATCTATACTAATATTATAAATGCGAAAGTAACTCTGTCTGTCTGTCTGTCTGTTACGCTTTCCCACTTAAACCTCTCAACCGATTTTGATGAAATTTGGCACAGACAATCTTTAGACCCTGAGAAAGAACATAGGCTACCTTTTATCCCGGAAAAAGTTGATGTTCCCGAGGGAAATCTAAAAAGCGCGATATAACCGAACTCCACGCGGGCGAAGCCGCGGGCGGAAAGCTAGTAACTAATAAAACACTCCTTACATTTCAGATATACCACAATGTAAAAGGCACAGTGGGCAGCGGTACGACGTACCCGGCGCTATTGCGGCCCGACGAGCAGTTCCTAGTGCCCGACCGCCTGCTGGTAGTGCTGGATATGTACGAGGGCACGCTGGCCTTCTGTGCTGACGGCCGTTACCTCGACGTAGCGGCGCGCGGTCTCCGCGGCAAGACGCTGTATCCCATCGTGTCGGCCGTGTGGGGCCACGCCGAGATCACCATGAAGTACATCGGAGGGCTCGATCGTGAGTGTACAATCTTAATTTTATCTAGCTTTTCCCGCGACTTCGGCCGTGTAGAGGTTGGAAAGTATGCCACGGGAATGGACTGATCCAAGTCATACTGTCAAAATAAATTGTCTAAATACAATAACAAAGAGTTATCACAAAGGTCCAGCAGTACTTCACAACAGGGCAGCTTCTAATGTTGTACAAAGTACAGGTCCGTTCGTGTGTGGAGTACTGCGGCCACATTTGGGCTGGTGCTGCTAAGTGTCACCTAGCCACTTTGGATTCAATGGAGAGGCGTGCGAAGAGGCTGATTGGTAACCCTGAATTAACTCGAGACGGCCTCCAAAATCTAGAGCACAGGCATAGAGTAGCCATTTTGGGGAGTGTGCGAGGGAATTGTATGATTTAATTCCACCATCGGACGACCCGTCGTACGGCGAGATTCCACTCTTTATGTTGTTAACACCACTACGATCCGGACGAAGCGTTTCGTCTCCTCCTTTATACCGCGTACCTACATCGAGGGACTGGAACAATTTGCCAGCGGCGGTGTTTGTCGGACTACAATTTGAGTGTCTTCAAGGCTAGAGTGAATAGGCTCTTAATAAACTAGTGCGCTTTACCATCAACGATTGCGTCACTACTTACCATCAGGCGGGATTGCGGTCAAGCGCTAGTTTATATTTTATAAAAAAAAGAGACAATTACTATCGCATCTTATCACATCCTACTGATTTTCTTCTCAATAATTGTGAACATTGGTTCTCCCTTTATACATTCAATTGAGTGTCTAGTTTCACTAGCCATTACACCCATTATTTTTACACATTTTGGTCTTACAATATTATAACTCGTATAAGAAATGTTAATTTGTTTCCAAAAATTTTCTCTGCTAAAATAGGTATACGAAATGGTATGCTGCTTTGCTGTCTCATGTCATTTTGTCATCCAAAAAGGCCTGATTTCAAGGCAATTTTCAAGCAGTAGCAGTAGTATATTTCTGTGCAGCAATTTCATTAAAGAGAGATAACCGATTTGGTTGGACAAAATTTTACTTCTTCATTGAAACACTCATTCGTACCGATATCCAAGAAATCCTTGATCTGTCTCCTCAAGCGGGTAAACCTCTGTCAAAATTTCGAATTTGTGAATTAAGAATGAATCGCTTTGAGGACATGGTGGAGCATACAATGGAGGTCTGTCCGGCTTGGATAGAGCACCGCCGTGTCCTCGTGGCGGCGATCGGCGGCGATCTCTCGCGTCCGATCCTGGTCCAGGCCGAGGTCAGGAGCGAGAGTGCATGGTAGGCCGTCACCTCCTTCTGCGAAGCAGTGATGCTGGCAAAGGAGGAGGCGGAGCGCGTGAGGCAACGGGAATCCCGGCGCCCTCACGCCGCTAGCCGCCGCAGGAGACGCCCTGGAGAACTCCCAGCCACCGTAGGCGCGCGTCTGTGGGCGGTGAGCAGTGGGCAGCTCGCCGCCCGGTAAGGACCAGGCCCGAGTCGACGGCGCGTTGTGTTGCGTCATATCGTGACGGGGTCCACGAAGACCGATGCCTCCTGGGTCAGGGTTGCGGGTTGATTAAACTAGACCTTCAAGACCTTCTGACCATTTAATTATAAACGAGTTAGACTCTGATCACTGTGGCCAGTTAGTTACTTTTACTCAGAAAAGTGAAGTCAGAACTCAAAGAAAACTTGTGAGTTTTGTTCCTATAAATGAAAATCGTTTAGGACAATTTAAAAATAATTTAATTGAAAAGCTACCGGACTTGCCTTATCACGCCAATCCGGATCATGCGTATAGTGTACTATTTAATCTCATTAATTGTGAATTTATGAAAGTTTTCACAAAAAAAACATTGCCTGTTAGCGACCGTATTATATTTAGTGACTGGGCAACCCCAGGTATTTATAAAAGCAAGGAAAAAATGTATGAATTATATCAGGAAAAAACATTTAACCATGATGAAGCTTTTCAAGATTTTGTTAAAAATTATTCAAAAACTTTTAAAAGAGCCTGTTCCTCAGCAAAAGCCATACACATTAAAAATAAAATAAAATCTTCTGGCAATAAAATCAAAACAACTTTGGGAATTATAAATTCTGAAACTGGAAGAACCAAAGTACAGAACCGCGATTTCCATCTTAAAATTAACGATGAAGATATAAAGGCGGACTTGGAGGTAGCAACTGAGTTTGAGAATTTTTTTTACTAATATTCCAATAATGACAACAAAAACTTTGTCTTCTTCCTCCACTTCTGCATATGCCATACTAAAAGAATGTGTTCCAGAATGTGACAATCACTTTGAATTTACATTTGTGACTGCTAAAGACATTATAGAATCTTTTAAAGATCTTGATGTAAAAAAACTGCCGATCATTGGGGTTTGTCAGTATACACTGTAGCTTCAATAATAGATGTTATCGCACCTTTCTTAGCAATTGTTTTTAATTCTTGTGTCACATCTGGTGTATTTCCTGATTTGATGAAACTAAACAAAGTAATTCCACTGTTCAAATCTGGTAGTACAACTGATCCCACGAATTTTCGGCCAATATCGATATTACCAACTTTGAGCAAAATTTTTGAAAAATTAATTTTGAAACAGTTGTTGAGGCATTTTAACTTACACAATTTATTGCACGTGAAACAATTTGGTTTTACAAAGGGTCGTTCAACTACGGATGCGGGCGTGGCATTGCTAAAGAACATATTTGGGGCCTGGGAGGAATCGCAAGATGCTCTTGGTATTTTTTGTGATTTGTCCAAGGCCTTTGATTGCGTACATCATGATACTCTTATCAGGAAATTGTACCATTATGGTTTGAGGACAGAGCTCTCGACCTTCTGACTTCTTATCTGAATAATCGAATTCAGAGGGTTGATGTTAATGGCAAGAGATCTGCAGGATCTGTGGTCACCATGGGCGTTCCGCAGGGCTCAATTCTAGGTCCATTCTTGTTTTTTTTTTTTTTTAATGACTTACCTCATCACGTGAGGGATAATCACAACATAGTATTGTTCGCGGATGACACTTCTCTTATTTTTAAAGTCAAGCGTCAGCTAACAAACTTTGACGAAGTTAACAATGCACTCTCTAAAGTTGTCCATTGGTTTAATGTAAATAACCTCCTTTTAAATGAAAAAAAAAACTAAAGTCATTAAATTTTCTACGCCAAATGTCAGGCAGCTAAGTACCAATGTTCAACTGAATGGAGTAGAGTTGATCCCTGTCGAGTCGACAGTTTTCTTGGATTAACTATTGACGCCAAGTTACAATGGGGTCCTCACATTGAGAAGCTGTCGGGTAGACTCAGTTCTGCCGCCTTTGCTGTTAAGAAAATTAGACAGATAATTGATGTGGATACAGCCAGAATTGTTTATTTTAGTTATTTTCATAGTCTTATGACTTATGGGATTCTTCTCTGGGGAACTTGTGCGGACATCAATACCATCTTTGTTTTTACAGAAGAGGGCTGTTCGAGCCATTTATAACCTTGGTCCTAGAGAATCTCTTAGAGAAAAGTTCAAAGAGGTGAACATTCTGACTGTAGCTTCACAATATATATTTGAAAATCTTATGTATGTTCATAAAAATATCTCGAATTTTAAGAAGATAAGCGATATTCATAATGTAAATACCAGGAACAAACACAATCTTGCTTTACATCACACTCGTCTCTACAGAGTAGGCAACTCGTTCATGGGTCAATGTATACACTTTTACAACAAGCTTCCCATGGACGTTCGAAACTTACCCATTAAACGATTTAAGAACCATATAAAGGCAAAAAAAAACAAAAAGGGGTATTATAAAATCACAGATTATTTAGAAGACAAAAAAGCTTGGGATTGAGCTGCTCGCTCTGTTAAGCATTGTTAATTTTTATTAAGCAATATGCGTAATTATAAGGTAAATTATTGTAAACATTTTCATTTTTAATGTCTGGACTTGAAAAAAGACGATGATCCCTGAGTTTGTTTCGGCTATTTCTTCTCAGAGGTAGTCAGTTAGGAAATACCGGCTTCATCTAGTTAAAAAAATAAAATAAAAAATAAACATGACGTGTAAAAGTGATCAGTGATCCTACTTGCTTAATAAACGATTTCATTTCATTTCATTAGAAACCGTGGCTCTGGCCGTCGTACAGGCAAGTGAAGAAACACGGGTGGCTTTTAGTCAGTAAAAGTCTGACACGCCCTTCCGCTCTGCCCAGAGCGGGAGAAATCATTTGATGATTTCCCATCCCAACAAAAAAAGGGGGTACACTTAGAACATCAGCAACTGAAGCCACGGAGCAAATATAGAGAGGAGATGTTGTAATTATTTCTCTAAGAAACAACGAGTGACAATTTGCGGGATGAGGGGTACAAAAAGTAGGTGAGATCTAACAAGATCCCGCCCTCTTTTTTGTTTCCCATCTACCGGTCAAAAACAAAACTGCTTGCTTCGTTCTGTATCGATGTTATTACGTAGTTTAACTACCTCACACTAGATGTCATAACATCTACTACTACAGGGACGTACTCAGAATTTCACTCTCGACCACAGAGTACATTATATATATACTCTCGACTCAGAAGTCCCTACCAGATTACAACGTATGATGATAACGCTACAAGCCTATCATTTAATTGTATCGTATACAAAAGGCTCAGAAATGTATATATCAGATACCTTGTCTCGAGCGCCAGTCAAAGACACGAATTTTAACCAAGAATTAATTAGCTTGGAAGACTTAGATTCAAATGTTGAGATTCATATTAATTTATTAACTTCTAACCTAGCTATCTCACCAGAAAAACTTCAAAAAATTTTATGTCATACTAGTCGGGATTTGATTTCTCAAAGATTAAAGGTTTATTATAAAAATGGATGGCCAAAATGTAAACAACATTGTGATACTCTAACTTTACCTTATTGGAACATTAGAGAGGAAATTCACATAGTCAATGATATAGTTTTCAAAAACAATTCAGTAATTATTCCTAAATCCTTGCGAGAAGAAATACTTAACATATTACACGAAGGCCACCAGGGTATTGAAAAGACTAAAAATCTAGCCCGAGGTGTAGTCTATTGGCCTAATATTAACCAGGATATTGAAAATAAAATTAAACAATGTGAATCATGTGCTATTTATTCTGCAAATAAAACAAAACAGTCCATGTTATCTCATGAGCAACCTTTATTTCCATGGCAAAAAGTAGCAACAGATTTATTTGAATATAAAGGCAAAAAATATTTATTAGTTGTGGATTTTTATTCAAACTATATTGAGATTGCATTTTTGAATAGAGATAGTCAAACTAGTAGTGTCATAACAGAGTTGAAATCTATTTTCGCTCGACATGGAATTCCGATGAAGTTGTTACCCGATGGAGGTCCACCATACAACTCTTCTGATTTTCAAAAAATTTTACATGACTGGGATATAGAACATATTGTCTCAAGTCCACATTTTTCCAGATCTAACGGATTAGCTGAAATTTCTGTAAAAATAGTCAAAAACATATTAAGAAAATGTGAAAATGATGGATCAGAGCCTTATTTAGGTCTATTACAATATAGAAACACACCCAGGGGAAATCTCAATTCACCTGCACAGCTTTTAATGTCTAGAACTTTAAGATCTAAATTGCCAAACACGATAAATAAACTGAAACCCAAGATTGTCAAGCATAACGAACATTATAGGGAAAAACAGAAATACTTAGAAAGAACTAGATCATATTATAATAGAAATTGTAAAAAATATGAGTCTGAATTTTCCATTAATGACAAGATATATTTTAAGAAAAATTCAAAAGATATTATATGGACAAAAGGTACTATCGTGTCAAAAACAAAATATCCAAGATCATACATTGTCAAAGATTGTAATAATACAACTTATCGTAGAAATAGTCAACATATTCGTTTTGATTATAAGTCGAATAGTCATAAGTCAAATCTGGATGTAGTACATAAACATGTCTCAAACAACAAAAATGTCAGGTTTGAAAAACCTAGTTCATCTCAACAAAATAATATTGTAAAGAATCAATGTCAAAAGTCAAAATCCTTCAAGGAAGAGGATGATAATTGTGTATTTATATTTACTCATGAGTCTTGTAATAATTCATATTCATCAGAACAAAATAATGATTCAGATTCTTTCATGTCAATAGAATCTAATCACTCAAATGATTCTGAATGTCAAACGGAATCACAAAGTCAGTCTAACAATGAAGGTATAATAAAGTCTCCAATATTTGTCAATGTCGATGAAAGTATTGCATCACCTGAAAGTCTGCATGATTATAATGAATATCAAATGCAAAGTCCTATTCCTACTCAGTGTACGGACAGTGAAAACTTACCACAAAGTCCTATTGTATTAGAAAATAAGAAGATGTCACCTGTACAATGTAACGACGCTACTATTGCTGAAAGAAAATATAGTTCACGAGGTAGATTACTAAAGAAAACTAAACAATTTGATTTGTAATTATTTATAGCATAACTTTGATTAACACAACGTAGTTGATGAGACATTGTCACAAAATGTGTGGTGGTATAAATATAACACAATAATTCTATAACTTGCGTAAACGTAATATAACTTACGAAATTGAATACGAAAAAAAAAACAGCGAAAGAAAACCGAATCGTATTATACTCAGATTTATCAATACAAGATGTATCAATGTAAATTTTTTTTTTTTTTTTTAATTTATTTCTGACCTGGATTCAAAGTCCTTTAGCCGTATACATTATAATATAAACCCTAATACAAAAGCAACAAAAAATGGAATCTTACAAACTATACAGACAATAATACGAGGGATAACAATGAATATTAAAATTAAAGTTAATTTCTAAAATAAATGACGAAACTTTTACAAATAAACAATTAAACTAAGCTAAATTTTTTCTATTGTTGTTGTAATGAATTTAAAGAGATGAACAAAAAACTGCGGTCTATTTAATAAATCTTTGACGTGGCGGGGTAAACTAATATGTATTGCTGGACGAGTACTGACACTATCACTCTCACTATTGTCAATGTCAGTTATTTCTTGGAAGAGTAGCTGTCGCTGGTTGTTGAATTTTGGGCAACAGAAAACAAGATGTTGCAAATCGGAAGATTCCTCAGGACAATGTTTACAGTGACTGTTCTGATAGATATTGATTCGATGGAGATGTGTAGGAACAAGGCAATGACCAAGCCGCATTCTTGATATAATCGTTATGAATTTCCGGCTTCTTTTTGCTTCAAGTTTATCATACCACGGTCTTATTGGTAAGTTTTTCTGCACCTCAGCATACCACTTTCCTTTGGTCTCAACTGTAGTGTCCCAGTGCTCTTTCCAAAGCTTTCGCAAATTGGTTTTGAAGTAAACATAGTAATCGGAGAATGGTACTCGCTGTGATTGACTGTCATCTCGATTAGAATCTGTATGTGTTATAGTATCAGCAATCTCATTACCATCTATACCACTGTGGGAGGGAACCCATATAAATTCTATATTAATGCCCCTGTTGTGTAAATTTTCTATGAGAGTACATATTTTAAATAAAATGTAGTTAGTTTTGTAGGACCGAAGTCCATAAAACAATGAACTTAAAACGCTTTTAGCATCAGTGACTAAAACAATATTTACATTACTTACACTACTAGTTATATACATTAGACATTTAAGGATAGCATAGCTTTCTGTAGAAAAAATACTAAAATTGCTATTTAACTGAATGCTTTCACTGTAATTGGCTTGTGGATCATAAAAGGCTGCTCTTACATTTTGTTCTTTTTTAGTGTATCAATGTAAATTGTCAGCAGGGTTGCCAAAGCTAATTCATCCAAATCCCCAAAAATCCTGATCGAATTCCCCAAATTTGGGGATAAAAATCCGCTGATTCCCCACAAATTCCCCTCAAAAGTTTTTTTTTTATAAAATGCTACTTTCATAAATTATTTTAATAATATTTATTGTTTATCTTTAAATTTTTTTCCAATCGGAAGCATTTTGTCCGAAGGGTTAAACTTGACACTGCCGCCCAGTTTTTTAATCCCTTTCCTTGTAGCCATTAATGATACTACAGTATCTGTATTCAATCTATTGCGGTTTTCAGTTTTTAATTTTAAAGGACACTAAATTTGCGCTCGACTGGTGCATTTGAAAAAGCCAATATCAGCAATAATAATATAACAATTTTTATGTTGCGAACAGGTATCTATATCTCCCGCAGCGTTTTTTATGCAAAACACTTTACCCTAGTAACATTCAGCATCAATGTTATCTCCATGAACTTCAAGCCCGTGTTGATGAAAATCCAGCATAGCGTGAGCTCGCCAGTCATAGTCCAATTTTTGTGCTGTTACAAATTTATAAAGCAATGGAAATCGCTTCAGTACAGGCACCAGTGAATTAAATTTAAACTGTTGAGCTTCTAATGGATTTAAAACAGATATAATAGAAAATAAAGGATCTCCGAAATCAAATTGCTTAATAATGTCCGACGTAAATTCCCTATAAAATTCTTGGTATGTCTTATAGAAATCTGCACGAAGTACATTTTCAACTTTTTTCAAATCTTCCATACTTTCTCCAGCCTGTAATCCAATATATATTTCGTCTAAACCTAGCAAGTGTGTTGAATTTCTGAAGTCAGCATTTAAAATATTACCACAGGACTTGATGTAGCTCATTTTCATGAAATTAGCAGACAGTGTTTTCCAAAGATTTTTCGTCACGAGACCATCATAAGTAATTGAGCCATACTTAATGATTCAAAAAAATGTTGTTATCGTTAAAACGATGAAATATTTTCCGATGAGAATATGATGTCAAAATCCCCGCATTTTCCCCACATAATGCCAATCCCCAATAAATCCCCAACCAACTTGAGATTCCCCGCAGTTTGGGGAATTCCCCACAGATTGGCAACCCTGATTGTCAGTTTTGTCAAGATTTTGACAGATATGCAATTAACAGGGTTGCCATCACAAGACGATTATGTTATCGATTACAGATGGAAATTCGATTTTTTGAATTTCGTTTTTTATAATCATCTATGAATCTACTACAAACAGGACGAATGTTAAGAAAATACTAAGAAGAAATGAGAATAATGAGGTGGTAAATAAAAAGTAGACTACATTTTTTATTTAGAACTATCTAAATAATATTTTTAAAATACAATTATCGATTACAGTGGCACGTTTTATTTATTTAGCGTTATCGATTAAAGTAGCAAGATTGGCAACATTTTTTTTATTGAAATCTGGAATTGACAAACATAGACTAATTACTTATTAAAATGTTTTTCTAATGGCTAAGTTTCAGTAAAGTACTAAATACATTTTTTTAGTTTATATTTTATATTTAAATTGTTGGTGGTAAGAACTTTGTGGAGGATGAGTTTAATTTTAAAAGTTGTGTAGCCCGAAATCTGGCATTCTCCTTTAACGAGAAATTATTTTTTCCCTAACTTTTACAGCGTTACAAAAAAATTTGTTCTCGGTTTAAGGGCACAGTTTGAAAAAAATGTATTACGGAAAATGACCCTGTACGAAAACATCTTGCTGATTTAATGCTGATTCAAATGAGGTACAAGTACAACACTTTACTCGTATACCTTTAGTTTTAATTTTATGGTCGTTCTTCAATATCAAGATGCAAGTTTCATTAAATTAAACTTATTTTTAATTTATTAGTTTATCATAAACGGCTAGTTTTTTGTAAGTTGTAACGCTAGAACTGCTCATATTCATTTCATATTTATGAAATTGTTCATTTCATAAATATGAAATGAACAATTTCATACTAACCACATAATCATTTGTCAAAAAATATCTTAGTTCAGGTAACGATTTATCTTTTCTAGGAAACAAAAGGTTCATCACAACTCTGTGAAAATAGCCGATAGCAGCTTATTATTAATATTACGCTTACCACGTGCAAAAGGTGCAAGGTTTACTGCCAGCTGACTATGCACCTAGAGTGAGATTTTACAGAGAGATGCTTAGAAGACACAGAGAGGATTCGCAGTTCTTCAACAAAGTGTTATGGACCTATGAGTAAAATTTTAAAAGAATAGGAATTTTCAACATGCACAATTTACATTTTTACTCCAGAGTGAACCCACATATCATCAGAAATGATCGATTCCAGCATCTGTTTGGTATCAACATGTGGGCTGGAATAATTGACCAGCAGTTTGTGCTACACGAAATGCCACCAAGTCTGGATGGTGCTCTGTACTTCAATTTTTTATAAAATAATTTGAACCAAATATTTATGAAACTGAGATTCCTGAAGACAGAGTGGCAGAAATGTGGCTGCAACCAGACGGCGCCCCGCCTCATTACGCTTGGGTAGTTCGAGGATATTTGAACGACCACTTCCCTAACCGATGGATTGGTCGAAGCGGGCCTGTTGCATGGCCACCACGGTTGCTCGACCTTAATCCAATAGACTTTTTTGTTTGGGGTTATTTTAAAGAAATAGTGTATCAAGGAAAAAATAACACCAAACAAGAACCATGTCAAAAGCTCGAGTTTGCTAAGGTACAAATACTATACTACCGCCGATTACATGCGAATTTTATTAGGCGGTGCAGATTGTGCATTATGGTCAGAGGTAGGAACTTTGAATATTTAATGTAAAAGATTGTATTTTAATAGAACTATTAAATCATAATCGTTCTTTTTCTTTCATGATGGCACTGAAATGATTACTTAATATGTATGAGAGAAAATTTAGATTTTTCTCTAACTTTACCATTTTATTAAATTTCCACTTTGATATGAAAAAAGACCATAAAACCAAAACTAAAGGTCAAAGAGTAAAGTGGTGTACCTCATTTGAATCAGCATTAAATCAGCAACAATTTTTCGTACAGGGTTATTTTTCCGTAACACATTTTTTTTAAACTGTGCTCTTAAAGCGAGAAGTAATTTTTTGTAACATTCCAAAAGTCAGGGAATAAAATAATTTCTCGTTACCAAGAGCTACAATACAATTTTTATACTATTGATACATTATCGAATCATAACGCAACACCTTTTGTTTTATTGTTATTAATCAATTAATTTTTTTACTGATAAATTGCAAAATAACTCGATAGTTTCATTGAAAAAAACATATTAAACCATAACTTTTCGTGCAATGAAGTTATGGCGATGCTGCACAAAGATTTTTTGTTGGAAATTACCTCCTTTATCTCCCTGTTTCGTTTGATCCACGTCTTTTTGGCCACTCTGTATATTGGTGTTAATCTACGTTCTAAAAACCAGGGGGCGCTTTCAAACGATATGCTAAAAACTCAGGCTAAAAATCCCTCGATACGGCTCTTTACCCTATTATTATTTTACTCTTTGTGACAATCTATCATAGCAAGAAAGGAGTTTGACAATCCCTTCCTCTTTACAAGGACTGTTGCCATTGCATTGTCAAAACCCGACATACACTGTTATAGCCCGATATCTCTACACTGGGATCTGTTGGCACCTAAATGGCTTTTAGAGGCGGAGTTGTATATAAACATTTCTTTCTGAAATTGTGTTGAAATAACATTATAGCAACATTCATTACGATTTTAGACACACACAAAATAAGTCTGTAACGTCGCGGTTGTGTTTCCAGCCGAGTCGCTGCCGCTGATGGAGCTGTGCCGGCGCGTGATCCGGCAGCGCGTGGGCCGGCCGCGCCTGCGGGCCGCGGCGTCGCGCCTGGCGCTGCCGCCCGCGCTCACCGCCTACCTGCTGTACCGCGCGCCCTAGCGTGCGTCCCCCGTGCACCCCGCGCCCGCTACTGCAGCCTCGACCACAACCGACGCCGAATAGATTCCTTATTTTCATCGCTTGAATGTACTTAACCGAGGCGGACTGCGAAGGTGCCGCGAATTCACATCGTCCCGAGGACAGCCCGATATTATTAGTGAGCGGACGTCGGCAGACTTTGTTTTTGTGCTGCCGCACCGGACGCTTGCGGCGGAACCCCGCTCCGAACGAAGGCGACGAGTTCTAGCCGATCACTAGTCCTTGACTGCCCGAGTGATTGCAGTACACAGTGTAACGACACCTTTACGGGTAGCGGTAGCTATTACTTCCATAGACGAATATAAGGGGTAGAAATAAAGTAAATATTGAAATGTAACAGGTCGAGTCTGTATTTATAAACATCGCTAGTTTGATTGACGAGTGTAACACCAGAAAGGCGATAGAACATTATAGATGAACTCTGATTAATTCCGACATGTTAGCTGTTAGTGGCGAAGTGTCGCGGTGAGCGTCGAGTGTACAACAAACATTTTATACCTACGTATGTGCAGTTTGCGTTGAAATAAGAAAACGATTCTGACATAGAACTATTGAGCCCATCGCAACTCGATGCCGATCGCGATAGCGGCACTGAATACATACAAAATGGAATTTATTATAAGCACACAAGAAATCTATAACCGTTACATTTAGTTTAAATTGTTTTGGCACCCCCGCAATTATTCCAACGCAAATAACCCTACTTTTATTTTAACATTATCTGTGATAATTTTACTTTAATGACAAATTGAAATCAGCAAACATTTTTCTGAATTCAATGCATTATACTTTCACATTAATTCATTCGTTGGATGTCGATCTTGGAACCTCAATTAGTAGTGGTGACGGGTTTGTGAGCTGTGACCCATCCTGTTTTATGAAGATTATATGGTGGACGACCATGGTACTGTTCTGTTACCGACTAAAGTGGACAATTATACAGGGTGTATCTGACATCGTAACGCGAACTTCGCGAAAAGGCTAGACCGCATGCCACTAATAAAATTATGATAGTCATTTATGTCGTTGATGAACGGTTACAGAATACACAGTGTTTGAAAAAAAGTGTCGGCTCGGCTTTTGAATGTTGCAAGCGTGCCGCCGTGCGAGTTTGTAGGTATGACGTTGATCCCTGATGTGAACTCTATTAAATCAGCTGATAAGATCGTTTTTCGGGTTTTGTTTTCATTGCGCTTTTTATGTAATTAGCGAATTATTTAATTTTTACTTTAAAATCTTATTGGGTTATAAAAGTATAGCAATTGTGAATGGTCTGAAGTGAAAAAAAACTACATTTATTTTTTTTAAATCATGAAAAAGCCGACAAAAAATTCCACCACTGGGGGGTTCAGAATCATGTACTGGATCCATGGTACTCGTTTGTGCGTCGATGTCAGATACACCCTTTATACGATAATATTTATAAGATAGATCAGGCATTAATAATGCCAAAACTTGTGTTAATTAACATTGTTCAACTTTTAACAAGCCACATGAATAAAGCCATATTGATCTCTTAGAGTACGTTCTCTGCTGCGAACAGCTTTTGTAAACTGTTCTTAATAAAGAAACGTATTTGACTTGTTATTAAATAATTTAGAATGAACAACCGCAAATTATAATAATTCACGAGCCTCGGCAATTACTAATAAATATGTTAGAGATGTCATTGTTGATTAACAATAGCATTAGCGGGCCGTGTGGTCTGCGGCCCGCCATAGGCCAGTGTATCTTTGGCAATCTATTTTATAGCTCACTAAGCGACTGGTTTACTTTTAGTTTAATGTTTCAATTCCTATTGTAAAAATGTGTGAGTGTGTATTGTATATATTATACGACGCATCGCAACCACAACTAAGTGTCACCAGGAATATTTAGCTGTAATATTTTGGAGCAATTTTGGAGCAAGGTTATTTAGGTCCGTATAACGGAACGTTACTCAAAACTCAAACTCTACGGTCCGTATTCCAGAAGGAAACTCAAGCATTGATCTCTGCTTAAGCATTACTTACAACTAGTTTCAACCAATCAAATGGCTCGAAACGAGACTTAAGTAGAGCTTGAGTTTTGAGTGACGTTCTGTAATACGCATCTACGTCTCGATTCAAGCCATTTCATTGGTTGAAACTAGTTTTAAGTAATGTTTAAACAGAGATTAATACTTGAGTTTCCTTCTGGAATACGGACCTTAGACTGCGTATTTTGCGAATAGTGTCTCCACAATGTCTTCTTTTGCGACTATTAGACTTATAGATGTAAACTCCAAGAATTCATTAAAATAGTATTTTTCAAAGCACTTTAAACAATTTGTCCGCCATTTTGATCCAATTAGTTGTATCGTAACCTTTATAAAAAATGTGTAAGTACTTCCATTTTAATAAGATTTTTTCATATGTAGATTGTATGGCAAGGTAGACATCCCAAGTGGAGCTCACTTTTATATGAAGTTAATATTCACATCTTATCTCGCATCTTAAATGAATATTGTACATTTCACGGTAAAGTCGGTACATACACGCGGCGCGACGCGTTGCATTTTATATCGGTTGCAAGTTTTATGTGAATATTGACTGACTGTGGAAGGACCATAAGGACTATGATAAACTGCCAAATGCGAAGTGTGTGAATGCGCAGCAGTGTTGTATGTGATTAGGAGTGATGCGAGCGAGCGTGTGCCGTGCTCACGCGCGGTAGAGACATTTTTCGTTGTGTAAGAGATTTATTCATAATACAAAATACACCAAGCTCGATGTATTATTAATAGTCTTTTATGGTAAACCTCTCGAAAGGACCAACACTTTCCTATTTGAACTTATACTCTGTCTCCCGCACTTCTGTCTACATCCTAAAGACAAGGGGTTTACTGCAAAAGATTAATATAATATAATTATTAGCAACAACTAACCATGTGAACTCTATGAATCGTCAAATTTAGTCCTGTATATACTAAATTTTATCATTTTTGCGGTGTTTAATGACTTTATTGTAAGTGGAAATGTATTTTATAAGTTGTAGGCAATATTTTTAAAAGGTTACTTGTAACGGATAACTGCGATTGACAGTCGAATCTCTATAGAAACAATGATTTTAAAAAATAGGAAAAACGATTGGAATGGTTAAGGAAGGTTAAGAAAATAATAAATGATATAAATTAAAAATAGCAGTTTATTATTACATCTTTAAAGGTACTTTTCTTCATATATCACATTATGGAAACAATATTCATGAAGGCCTTACAGGACTAAACAATAATTTAGAATATTAACACATCAGTCGAATCTCTATAGAAACAATGATTTAAAAAAATAGGAAAAACGATTGGAATAATAAATAAGGTTAAGAAAATAATAAATGACATAAATTAAAAATAGCAGTTTATTATTACATCTTTAAAGGTACTTTTCTTCATATATCACATTATGGAAACAATATTCATGAAGGCCTTACAGGACTAAACAATAATTTAGAATATTAACACATCAGTCGAATCTCTATAGAAACAATGATTTAAAAAAATAGGAAAAACGATTGGAATAATAAATAAGGTTAAGAAAATAATAAATGACATAAATTAAAAATAGCAGTTTATTATTACATCTTTAAAGGTACTTTTCTTCATATATCACATTATGGAAACAATATTCATGAAGGCCTTATAGGACTAAACAATAATTTAGAATATTAACACATACAATATTAACACAATACTAAAACTAAAATACTGAATTAGATAACACTGGCGTCGATTCCCTTGATCCCAAACTAAATTGGTTGCTGCATCGTTATATTTCTTTTAAGAAAAATAACAAATATTAGTTCAGTCCTATGAAATTAAGATACTGCATAGATATTTTAGACGTGCTTAAAAATATAGCGACTAAAAAATCTTTAATTTACGTCCGGCTCTGACTAATTTGACAAGACTAAACCAATATGTCCATTGACCTTTTTTAATGAAGTTGAAAAAGATGCACTAATCTTAAAATTTAGTTTAATTTGCGAACAAGAGAATGGCGCCATTGACCTCGATTCCTTTGTTCACAAACTAAATTAAATTTGGAGTTTTTTTTTTTTATTTTTTTATGAAAAGGACAGGATATAAAATGTCAATTTAGACCTGTCAAATTAGTGCACTCCTGACGTAAACTGGCGTAACTTTAGTCGCCATGTTTATAATCGTGTCTAAACTGTCTATGGAGTATCTTAATTTGACAGGATTAAACTAAATGTTATCTTCTATCCTTTTTTTAACGAAATGAAAGAAAAAGATGCACTAAACTTAAATTTAGTTTAGTTTGTGAACAACAGAATCGGCGCCATTATCAAATTACATACCTAAATTAAAACTTATACATACATATTCAGTTCAGTTGTACTGTTCATGTCTAATGGCCATATAGACCTAGGTTTCTACAATATCGACATTATTGACTGAACATAACCTACCTTCGAAGTGTGTTCAAAAATTGAGATTGAAGTACTTGCTCAATCGCAAAACGTGTGGTGCTCAACAACGGTATCGTCGCTAAAAATTATGGAATTCTCTTCTGCAAGATCTTGAGGGAGGTCTATGTGTGCTGTGAGTTCTTGCAAACCTCCTATTAATTCATTTAGCGAACCCTGTAAAGAAAGGACCAACTGTAAAAAATTCTATTTCTTTATTAAAAAACAATTTTGCTCCACACTAGAATTTTCTCCTGTATCGTGGGTGCGTTTACAAACTTTTAAACTCACATACACAAACAGCCAGACCCTGAACAACTATCTGTAGGCCATCATCTCAGCCAGTGGCTCACTGCGCTAACCGTGCCGTACTTATTTTACGTGTGTTAAAGATTTATGTGCATAGGCTGTTTGTTTCTTTTAAACTCACATACACAAACAGCCAGACCCTGAACAACTATCTGTAGGCCATCATCTCAGCCAGTGGATCACTGCGCTAACCGTGCCGTACTTATTTTACGTGTGTTAAAGATTTATGTGCATAGGCTGTTTGTTTCTTTTAAACTCACATACACAAACAGCCAGACCCTGAACAACTATCTGTAGGCCATCATCTCAGCCAGTGGCTCACTGCGCTAACCGTGCCGTACTTATTTTACGTGTGTTAAAGATTTATGTGCATAGGCTGTTTGTTTCTTTTAAACTCACATACACAAACAGCCAGACCCTGAACAACTATCTGTAGGCCATCATCTCAGCCACTGGCTCACTGCGCTAACCGTGCCGTACTTATTTTACGTGTGTTAAAGATTTATGTGCATAGGCTGTTTGTTTCTTTTTTAATATAAAATGTGGGCGTTGTTGTTTTTTAACATTGGTTTATGCCACACCAATTTTGGTGATAGATGGCAACTAATTTGTTATAGAGGTAAAATTTTGTAAGCAGGAGTTAATTTATGGAACTACTACATAGTTGGATTTGGAAATAAAATCTAGTATTTGATAGCCGAAGGCTATAACACCGCGATTAATACTTAGGAGCTTAAAGAAAAAGGTCATAGTGAGCAGCATGTTGCGATGCAAATGAGCTAAATCGGGGAACAAGAAAATTTCTCGCGGGCAGTAAATAATGTAAGAAAGATAAATAGCGCTACTACAAACCTTCATTTCTATGAATTCAGCTATTTGATCATCCATAGATCCATCTTCTCCCGTGAACTTCTCTGCTAATACTTTCAAATGGTCTGGCAGAAGGGAAGTATCCAGCTCCCCATTTGATTCATCTCGGAGGACCCTACGAAAGAAAAAATATAATCAATCAAAAGGAATGTAATTTTCATCTCCCCTTTGTATATCACTGCCTATGAGGATTTTCAAATGACCTTCGTCAAAGAAACTAATAATAATAATTTGCATGACGCGAACTTTAAATGCAATCATTTTTTAAGAAGGTCTGATTAACTAATCAGCACCCTGATGTCTACCGTCTACAAAAATGTAAATAATTTAGAAGAAAAGCGAATCAATACACTGATCGGGAAAAGCCTAACACGCAAGGAAAGACTTTCTTTTTAACATAGGGAAATTCTCATGGATAACATACTCTGTCTGTGAATAATGGAGGCTCCTAACTAAAACCTCACTGTTCGTTCCAGTAGCATGAGTCGGGGCCGGCCCGGAAGATTCCCGTACATTCTCCGCATCCCAATGTAAAGAGAAACCTAACCATTCTTATGTTCAGATGACAGCACAGTTGTGGAGAGATACCTGCCGGATGCTCGGGCGAGTAGGGAATCAATCCGGTCCGAAAGAGAGCCTATGGTAGAGCGAACGAATGTTGCACTACAGGCAGTTTCCGAATGGGGCAATGTCAATCTTGTAGCATTGTATAGCAATGCCGCCAAAACACAGGCGTGTCTTTTCACCGCCAAAAGGAGCCCGTCCACCTTGGCTCCTACGTTTCGAAATGTATCCTTGGTGTGTACCGACCGCCTTCAGCTTTTGGGATTTGAGATTTCCTCGAACCTAAACTTTGGGCAGTTCATTTAGTCCAAGGCCAAGGTGGCTGCCAGGAAACTTGGCGTTATTGCAAAGGTCCGGCGGTACTTCACACCAGGGCAGCTTCTAATGTTGTACAAAGCACAGGTCCGATCGTGTGTGGAGTACTGCAGCCACATTTGGGCTGGTGCTGCTAAGTGTCTCCTGGCCACTTTGAATTCAGTGGAGAGGCGGGCGGAGAGGCTGATTGGTGACCCTGACTTAACTCGAGACGGTCTCCAAACCCTAGAGCACAGGCGTAGAGTAGCCAGCATTTCGGTCTTCTATAGGACGCATTTGGGGAGTATGCGAGGGAATTGCATGATTGAATTCCCCCATCTCCGTTCCATAATCGGGCGACCCGTCGTACGGCAAGTTTCCACCCTTATGTTGTTAACACCACTACAATCCGGACGAAGCGTTTCGCCTCCTCCTTTATACCGCGTACATCGAGGGACTGGAACAGTTTGCCAGCGACGGTGTTTCCGTCGGACTACAATTTGAGTGTCTTCAAGGCTACAGTGATAAGGCTCTTAATAAACTAGTGCGCTTTACCATCAACGACTGCGTCACTGCTTACCATCAGGCGGGATTGTGGTGTGCTAGTTTATAATTTAATAAAAAAAATACCTATAAATTAATATTTTTAAATGGTCATCGAATCCGATAAGGAGGAGTATCTTACTTGAGTATCCTACGTCGGGTAAACTCAGCACCCGTGAGTACTGTGAGCGTGGCCAGCGAGCTGGCGAGAGCGTGTCGCGCGCGTCTCTCGACCCTGGGCCAGTCCACACGCAGGCTCAGCACGTGACGCGAGCGCCCGCGCACTACGTGGCGCCCGCCCAATAGCTCCGCGTCAGCGGATACGCACATGTATTGTACTGTAAGTTATAATTCAATGCAGTTAAAAATTATGTTAGTATGATCCCTGGCCGGGGATCGAACCCGGGGCCTCTACGTTGCAGGCAGGCGTGTTGACCGCTGCGCCACGGAGGACGACCGGTAAATTATCTTTATACATATTTTGCTGATTCCATAACATAAATGCACAGCAAAAATCGTTGCTCGTGTGTATGCACACTGAGATCAAGCCATCGATTCATTCACCATTAAAATTACAACAAATATTATGCAGAACTTACAATTAAAATCAACTGTCGCGCATACAAACGCGGATGCGGTAGACTTGTTGTATAATTCCAAGTTGATAGGCATGCGGCTCACGGCTCTCACTAGCGCCGTGTTGCCGTACGTGACCAGACCAGACCAGCTCAACAAGTCGCCGCTCGCGCATCCGTATAGCACGATCTACAAAGGCAAACAAACATATAATAATACCTATCACGGCTTGTTTTCTTAAAATTGATAGTTAGGAATATTGAGAGAAAAAGTACGTGTGGTCCCCGACAGGAACGAAGTTCAAAATGAAAGGCCAAGATAGCGGTTACGGATTCTTTAAAATTACGAAAAAAAATCAGTTAAAATCAGTTTCTTTACCGAAAATCATGAAATTTTAGTCAACTTATCTGGCCTAGTGGCTATATTTTTGCATCGAAATTACTATGAAATATGACTAGTACTGAAATGTTTTATTCACAAATATCGACGCTGCCACCAGCTAAATAAGCTTGCTGCACTATTCCATTTACAATAGGCGCAAAACCAAACACTTACCTTTCTAGAATTATCGCTTGTATTTTTATCATAAACTATATGAAGCACCGCTTTATGCGGTGCAGTTGAATTCGGCGAGAATACGATAGGTAAGGGTCTACATTCACAAGGCCCGAAAGGCACCAAGTAACTCCCTCTCGACTCTCCCGGCAAATCTATGGCAAACCCTTCGCCTATTATTTGACACTTTATGTAGAACTTTTTATTTGAAGAATTCTTCAAGCTTAGCTCTTTCCTGCCCGCGCGGACCCATGACATGGTACTGTAATTGCTCTTTATTGGAAATGATTTTGGTTTATCTGATCCTCCGCATATTTCTATTGTTGTCTTGTTGCCAGATGTTATGTCTTCGAATATAAGAGTTCTGAAAAAAAAAATTATATGTCTCTGGTATCCATATTCCATTCGGAATGAGATGAGAGATTTAAACAAATGCGTTTGTCTGATTTCGAGTTCGGCGGAGTTCTCGATGGTGGTGTGAACAGGATGCAATAACCGTCTAACATTATCTCTTTTTCTATTATGGAACCTACAATGTTTTGTACGGTTATTGAGCGAGAAAATTCTTCCTCATTGGTGCCTTTTTTATTTGGGGTGGCAAATCATCAAATGACCTCTCCCGATCTGGGCGGAGCGGAAGGGCGTCAGACTTTTACTGACTAAAACACACCCGTGTTTCTTCACTTGCCTGTGCGCCAGGGCCACGGTTTCTTCTTTAACCAACCCGCAACCCTGACCCAGGAGGCATCTCTTTGAGGCGCGCGTGAAACACAACACGCCGTTGACTCGGACCTGGCCCTTACCCGCAAGGCCGCTTACGTTGGCCGGGAGTTCGATTTAGTCTCCCGACCAGGGCGTTTTCTGAGGCGGCTAGTGGTGTAAGGGCGCTGGGATTGCCGCTCCCTCACGCGCTCCGCCTTCTCCTTTGCCAGCATCACTGCTTCGCAGGAGGTGACGGCCTGCCATGCACTCTCGCTCCGGACCATGGCCTGAACCAGGGTGAGATGCGAGAGATCGCCGCCGATCGCCGGAACGGAACAGGAACCTCTCGAAACAGCCGTGTCCGGTATGGCATAGGTGCAAATCTAGATTACACGTTTGAATTAAAAGATTTAGTAAAACTATATACTTACGCTTCACAATTCCCATGTCCGGGTTCAGTATAAACCAGGCCCACGGTCTTTGACGCGCCAGGACGTATCTCGAACTTAGATGGGGATATTTTAAACGGAAAACTGTCTGTTGGAGACTTCGTAGTGAACTTCACGACCCAGATTCCCGTTAAAGAGCCATTGTTACATAACACTATATTTGTTGGTTCTGTAAAAGTATAAACAAAATTTGTAGATCATATTTTAATGGTAATGGAAAGCGCATGTCTAGGTATATTTTTGTGCGTTATTGCTGTGATAGTTTCCAAGAGCGTCTAGGCGGGTCTTTGCGAATTTTTCGCCTAAACATTGACTAACAAAAATTGGAATTAATATCGTGCCAACGCACTCACAAGAGAAAGAAAAGCAGAGGTTCCAGTTTGTCCACTTGTGGTTGTTGCCTATATGAAACGAGGAAGTATCAGTGTCACTACTTGATGCTTAGGTAGTACCAATAATGCAAAGACTCGGATCACTTACGTATTTTCTTTCACCAATATAACATTTCCGCTATTTTTACTAGGTAATATAGGCATTATAGGTATAGAATTTTTACCAATAGTGTTTTAAGCTATACGTGGAAAAAGAAATTGTGTGGTAAAGTGAAACTTTAATTCTACGGTCAGCTGCGGTGAACTATAGGCGCCGCCATATTGGCATTGTCTGCTCTGATGAGCGCTTTTCATGTTATCCCTACTCCGCGACCGACCGTCACGCGACATGCAACACACAGACGAATAAGTTTGAGACGATGTAATAAAAGTTTTACTTTAAAAATAAAGGAAAGGGATATGTGAATTGGCAAACTTACCACTGGTTAGTTGCAGTTTGCTGACCGCCGGCATCGTAACAAGATTCACAGTACCGACAACGCCGACCAGATCAACTTTCCGAAGTACACTGTTGACTCCTATCAAGTTCACATTCATCAGGCCGCTGAACGTCACTATAGAGTCTACTGGAAATGTAACAAATAGTGGTTAATAGAAATACCATAAGACATATTTAGATTTTTTTTCTCTCAGAAGTAAGGTGTGATGTAAGTTTAGGGGTTGTGTGACTGATTCCGGTCTTAAACGGACTTCCTTTACCGACTAGGAACTCGAACATCGAAACATGCGAGAAGTAAAACCGATACGTAGGTGTAAGGGCCTGATAACGCCATGCCAGCGAGACCAAACACTAGCGACCGGCCACATCGTAAACACAACGTTGCGTCGACCATTTAATTTAATTTAGTAATCACCACAACACAAGTGCAGTACAGCTAAAACTATACACACAACCATTACTTGCCCACATTTTGTCGCTGCCATGTGATGTGGTTGTAGTACCTAAATATGATGGGGTTCTGTAACAGTTAATAAAATTATAGTACTAACCTATTTCAATATCCGATAACATCGGCGCATTGAATTTAATGGTAACCGTAATAGCATTCCCACTCGTCAACCTGCATAGCTGCTTATTACTTCCTTTGCCCTTTGCCTTCCCTGATTGTTGCCTGTCATCTTTCGACCCCTGACGATCCGTTAAAATCTTGTTTACATCTCCCTTTTTAATCTCCTGAACGTTTTTGATTGCGAAAATATTGTCACCCTCAACTATAGACAATTCTAGTAAAAGATCTGCAGAACAATCACTTATGAGGACAAAAGACTTTATGAGCGAACTGTTTTCTTGGATAGGTGGGAAGGTGATCTTATTAACTCCATCAGAAGACATAGCTTGTATCATAGGCATTTTGATGTTCACATGAACTTCCCCGCTCTGCTCTATATCACGGTCGATAGACGCGTCTTTCAAATAAATAGTAAATTTTAACGCCGTATTTAGTTCCTCATTAGACGTTATGTTCAGTATGATTTTCTCGGATTTGCTTGGAGATAATAAAAAAGGCATACGGGGCATTTCGATACTGAGGTCTCTTCCATCGTTTGGTAAATCTTCGAATTTAAGTTTAGCCGTTAACCAGCTGCCTGATAATGTTGTGACTGTTATTATTGCTGGGCAGCTGACGCCTGAAAGCACGAATAGATTTTTTTACATACATAATATAATCAGCCTATATTGTTCCCACTATTGGGACACAGGCCTCTCGGTGAGAGGGAGTGGGCCGTAATCTACCACGCGGGCTCAGTGTGGGTTGGTAGATGTCACATGCCTTCGAAAGTTTTTGGGCTCTAGGACATGCGGGTTTACTCACGTTGTTTTCCTTCACCATTTTGAGAGCAGTGGTGATGTTATAATTTACACAAAGTAGAGCATCTGATGGGGTTCGAATCTACGACCTGCAACTTGTAAGTCGCGGGCGATACCACTATTTTATTACCTTAGGTAGGTTAAAAACTTAACATTCAATGTCGTGTGCTCGCAAACGCTATTGTTTCTAACAAAAGCAACATTACGTAAGTGGATATGAACTATATTGCATTCGGACAATACATACATAATCGCACAGAGTATAAACCTCATGATCTACTTAGAAAAATACTAAAAATTTGACTTTTAAAAAAACAGATGCAACGCTATCTGTCGGCGCAATGTTAAATTAAAAATGCTTGTCTAAGTTTTCATCAGTGTTTTGTTCTACTTACCCACATATCCATCGATGGCAGAAGCTGGTATTTCTACCCATTGCTCTAAAATAGATAAGAAATCATTTTTATTTGTTGTGTTTATTTGTTTCGCTAATCACAAAAATAATATGAAATTTGGACAATTTTTAGTAATTATTACCTATAGTGACATGATATAAGTGACAAGTGAATTAAATAATAATATATACAATATGTAAAGAAAACCCTGTCCGATCCGTGAAGGTATTGTTAGGTATCGATAACTGATTCTATTAATGCCCACAAAGAAAGCCTAAACTTAAAAAACAAAATCCCCCTAAAAAAATAAATATTATTTCGCAAAAAAAGGTAACTTAGTACATGTGCGATAAGCAACCCCATCCGCGGGCGGCGGGGGGCAGGGCACGCGGCACCTGTGACGTGGTCGCGTCGCTATTCGCTTATAATATTACCGGTGTTGTCACTTTTCTAAAAATTACCGAATTTCGGGGAAATTGGAATTAATTCCCGGGAAAAAAGCATTATTTCAAAATTCATTAGTATTGTTACTTTGATGATTATGTAAAATTTTATATTATATTTGGTCAAGTGTTTACCTAACCTTTATTACCCTTATGGGTCGGACAGGGTTTTCTTTACATATTGTATAACTATTTAAGAAAACAGTATTTTTTGTATTATGCAAAGGCTGTAGTTTGTCTTATTGCACTTTGCTAGCTTTACTCATAATATTAGTAACATACATATGTACATGTAACAGTTAATAAATTAGAAGAATGAGGGCATGCGTCACGATGAAAAATGTGAATTTGTTAATCCATATTAATATTATAAATGCGAAAGTAACTCTGTCTGTCTGTCTGTTACGCTTCCCCGCTTAAACCTCTCAACCGATTTTGATGAAATTTGGCACAGACAATCTTTAGACCCTGAGAAAGAACATAGGCTACCTTTTATTCCGGAAAAATTTTATGTTCCCGAGAGAAATCTAAAAAGCGCGATATAACCGAACTCCACGCGGGCGAAGCCGCGGGCGGAAAGCTAGTTAAATTATAATCTAGCCCAAAGGTTAAAATCTGATTAAGCCAAACTACATCGCAGTTTGCTCCCAGAGTCAACCATGACTATTTAAATAATTAATATGATGATGTGTTATTCATGTTAAGATTTACAGACTGATGAATGGTGCGAGGCCCACAAACCTTTAGCTTTAGTTAAGCCCTTCTGTTTCAAATGTTTCTGTTGCATTACTTCGTGCCAATCTACAGACTTATCTAACTCTTTATAGACGATATTTGGGGAAGGAACTTTTGATGTAGAGGCCTCGCCTGAAAATATCAACTAGATAGTTACTACAACCGCTCATACCCATCCTTAGTTATACAGGATGTATCTGACATCGTAACGCAAACTTCGCGAAAAGGCTAGACCGCATGGCACTAATAAAATTATGATAGTCATTTATGTCGTTAATGAACGGTTACAGAATACACAGTGTTTAAAAAAAAGTGTCGGCTAGGCTTTTGAACGTTGCAAGCGTGCCGCCGTGCGAGTTTGTAGGTATGACATTGATCCCAGATGTGAACTCTATTAAATCAGCTGATAAGATCGTTTTTCGGGTTTTGTTTTCATTGCGCTTTTTTATGTAATTAGCGAATAATTTAATTTTGACTTTAAAATCTTATTGGGTTATAAAAGTATAGCAATTGTGAATGGTATGAAGTGAAAAAGAACTACATTTATTTTTTTTAAATCATGAAAAAGCCGACGAAAAATTCCACCACTGGGAGGTTCAGAATCATGTACTGGATCCATGGTACTCGTTTGTGCGTCGATGTCAGATACACCCTTTATATGTATAGGTAGTAGAAATATAAATAGTAGTTATATGACGCTCAAAGAATGAAATCGTTAATTGAGCGAAATAGCGAAATTCGTATCGAGGCTATGATCTACGACGAATTTCTACCTATGTAGTATTGCCATGACTCCTGTTTATATAAAAGGCCTAACACGAATTTCGCACAACGCGTTGTTATTCCTTAATAAGCGTTTTCTGTTCTTTGAGCGTAACTTTCATAACAAATAATAATACAAAAAATATTTTCAGGAGGTTTTGACTTGAGCATCGAGCATGCGAAATTCAGTTCGGAATAGTTATAAGGCTTCTAAAGTTATTGCTAACCACTCGCGCATTTTGTCCGTTATAGTTTAAACCTTATATAAAAGTTACTCTGAACAAAAAAAAAAAAACAAATAGCATTTGTATAATTTATAAACAGCCAATCGCAGCAGTTTACGAGCGTTTGACAATATCTTTTTCGACTGATTCGATAATCTACTTCGAAATGGTAATTTTATCGTATCGGCCACATGTTTTAGTGTATCATATTTAATGAGGGTCGACTGACTTTTGCTTGAAGGTGACTTAGACCTGGCACTTTTCTTCGACTTTGTATCATCATTTTCTATTATTTGATCATTATTCAAGGAGGCCCGAGCCACTACTATAGCATCCACCTCTGGGCTCTGCATCATCTATTTGTTTGTATTTATTCTGTGATATGACTGTGTTTACTGTCCCAGATGATGAAGCAGTCTCTGCCTTCCTGGTGTCTATTAAATTAGTGACTTGTTCCTGGTTATTTTGTTTCTTAGATTCTGGGATGTTCATGTGTGACTCAGTGAGAGGTTGCTTCGTGTTCAATTGTTTCTTTTTGTTGTTTAGTTGCAAAATGTCTGTCACACTGACATTTGATTGTTTACCTATAACAATTAGTATCCTAGCCTGTGGCTTGTTCAAACATGTTTTTCACACCGTTGAAAGAACGGTGCAGACATAGCGCTACATATGGCGTGGTCTTCAGTACTGTATGGATCACTATAAAAAAGCTTCCATAGTGATCTATACAACACTGACGACTATGCCATTTCTGTGGCACATTTTTTCTATAGCAGTTTATTATGTATACTGCACAATTTCTTTATGGTACACACCGCACAAAGGGTCTGAGACATTAGAACACGATTGCAAGCTTGTTAAATTAAATATTCCAAATAAAACTTACCAAGATAATCAGCAATTCTAGAAATGCTGATGGAATTCTCCACTGAACCTTCAGTGTCCTCGCTCACCAATCTCAGTGAAGCATGCAAATTCTTGATCAATAAATTAGTTTCCCTTGTTGGTACAGGTTCTCGGATTGGTGCGGGTGCAACGGGAATATTATTTTTTGGCGAAACAGAATGTAATGTCATTTGAACATACTTCGGCTTATCTGGCACTTGGCTCATGAAAAACGGATTCTGTTTTTCGGGAAGTTTGCTTGTTGATGGTTCAATAGGTTTTTCTGTTTTGGGCAGTGTGAAACTACCTCTTTCAGACTGTCCTTGCACAATGTTTTGTGCCTCTGGATAGTTATCCATGATGTTTCGTGGCTGTCTTACAGGTACACAGTCTAGTGTATTATCCATTTTGTGTAGTGGAGTTTTGTCAGACCGTAACGAATCAGCTTGGCCTGATAATGAAACAAAAAACGATGGCACCAAACTGCTACGCCGGTTCCGGTACTCGTAAACACCGCAGTGTCAGTGCTCCGTACAAATTATTTCACTTAAATGGTACAAAGCCACAATTTTTCACAATAAAGGTATACCACATCAAAAACTAAGCGCGATTCAGTGATACCGTAAACATCGCACCATTTGCTAAATCTGCACAGAAGATTGGAAGAAAACATCGGCATGGGAAGATTAGAACTAAAAATTCAAAATTGAAGGTAGAATTATATCCATAGACTTTTTTTTTTGTTCAATTCTTTCCGTTGTTCTGAACGGAAAAGGCAAAGGCATAGTACGCCATACAGCCTGGTCTTCAGTAAATATATTCTTGAGTAAACTTCTATCCTAACTTATCCTAATTAATCCTAACTTATCCTAGCTTATCCTAAACTTATCCTAACTAATCTAACTCCTTTCGTTTCTCGCGTTTGGACGATAAGGAGAGGTTTAGCGTAAAGACATGATGCGGCCACTATGCTACAATATTTCACTGTTCTTTTTGAATTATTCACTGAATGCACTTTTTACTACATAAATCACGCGTTTTATTTAGTAAACGACACTATAAATAATTTTAAAAGTCCAATGAAAAATGAGCGTGACACTCATCTTGACATTCCCGCCAAACCTCTTCCATAGACATTTTTTTTCATTTCTTTCCGTTCGGGCGAATGGAAAAGGCAAAGGCATAGTACGCCATACAGCCAAGTCTTCAGTAATTTTTTTTCTTCATTAAATATCTATCCTAACTTATCCTAATTTATCCTAACTTATCCTAGCATAACTTAACCTAAACTAATTTAATTCAATCCAATTCAATTATATTTATTTGCACAGAAAGTCTAACTCCTTTCGTTTTACGCGTTTGGACGATAAGGAGCGGTTTAGCGTAAAGACATGATGAGGCCACTATGCTACAATATTTCACTGTTCTTTTTGAATTATTCACTGAATGCACTTTTTACTACATAAATCACGCGTTTTTATTTAGTAAACGACACTATAAATAAATTTAAAAGTCCAATGAAAAATGAGCGTGACACTCATCTTGACATTCCCGCGAAAACCTCATCCATAGACTATCAAACCGTTACAGAGATCTGTCACATTAGACAACTGACACATAACTGTCAAAACTTGATAGCTTGAAGTGTCAGGTACGCATCGGTGTTGCCAAAAAAAAAAAGAAGACGTTCCATTACACTTTAACATGGACGAACAATTTCAACTACTATTTGATAAGATAAAGATCGAAATGCAGAACCAAACAATTGAATTAACCCAAACATTACTTCGAAAAATGGATGAAAAATTAAAACCCGTCTTAGAAGAAAACCAACTATTAAAACAAAAGGTAGGAAATCTAGAAAAGAAAGTGGAACTCCTAGAGAGAGAAAAGAAGAGTAATAATGTAATTATTCATGGTTTAGCAGAGACAGAGCAGACGACCATGGATTTCATCAAATGCATCAAGAAGTGTTTCTTGGATGAACTCGGCATAACGATAGAAAAGTATGAAATCAACAAAATCTACCGCATTGGCATAAGAAGTAAAAATGAGAGACCGAGACCTACGCTCCTTTCCTTGGTAAGTGGATGGAAGAAAACTGAAATAATGAGAAATAAAAAGAAATTACAAGAGTTATATATAACAGAAGACTACTCAAAAGCAACTTTAGAAACTAGGAGGTTGTTGCAACCCAAACTAATGGAGGAAAGGCAAAAAGGAAACGTGCCGTACATAAAATACGATAGACTTATAGTAAAAGAAAATTCAAAGGCCATAGATAAAAGAAAGAGAGAGGGATCCACCTCGCCGCAAGCCGAACTACAGCCAAGAAAACAGCAAGCGTTAAACACGTCTAAAAATAACAGAATAAATGCGTTCGATTTGATGCGAGACCGATCTCACTCACTTTCATCAATTTTGACAACAACGAAGCAATAGCAATTAGGTACCGGCGATCGGAAACAAAAAGGACATTAAACACAAAACGAAACTATAGAAAAGAAACACTCTCTCCCAAGCCGGCTGGTCCCCGTGGGAGAAAACGACCACAACCCTCCAGCAAGGTCAGAAAAATCAACTAAAATAATAAAACATCCACAACAAACTATCAAGATTGGAACATTCAACGTAAGATCACTAGCAACAACAAAAAGATTTATAGAACTAATATATATGCTACAAAAAATAAAAATTGACATACTTGGCTTGTCAGAAGTTAGAAGAATGGGTTATGCAATCGAAGAACATGAAGAATATATATTCTGTTACAAAGGTGAAACACTCGGCCTATATGGCGTTGGATTTTTAATAAAAAAAGAACACAAATATAACATTGTCAGTTTTACAGCGTTCTCTGATCGTGTTGCTCTACTAAAAATGAAATACAATACCCAACTGCTTGCAATAATACAAGTATATGCGCCTACTGAAAAAGCTACAGAGGAAGAAATCAACTCATTTTATGAAATTCTGCAGGTAGCTCAAAGCCAGGCAGGAGACAATGTATTAGTTATCGGGGATTTTAATGCAAAAGTTGGCCAAAACAAAACAGAAGACAGTGAAACTTTTGTCCTGGGAAAATTTTGATACGGAAACAGAAATAGAAGAGGAGAGAAATTAATTCAACACGCATTGGAATATAAACTGACAATTATGAACACCTTTTTTAAAGCTCGAGAAAATCGGAAATGGACCTGGCTCTCCCCCTGTGGTAAGATAAAAAATGAAATTGATTTTATATTGTCAAACCATCCACCGAGAATTAAAAATGTAGAAGTACTACATGGCTTTGGATTCAGATCTGACCATCGATTAGTTCGAGCTACGTACATACTCAATCAAGCAAAAAAGAGCAGATCATCATTCAAACCACAACCTAAAACACTAAGGACCGATGAGGATATATCAGAATACCTGAAAAATCTTGAGATCAACATAAACCAACTAGAAACCAGACAGGAAGAAAAAATGCAATAAATGAGTTTGAGTTTGAAAATAATAACAATTAATACATACAAAACACAAAAATATGTTTAGCTTTTTGTTTCTCGCGCCACACATTGTGAAACGATCCGGATTGGCTAATGTCGCGATGACGTCATACGCGCATCAACGCTTGTTTTCGGACTTTTTTCAAACTTATAAACTGTTTTTTGGGGGTTTTTATCGATTTATTTGTACAACCCGGTACAGCACACCACTTGTAAACCATTTTATAGATAACAACAACAAATAATAAATAAAAACAAACACCACTGAGAACCGAAAACCACTTGTGACGTCAATTACAAAGCTCGACGCTATATTGCTGAATAAATCGTTTTCGCGGCTTATTTGAATTTTGAATTTTTATTTGCATATTTCTTACGAAATACGTATTTAAAATTAAAAAAAATACTTTCGGTGAACTTCTTAACCGCAACCAAGTAATTCGAGATAAAAATTATAAATCTGTCAAATAGCCTGTTCCGTAGTGGCAGCCCGTGTAATTCAGATTTTGTCGAGTTTTTTGCAATTTACTGGTCAGTGTCAGGTTGTAACTTGATCAAAATATGATCTGCGATAATAATAACGATGTAACTACGCATCTACCCTAAATTAAACTGATTATAATTTTTACCCGGTAAAAATTAAAATTGGGTGGGTAAAAATAGGTATTAATGGGTATTTACCCATAGTTCGGGTTTTTAGCGGGTAAATGCCCATATCTAGGTACAACACTTTACTCGTATACCTTTAGTTTTAATTTTATGGTCGTTCTTCAATATCAAGATGCAAGTTTCATTAAATTAAACTTATTTTTAATTTATTAGTTTATCATAAACGGCTAGTTTTTTGTAAGTTGTAACGCTAGAACTGCTCATATTCATTTCATATTTATGAAATTGTTCATTTCATAAATATGAAATGAACAATTTCATACTAACCACATAATCATTTGTCAAAAAATATCTTAGTTCAGGTAACGATTTATCTTTTCTAGGAAACAAAAGGTTCATCACAACTCTGTGAAAATAGCCGATAGCAGCTTATTATTAATATTACGCTTACCACGTGCAAAAGGTGCAAGGTTTACTGCCAGCTGACTATGCACCTAGAGTGAGATTTTACAGAGAGATGCTTAGAAGACACAGAGAGGATTCGCAGTTCTTCAACAAAGTGTTATGGACCTATGAGTAAAATTTTAAAAGAATAGGAATTTTCAACATGCACAATTTACATTTTTACTCCAGAGTGAACCCACATATCATCAGAAATGATCGATTCCAGCATCTGTTTGGTATCAACATGTGGGCTGGAATAATTGACCAGCAGTTTGTGCTACACGAAATGCCACCAAGTCTGGATGGTGCTCTGTACTTCAATTTTTTATAAAATAATTTGAACCAAATATTTATGAAACTGAGATTCCTGAAGACAGAGTGGCAGAAATGTGGCTGCAACCAGACGGCGCCCCGCCTCATTACGCTCGGGTAGTTCGAGGATATTTGAACGACCACTTCCCTAACCGATGGATTGGTCGAAGCGGGCCTGTTGCATGGCCACCACGGTTGCTCGACCTTAATCCAATAGACTTTTTTGTTTGGGGTTATTTTAAAGAAATAGTGTATCAAGGAAAAAATAACACCAAACAAGAACCATGTCAAAAGCTCGAGTTTGCTAAGGTACAAATACTATACTACCGCCGATTACATGCGAATTTTATTAGGCGGTGCAGATTGTGCATTATGGTCAGAGGTAGGAACTTTGAATATTTAATGTAAAAGATTGTATTTTAATAGAACTATTAAATCATAATCGTTCTTTTTCTTTCATGATGGCACTGAAATGATTACTTAATATGTATGAGAGAAAATTTAGATTTTTCTCTAACTTTACCATTTTATTAAATTTCAACTTTGATATGAAAAAAGACCATAAAACCAAAACTAAAGGTCAAAGAGTAAAGTGGTGTACCTCATTTGAATCAGCATTAAATCAGCAACAATTTTTCGTACAGGGTTATTTTTCCGTAACACATTTTTTTTAAACTGTGCTCTTAAAGCGAGAAGTAATTTTTTGTAACATTCCAAAAGTCAGGGAATAAAATAATTTCTCGTTACCAAGAGCTACAATACAATTTTTATACTATTGATACATTATCGAATCATAACGCAACACCTTTTGTTTTATTGTTATTAATCAATTAATTTTTTTACTGATAAATTGCAAAATAACTCGAGTTTCATTGAAAAAAAAATATAAAACCATAACTTTTCGTGCAATGAAGTTATGGCGATGCTGCACAAAGATTTTTTGTTGGAAATTACCTCCTTTATCTCCCTGTTTCGTTTGATCCACGTCTTTTTGGCCACTCTGTATATTGGTGTTAATCTACGTTCTAAAAACCAGGGGGCGCTTTCAAACGATATGCTAAAAACTCAGGCTAAAAATCCCTCGATACGGCTCTTTACCCTATTATTATTTTACTCTTTGTGACAATCTATCATAGCAAGAAAGGAGTTTGACAATCCCTTCCTCTTTACAAGGACTGTTGCCATTGCATTGTCAAAACCCGACATACACTGTTATAGCCCGATATCTCTACACTGGGATCTGTTGGCACCTAAATGGCTTTTAGAGGCGGAGTTGTATATAAACATTTCTTTCTGAAATTGTGTTGAAATAACATTATAGCAACATTCATTACGATTTTAGACACACACAAAATAAGTCTGTAACGTCGCGGTTGTGTTTCCAGCCGAGTCGCTGCCGCTGATGGAGCTGTGCCGGCGCGTGATCCGGCAGCGCGTGGGCCGGCCGCGCCTGCGGGCCGCGGCGTCGCGCCTGGCGCTGCCGCCCGCGCTCACCGCCTACCTGCTGTACCGCGCGCCCTAGCGTGCGTCCCCCGTGCACCCCGCGCCCGCTACTGCAGCCTCGACCACAACCGACGCCGAATAGATTCCTTATTTTCATCGCTTGAATGTACTTAACCGAGGCGGACTGCGAAGGTGCCGCGAATTCACATCGTCCCGAGGACAGCCCGATATTATTAGTGAGCGGACGTCGGCAGACTTTGTTTTTGTGCTGCCGCACCGGACGCTTGCGGCGGAACCCCGCTCCGAACGAAGGCGACGAGTTCTAGCCGATCACTAGTCCTTGACTGCCCGAGTGATTGCAGTACACAGTGTAACGACACCTTTACGGGTAGCGGTAGCTATTACTTCCATAGACGAATATAAGGGGTAGAAATAAAGTAAATATTGAAATGTAACAGGTCGAGTCTGTATTTATAAACATCGCTAGTTTGATTGACGAGTGTAACACCAGAAAGGCGATAGAACATTATAGATGAACTCTGATTAATTCCGACATGTTAGCTGTTAGTGGCGAAGTGTCGCGGTGAGCGTCGAGTGTACAACAAACATTTTATACCTACGTATGTGCAGTTTGCGTTGAAATAAGAAAACGATTCTGACATAGAACTATTGAGCCCATCGCAACTCGATGCCGATCGCGATAGCGGCACTGAATACATACAAAATGGAATTTATTATAAGCACACAAGAAATCTATAACCGTTACATTTAGTTTAAATTGTTTTGGCACCCCCGCAATTATTCCAACGCAAATAACCCTACTTTTATTTTAACATTATCTGTGATAATTTTACTTTAATGACAAATTGAAATCAGCAAACATTTTTCTGAATTCAATGCATTATACTTTCACATTAATTCATTCGTTGGATGTCGATCTTGGAACCTCAATTAGTAGTGGTGACGGGTTTGTGAGCTGTGACCCATCCTGTTTTATGAAGATTATATGGTGGACGACCATGGTACTGTTCTGTTACCGACTAAAGTGGACAATTATACAGGGTGTATCTGACATCGTAACGCGAACTTCGCGAAAAGGCTAGACCGCATGCCACTAATAAAATTATGATAGTCATTTATGTCGTTGATGAACGGTTACAGAATACACAGTGTTTGAAAAAAAGTGTCGGCTCGGCTTTTGAATGTTGCAAGCGTGCCGCCGTGCGAGTTTGTAGGTATGACGTTGATCCCTGATGTGAACTCTATTAAATCAGCTGATAAGATCGTTTTTCGGGTTTTGTTTTCATTGCGCTTTTTTATGTAATTAGCGAATTATTTAATTTTTACTTTCAAATCTTATTGGGTTATAAAAGTATAGCAATTGTGAATGGTCTGAAGTGAAAAAAAAAAACATTTTTTTTTAAATCATGAAAAAGCCGACAAAAAATTCCACCACTGGGGGGTTCAGAATCATGTACTGGATCCATGGTACTCGTTTGTGCGTCGATGTCAGATACACCCTTTATACGATAATATTTATAAGATAGATCAGGCATTAATAATGCCAAAACTTGTGTTAATTAACATTGTTCAACTTTTAACAAGCCACATGAATAAAGCCATATTGATCTCTTAGAGTACGTTCTCTGCTGCGAACAGCTTTTGTAAACTGTTCTTAATAAAGAAACGTATTTGACTTGTTATTAAATAATTTAGAATGAACAACCGCAAATTATAATAATTCACGAGCCTCGGCAATTACTAATAAATATGTTAGAGATGTCATTGTTGATTAACAATAGCATTAGCGGGCCGTGTGGTCTGCGGCCCGCCATAGGCCAGTGTATCTTTGGCAATCTATTTTATAGCTCACTAAGCGACTGGTTTACTTTTAGTTTAATGTTTCAATTCCTATTGTAAAAATGTGTGAGTGTGTATTGTATATATTATACGACGCATCGCAACCACAACTAAGTGTCACCAGGAATATTTAGCTGTAATATTTTGGAGCAATTTTGGAGCAAGGTTATTTAGGTCCGTATAACGGAACGTTACTCAAAACTCAAACTCTACGGTCCGTATTCCAGAAGGAAACTCAAGCATTGATCTCTGCTTAAGCATTACTTACAACTAGTTTCAACCAATCAAATGGCTCGAAACGAGACTTAAGTAGAGCTTGAGTTTTGAGTGACGTTCTGTAATACGCATCTACGTCTCGATTCAAGCCATTTCATTGGTTGAAACTAGTTTTAAGTAATGTTTAAACAGAGATTAATACTTGAGTTTCCTTCTGGAATACGGACCTTAGACTGCGTATTTTGCGAATAGTGTCTCCACAATGTCTTCTTTTGCGACTATTAGACTTATAGATGTAAACTCCAAGAATTCATTAAAATAGTATTTTTCAAAGCACTTTAAACAATTTGTCCGCCATTTTGATCCAATTAGTTGTATCGTAACCTTTATAAAAAATGTGTAAGTACTTCCATTTTAATAAGATTTTTTCATATGTAGATTGTATGGCAAGGTAGACATCCCAAGTGGAGCTCACTTTTATATGAAGTTAATATTCACATCTTATCTCGCATCTTAAATGAATATTGTACATTTCACGGTAAAGTCGGTACATACACGCGGCGCGACGCGTTGCATTTTATATCGGTTGCAAGTTTTATGTGAATATTGACTGACTGTGGAAGGACCATAAGGACTATGATAAACTGCCAAATGCGAAGTGTGTGAATGCGCAGCAGTGTTGTATGTGATTAGGAGTGATGCGAGCGAGCGTGTGCCGTGCTCACGCGCGGTAGAGACATTTTTCGTTGTGTAAGAGATTTATTCATAATACAAAATACACCAAGCTCGATGTATTATTAATAGTCTTTTATGGTAAACCTCTCGAAAGGACCAACACTTTCCTATTTGAACTTATACTCTGTCTCCCGCACTTCTGTCTACATCCTAAAGACAAGGGGTTTACTGCAAAAGATTAATATAATATAATTATTAGCAACAACTAACCATGTGAACTCTATGAATCGTCAAATTTAGTCCTGTATATACTAAATTTTATCATTTTTGCGGTGTTTAATGACTTTATTGTAAGTGGAAATGTATTTTATAAGTTGTAGGCAATATTTTTAAAAGGTTACTTGTAACGGATAACTGCGATTGACAGTCGAATCTCTATAGAAACAATGATTTTAAAAAATAGGAAAAACGATTGGAATGGTTAAGGAAGGTTAAGAAAATAATAAATGATATAAATTAAAAATAGCAGTTTATTATTACATCTTTAAAGGTACTTTTCTTCATATATCACATTATGGAAACAATATTCATGAAGGCCTTACAGGACTAAACAATAATTTAGAATATTAACACATCAGTCGAATCTCTATAGAAACAATGATTTAAAAAAATAGGAAAAACGATTGGAATAATAAATAAGGTTAAGAAAATAATAAATGACATAAATTAAAAATAGCAGTTTATTATTACATCTTTAAAGGTACTTTTCTTCATATATCACATTATGGAAACAATATTCATGAAGGCCTTACAGGACTAAACAATAATTTAGAATATTAACACATCAGTCGAATCTCTATAGAAACAATGATTTAAAAAAATAGGAAAAACGATTGGAATAATAAATAAGGTTAAGAAAATAATAAATGACATAAATTAAAAATAGCAGTTTATTATTACATCTTTAAAGGTACTTTTCTTCATATATCACATTATGGAAACAATATTCATGAAGGCCTTATAGGACTAAACAATAATTTAGAATATTAACACATACAATATTAACACAATACTAAAACTAAAATACTGAATTAGATAACACTGGCGTCGATTCCCTTGATCCCAAACTAAATTGGTTGCTGCATCGTTATATTTCTTTTAAGAAAAATAACAAATATTAGTTCAGTCCTATGAAATTAAGATACTGCATAGATATTTTAGACGTGCTTAAAAATATAGCGACTAAAAAATCTTTAATTTACGTCCGGCTCTGACTAATTTGACAAGACTAAACCAATATGTCCATTGACCTTTTTTAATGAAGTTGAAAAAGATGCACTAATCTTAAAATTTAGTTTAATTTGCGAACAAGAGAATGGCGCCATTGACCTCGATTCCTTTGTTCACAAACTAAATTAAATTTGGAGTTTTTTTTTTTTATTTTTTTATGAAAAGGACAGGATATAAAATGTCAATTTAGACCTGTCAAATTAGTGCACTCCTGACGTAAACTGGCGTAACTTTAGTCGCCATGTTTATAATCGTGTCTAAACTGTCTATGGAGTATCTTAATTTGACAGGATTAAACTAAATGTTATCTTCTATCCTTTTTTTAACGAAATGAAAGAAAAAGATGCACTAAACTTAAATTTAGTTTAGTTTGTGAACAACAGAATCGGCGCCATTATCAAATTACATACCTAAATTAAAACTTATACATACATATTCAGTTCAGTTGTACTGTTCATGTCTAATGGCCATATAGACCTAGGTTTCTACAATATCGACATTATTGACTGAACATAACCTACCTTCGAAGTGTGTTCAAAAATTGAGATTGAAGTACTTGCTCAATCGCAAAACGTGTGGTGCTCAACAACGGTATCGTCGCTAAAAATTATGGAATTCTCTTCTGCAAGATCTTGAGGGAGGTCTATGTGTGCTGTGAGTTCTTGCAAACCTCCTATTAATTCATTTAGCGAACCCTGTAAAGAAAGGACCAACTGTAAAAAATTCTATTTCTTTATTAAAAAACAATTTTGCTCCACACTAGAATTTTCTCCTGTATCGTGGGTGCGTTTACAAACTTTTAAACTCACATACACAAACAGCCAGACCCTGAACAACTATCTGTAGGCCATCATCTCAGCCAGTGGCTCACTGCGCTAACCGTGCCGTACTTATTTTACGTGTGTTAAAGATTTATGTGCATAGGCTGTTTGTTTCTTTTAAACTCACATACACAAACAGCCAGACCCTGAACAACTATCTGTAGGCCATCATCTCAGCCAGTGGATCACTGCGCTAACCGTGCCGTACTTATTTTACGTGTGTTAAAGATTTATGTGCATAGGCTGTTTGTTTCTTTTAAACTCACATACACAAACAGCCAGACCCTGAACAACTATCTGTAGGCCATCATCTCAGCCAGTGGCTCACTGCGCTAACCGTGCCGTACTTATTTTACGTGTGTTAAAGATTTATGTGCATAGGCTGTTTGTTTCTTTTAAACTCACATACACAAACAGCCAGACCCTGAACAACTATCTGTAGGCCATCATCTCAGCCACTGGCTCACTGCGCTAACCGTGCCGTACTTATTTTACGTGTGTTAAAGATTTATGTGCATAGGCTGTTTGTTTCTTTTTTAATATAAAATGTGGGCGTTGTTGTTTTTTAACATTGGTTTATGCCACACCAATTTTGGTGATAGATGGCAACTAATTTGTTATAGAGGTAAAATTTTGTAAGCAGGAGTTAATTTATGGAACTACTACATAGTTGGATTTGGAAATAAAATCTAGTATTTGATAGCCGAAGGCTATAACACCGCGATTAATACTTAGGAGCTTAAAGAAAAAGGTCATAGTGAGCAGCATGTTGCGATGCAAATGAGCTAAATCGGGGAACAAGAAAATTTCTCGCGGGCAGTAAATAATGTAAGAAAGATAAATAGCGCTACTACAAACCTTCATTTCTATGAATTCAGCTATTTGATCATCCATAGATCCATCTTCTCCCGTGAACTTCTCTGCTAATACTTTCAAATGGTCTGGCAGAAGGGAAGTATCCAGCTCCCCATTTGATTCATCTCGGAGGACCCTACGAAAGAAAAAATATAATCAATCAAAAGGAATGTAATTTTCATCTCCCCTTTGTATATCACTGCCTATGAGGATTTTCAAATGACCTTCGTCAAAGAAACTAATAATAATAATTTGCATGACGCGAACTTTAAATGCAATCATTTTTTAAGAAGGTCTGATTAACTAATCAGCACCCTGATGTCTACCGTCTACAAAAATGTAAATAATTTAGAAGAAAAGCGAATCAATACACTGATCGGGAAAAGCCTAACACGCAAGGAAAGACTTTCTTTTTAACATAGGGAAATTCTCATGGATAACATACTCTGTCTGTGAATAATGGAGGCTCCTAACTAAAACCTCACTGTTCGTTCCAGTAGCATGAGTCGGGGCCGGCCCGGAAGATTCCCGTACATTCTCCGCATCCCAATGTAAAGAGAAACCTAACCATTCTTATGTTCAGATGACAGCACAGTTGTGGAGAGATACCTGCCGGATGCTCGGGCGAGTAGGGAATCAATCCGGTCCGAAAGAGAGCCTATGGTAGAGCGAACGAATGTTGCACTACAGGCAGTTTCCGAATGGGGCAATGTCAATCTTGTAGCATTGTATAGCAATGCCGCCAAAACACAGGCGTGTCTTTTCACCGCCAAAAGGAGCCCGTCCACCTTGGCTCCTACGTTTCGAAATGTATCCTTGGTGTGTACCGACCGCCTTCAGCTTTTGGGATTTGAGATTTCCTCGAACCTAAACTTTGGGCAGTTCATTTAGTCCAAGGCCAAGGTGGCTGCCAGGAAACTTGGCGTTATTGCAAAGGTCCGGCGGTACTTCACACCAGGGCAGCTTCTAATGTTGTACAAAGCACAGGTCCGATCGTGTGTGGAGTACTGCAGCCACATTTGGGCTGGTGCTGCTAAGTGTCTCCTGGCCACTTTGAATTCAGTGGAGAGGCGGGCGGAGAGGCTGATTGGTGACCCTGACTTAACTCGAGACGGTCTCCAAACCCTAGAGCACAGGCGTAGAGTAGCCAGCATTTCGGTCTTCTATAGGACGCATTTGGGGAGTATGCGAGGGAATTGCATGATTGAATTCCCCCATCTCCGTTCCATAATCGGGCGACCCGTCGTACGGCAAGTTTCCACCCTTATGTTGTTAACACCACTACAATCCGGACGAAGCGTTTCGCCTCCTCCTTTATACCGCGTACATCGAGGGACTGGAACAGTTTGCCAGCGACGGTGTTTCCGTCGGACTACAATTTGAGTGTCTTCAAGGCTACAGTGATAAGGCTCTTAATAAACTAGTGCGCTTTACCATCAACGACTGCGTCACTGCTTACCATCAGGCGGGATTGTGGTGTGCTAGTTTATAATTTAATAAAAAAAATACCTATAAATTAATATTTTTAAATGGTCATCGAATCCGATAAGGAGGAGTATCTTACTTGAGTATCCTACGTCGGGTAAACTCAGCACCCGTGAGTACTGTGAGCGTGGCCAGCGAGCTGGCGAGAGCGTGTCGCGCGCGTCTCTCGACCCTGGGCCAGTCCACACGCAGGCTCAGCACGTGACGCGAGCGCCCGCGCACTACGTGGCGCCCGCCCAATAGCTCCGCGTCAGCGGATACGCACATGTATTGTACTGTAAGTTATAATTCAATGCAGTTAAAAATTATGTTAGTATGATCCCTGGCCGGGGATCGAACCCGGGGCCTCTACGTTGCAGGCAGGCGTGTTGACCGCTGCGCCACGGAGGACGACCGGTAAATTATCTTTATACATATTTTGCTGATTCCATAACATAAATGCACAGCAAAAATCGTTGCTCGTGTGTATGCACACTGAGATCAAGCCATCGATTCATTCACCATTAAAATTACAACAAATATTATGCAGAACTTACAATTAAAATCAACTGTCGCGCATACAAACGCGGATGCGGTAGACTTGTTGTATAATTCCAAGTTGATAGGCATGCGGCTCACGGCTCTCACTAGCGCCGTGTTGCCGTACGTGACCAGACCAGACCAGCTCAACAAGTCGCCGCTCGCGCATCCGTATAGCACGATCTACAAAGGCAAACAAACATATAATAATACCTATCACGGCTTGTTTTCTTAAAATTGATAGTTAGGAATATTGAGAGAAAAAGTACGTGTGGTCCCCGACAGGAACGAAGTTCAAAATGAAAGGCCAAGATAGCGGTTACGGATTCTTTAAAATTACGAAAAAAAATCAGTTAAAATCAGTTTCTTTACCGAAAATCATGAAATTTTAGTCAACTTATCTGGCCTAGTGGCTATATTTTTGCATCGAAATTACTATGAAATATGACTAGTACTGAAATGTTTTATTCACAAATATCGACGCTGCCACCAGCTAAATAAGCTTGCTGCACTATTCCATTTACAATAGGCGCAAAACCAAACACTTACCTTTCTAGAATTATCGCTTGTATTTTTATCATAAACTATATGAAGCACCGCTTTATGCGGTGCAGTTGAATTCGGCGAGAATACGATAGGTAAGGGTCTACATTCACAAGGCCCGAAAGGCACCAAGTAACTCCCTCTCGACTCTCCCGGCAAATCTATGGCAAACCCTTCGCCTATTATTTGACACTTTATGTAGAACTTTTTATTTGAAGAATTCTTCAAGCTTAGCTCTTTCCTGCCCGCGCGGACCCATGACATGGTACTGTAATTGCTCTTTATTGGAAATGATTTTGGTTTATCTGATCCTCCGCATATTTCTATTGTTGTCTTGTTGCCAGATGTTATGTCTTCGAATATAAGAGTTCTGAAAAAAAAAATTATATGTCTCTGGTATCCATATTCCATTCGGAATGAGATGAGAGATTTAAACAAATGCGTTTGTCTGATTTCGAGTTCGGCGGAGTTCTCGATGGTGGTGTGAACAGGATGCAATAACCGTCTAACATTATCTCTTTTTCTATTATGGAACCTACAATGTTTTGTACGGTTATTGAGCGAGAAAATTCTTCCTCATTGGTGCCTTTTTTATTTGGGGTGGCAAATCATCAAATGACCTCTCCCGATCTGGGCGGAGCGGAAGGGCGTCAGACTTTTACTGACTAAAACACACCCGTGTTTCTTCACTTGCCTGTGCGCCAGGGCCACGGTTTCTTCTTTAACCAACCCGCAACCCTGACCCAGGAGGCATCTCTTTGAGGCGCGCGTGAAACACAACACGCCGTTGACTCGGACCTGGCCCTTACCCGCAAGGCCGCTTACGTTGGCCGGGAGTTCGATTTAGTCTCCCGACCAGGGCGTTTTCTGAGGCGGCTAGTGGTGTAAGGGCGCTGGGATTGCCGCTCCCTCACGCGCTCCGCCTTCTCCTTTGCCAGCATCACTGCTTCGCAGGAGGTGACGGCCTGCCATGCACTCTCGCTCCGGACCATGGCCTGAACCAGGGTGAGATGCGAGAGATCGCCGCCGATCGCCGGAACGGAACAGGAACCTCTCGAAACAGCCGTGTCCGGTATGGCATAGGTGCAAATCTAGATTACACGTTTGAATTAAAAGATTTAGTAAAACTATATACTTACGCTTCACAATTCCCATGTCCGGGTTCAGTATAAACCAGGCCCACGGTCTTTGACGCGCCAGGACGTATCTCGAACTTAGATGGGGATATTTTAAACGGAAAACTGTCTGTTGGAGACTTCGTAGTGAACTTCACGACCCAGATTCCCGTTAAAGAGCCATTGTTACATAACACTATATTTGTTGGTTCTGTAAAAGTATAAACAAAATTTGTAGATCATATTTTAATGGTAATGGAAAGCGCATGTCTAGGTATATTTTTGTGCGTTATTGCTGTGATAGTTTCCAAGAGCGTCTAGGCGGGTCTTTGCGAATTTTTCGCCTAAACATTGACTAACAAAAATTGGAATTAATATCGTGCCAACGCACTCACAAGAGAAAGAAAAGCAGAGGTTCCAGTTTGTCCACTTGTGGTTGTTGCCTATATGAAACGAGGAAGTATCAGTGTCACTACTTGATGCTTAGGTAGTACCAATAATGCAAAGACTCGGATCACTTACGTATTTTCTTTCACCAATATAACATTTCCGCTATTTTTACTAGGTAATATAGGCATTATAGGTATAGAATTTTTACCAATAGTGTTTTAAGCTATACGTGGAAAAAGAAATTGTGTGGTAAAGTGAAACTTTAATTCTACGGTCAGCTGCGGTGAACTATAGGCGCCGCCATATTGGCATTGTCTGCTCTGATGAGCGCTTTTCATGTTATCCCTACTCCGCGACCGACCGTCACGCGACATGCAACACACAGACGAATAAGTTTGAGACGATGTAATAAAAGTTTTACTTTAAAAATAAAGGAAAGGGATATGTGAATTGGCAAACTTACCACTGGTTAGTTGCAGTTTGCTGACCGCCGGCATCGTAACAAGATTCACAGTACCGACAACGCCGACCAGATCAACTTTCCGAAGTACACTGTTGACTCCTATCAAGTTCACATTCATCAGGCCGCTGAACGTCACTATAGAGTCTACTGGAAATGTAACAAATAGTGGTTAATAGAAATACCATAAGACATATTTAGATTTTTTTTCTCTCAGAAGTAAGGTGTGATGTAAGTTTAGGGGTTGTGTGACTGATTCCGGTCTTAAACGGACTTCCTTTACCGACTAGGAACTCGAACATCGAAACATGCGAGAAGTAAAACCGATACGTAGGTGTAAGGGCCTGATAACGCCATGCCAGCGAGACCAAACACTAGCGACCGGCCACATCGTAAACACAACGTTGCGTCGACCATTTAATTTAATTTAGTAATCACCACAACACAAGTGCAGTACAGCTAAAACTATACACACAACCATTACTTGCCCACATTTTGTCGCTGCCATGTGATGTGGTTGTAGTACCTAAATATGATGGGGTTCTGTAACAGTTAATAAAATTATAGTACTAACCTATTTCAATATCCGATAACATCGGCGCATTGAATTTAATGGTAACCGTAATAGCATTCCCACTCGTCAACCTGCATAGCTGCTTATTACTTCCTTTGCCCTTTGCCTTCCCTGATTGTTGCCTGTCATCTTTCGACCCCTGACGATCCGTTAAAATCTTGTTTACATCTCCCTTTTTAATCTCCTGAACGTTTTTGATTGCGAAAATATTGTCACCCTCAACTATAGACAATTCTAGTAAAAGATCTGCAGAACAATCACTTATGAGGACAAAAGACTTTATGAGCGAACTGTTTTCTTGGATAGGTGGGAAGGTGATCTTATTAACTCCATCAGAAGACATAGCTTGTATCATAGGCATTTTGATGTTCACATGAACTTCCCCGCTCTGCTCTATATCACGGTCGATAGACGCGTCTTTCAAATAAATAGTAAATTTTAACGCCGTATTTAGTTCCTCATTAGACGTTATGTTCAGTATGATTTTCTCGGATTTGCTTGGAGATAATAAAAAAGGCATACGGGGCATTTCGATACTGAGGTCTCTTCCATCGTTTGGTAAATCTTCGAATTTAAGTTTAGCCGTTAACCAGCTGCCTGATAATGTTGTGACTGTTATTATTGCTGGGCAGCTGACGCCTGAAAGCACGAATAGATTTTTTTACATACATAATATAATCAGCCTATATTGTTCCCACTATTGGGACACAGGCCTCTCGGTGAGAGGGAGTGGGCCGTAATCTACCACGCGGGCTCAGTGTGGGTTGGTAGATGTCACATGCCTTCGAAAGTTTTTGGGCTCTAGGACATGCGGGTTTACTCACGTTGTTTTCCTTCACCATTTTGAGAGCAGTGGTGATGTTATAATTTACACAAAGTAGAGCATCTGATGGGGTTCGAATCTACGACCTGCAACTTGTAAGTCGCGGGCGATACCACTATTTTATTACCTTAGGTAGGTTAAAAACTTAACATTCAATGTCGTGTGCTCGCAAACGCTATTGTTTCTAACAAAAGCAACATTACGTAAGTGGATATGAACTATATTGCATTCGGACAATACATACATAATCGCACAGAGTATAAACCTCATGATCTACTTAGAAAAATACTAAAAATTTGACTTTTAAAAAAACAGATGCAACGCTATCTGTCGGCGCAATGTTAAATTAAAAATGCTTGTCTAAGTTTTCATCAGTGTTTTGTTCTACTTACCCACATATCCATCGATGGCAGAAGCTGGTATTTCTACCCATTGCTCTAAAATAGATAAGAAATCATTTTTATTTGTTGTGTTTATTTGTTTCGCTAATCACAAAAATAATATGAAATTTGGACAATTTTTAGTAATTATTACCTATAGTGACATGATATAAGTGACAAGTGAATTAAATAATAATATATACAATATGTAAAGAAAACCCTGTCCGATCCGTGAAGGTATTGTTAGGTATCGATAACTGATTCTATTAATGCCCACAAAGAAAGCCTAAACTTAAAAAACAAAATCCCCCTAAAAAAATAAATATTATTTCGCAAAAAAAGGTAACTTAGTACATGTGCGATAAGCAACCCCATCCGCGGGCGGCGGGGGGCAGGGCACGCGGCACCTGTGACGTGGTCGCGTCGCTATTCGCTTATAATATTACCGGTGTTGTCACTTTTCTAAAAATTACCGAATTTCGGGGAAATTGGAATTAATTCCCGGGAAAAAAGCATTATTTCAAAATTCATTAGTATTGTTACTTTGATGATTATGTAAAATTTTATATTATATTTGGTCAAGTGTTTACCTAACCTTTATTACCCTTATGGGTCGGACAGGGTTTTCTTTACATATTGTATAACTATTTAAGAAAACAGTATTTTTTGTATTATGCAAAGGCTGTAGTTTGTCTTATTGCACTTTGCTAGCTTTACTCATAATATTAGTAACATACATATGTACATGTAACAGTTAATAAATTAGAAGAATGAGGGCATGCGTCACGATGAAAAATGTGAATTTGTTAATCCATATTAATATTATAAATGCGAAAGTAACTCTGTCTGTCTGTCTGTTACGCTTCCCCGCTTAAACCTCTCAACCGATTTTGATGAAATTTGGCACAGACAATCTTTAGACCCTGAGAAAGAACATAGGCTACCTTTTATTCCGGAAAAATTTTATGTTCCCGAGAGAAATCTAAAAAGCGCGATATAACCGAACTCCACGCGGGCGAAGCCGCGGGCGGAAAGCTAGTTAAATTATAATCTAGCCCAAAGGTTAAAATCTGATTAAGCCAAACTACATCGCAGTTTGCTCCCAGAGTCAACCATGACTCTTTAAATAATATTAATATGATGATGTGTTATTCATGTTAAGATTTACAGACTGATGAATGGTGCGAGGCCCACAAACCTTTAGCTTTAGTTAAGCCCTCCTGTGTCAAATGTTTCTGTTGCATTACTTCGTGCCAATCTACAGACTTATCTAACTCTTTATAGACGATATTTGGGGAAGGAACTTTTGATGTAGAGGCCTCGCCTGAAAATATCAACTAGATAGTTACTACAACCGCTCATACCCATCCTTAGTTATACAGGATGTATCTGACATCGTAACGCAAACTTCGCGAAAAGGCTAGACCGCATGCCACTAATAAAATTATGATAGTCATTTATGTCGTTAATGAACGGTTACAGAATACAGTGTTTAAAAAAAAAGTGTCGGCTAGGCTTTTGAACGTTGCAAGCGTGCCGCCGTGCGAGTTTGTAGGTATGACATTGATCCCAGATGTGAACTCTATTAAATCAGCTGATAAGATCGTTTTTCGGGTTTTGTTTTCATTGCGCTTTTTTATGTAATTAGCGAATAATTTAATTTTGACTTTAAAATCTTATTGGGTTATAAAAGTATAGCAATTGTGAATGGTATGAAGTGAAAAAGAACTACATTTATTTTTTTTAAATCATGAATAAGCCGACGAAAAATTCCACCACTGGGGGGTTCAGAATCATGTACTGGATCCATGGTACTCGTTTGTGCGTCGATGTCAGATACACCCTTTATATGTATAGGTAGTAGAAATATAAATAGTAGTTATATGACGCTCAAAGAATGAAATCGTTAATTGAGCGAAATAGCGAAATTCGTATCGAGGCTATGATCTACGACGAATTTCTACCTATGTAGTATTGCCATGACTCCTGTTTATATAAAAGGCCTAACACGAATTTCGCACAACGCGTTGTTATTCCTTAATAAGCGTTTTCTGTTCTTTGAGCGTAACTTTCATAACAAATAATAATACAAAAAATATTTTCAGGAGGTTTTGACTTGAGCATCGAGCATGCGAAATTCAGTTCGGAATAGTTATAAGGCTTCTAAAGTTATTGCTAACCACTCGCGCATTTTGTCCGTTATAGTTTAAACCTTATATAAAAGTTACTCTGAACAAAAAAAAAAAAACAAATAGCATTTGTATAATTTATAAACAGCCAATCGCAGCAGTTTACGAGCGTTTGACAATATCTTTTTCGACTGATTCGATAATCTACTTCGAAATGGTAATTTTATCGTATCGGCCACATGTTTTAGTGTATCATATTTAATGAGGGTCGACTGACTTTTGCTTGAAGGTGACTTAGACCTGGCACTTTTCTTCGACTTTGTATCATCATTTTCTATTATTTGATCATTATTCAAGGAGGCCCGAGCCACTACTATAGCATCCACCTCTGGGCTCTGCATCATCTATTTGTTTGTATTTATTCTGTGATATGACTGTGTTTACTGTCCCAGATGATGAAGCAGTCTCTGCCTTCCTGGTGTCTATTAAATTAGTGACTTGTTCCTGGTTATTTTGTTTCTTAGATTCTGGGATGTTCATGTGTGACTCAGTGAGAGGTTGCTTCGTGTTCAATTGTTTCTTTTTGTTGTTTAGTTGCAAAATGTCTGTCACACTGACATTTGATTGTTTACCTATAACAATTAGTATCCTAGCCTGTGGCTTGTTCAAACATGTTTTTCACACCGTTGAAAGAACGGTGCAGACATAGCGCTACATATGGCGTGGTCTTCAGTACTGTATGGATCACTATAAAAAAGCTTCCATAGTGATCTATACAACACTGACGACTATGCCATTTCTGTGGCACATTTTTTCTATAGCAGTTTATTATGTATACTGCACAATTTCTTTATGGTACACACCGCACAAAGGGTCTGAGACATTAGAACACGATTGCAAGCTTGTTAAATTAAATATTCCAAATAAAACTTACCAAGATAATCAGCAATTCTAGAAATGCTGATGGAATTCTCCACTGAACCTTCAGTGTCCTCGCTCACCAATCTCAGTGAAGCATGCAAATTCTTGATCAATAAATTAGTTTCCCTTGTTGGTACAGGTTCTCGGATTGGTGCGGGTGCAACGGGAATATTATTTTTTGGCGAAACAGAATGTAATGTCATTTGAACATACTTCGGCTTATCTGGCACTTGGCTCATGAAAAACGGATTCTGTTTTTCGGGAAGTTTGCTTGTTGATGGTTCAATAGGTTTTTCTGTTTTGGGCAGTGTGAAACTACCTCTTTCAGACGGTCCTTGCACAATGTTTTGTGCCTCTGGATAGTTATCCATGATGTTTCGTGGCTGTCTTACAGGTACACAGTCTAGTGTATTATCCATTTTGTGTAGTGGAGTTTTGTCAGACCGTAACGAATCAGCTTGGCCTGATAATGAAACAAAAAACGATGGCACCAAACTGCTACGCTACGCCGGTTCCGGTACTCGTAAAGTAAACACCGCAGTGTCAGTGCTCCGTACAAATTATTTCACTTAAATGGTACAAAGCCACAATTTTTCACAATAAAGGTATACCACATCAAAAACTAAGCGCGATTCAGTGATACCGTAAACATCGCACCATTTGCTAAATCTGCACAGAAGATTGGAAGAAAACATCGGCACAGGTAGATTAGAACAAAAAATTGAGGGTAGAATTATATCCATAGACTTTTTTTTTTTTGGTTCAATTCTTTCCATTCTTCTGAACGGAAAAGGCAAAGGCATAGTACGCCATACAGCCTAGTCTTCAGTAAATATATTCTTGAGTAAACTTCTATCCTAACTTATCCTAGCTTATCCTAAACTTATCCTAACTAATCTAACTCCTTTCGTTTCGCGCGTTTGGACGATAAGGAGCGGTTTAGCGTAAAGACATGATGAGGCCACTATGCTACAATATTTCACTGTTCTTTTTGAATTATTCACTGAATGCACTTTTTACTACATAAATCACGCGTTTTTATTTAGTAAACGACACTATAAATAAATTTAAAAGTCCAATGAAAAATGAGCGTGACACTCATCTTGACATTCCCGCGAAAACCTCATCCATAGACTATCAAACCGTTACAGAGATCTGTCACATTAGACAACTGACACATAACTGTCAAAACTTGATAGCTTGAAGTGTCAGGTACGCATCGGTGTTGCCAAAAAAAAAAAGAAGACGTTCCATTACACTTTAACATGGACGAACAATTTCAACTACTATTTGATAAGATAAAGATCGAAATGCAGAACCAAACAATTGAATTAACCCAAACATTACTTCGAAAAATGGATGAAAAATTAAAACCCGTCTTAGAAGAAAACCAACTATTAAAACAAAAGGTAGGAAATCTAGAAAAGAAAGTGGAACTCCTAGAGAGAGAAAAGAAGAGTAATAATGTAATTATTTATGGTTTAGCAGAGACAGAGCAGACGACCATGGATTTAATCAAATGCATCAAGAAGTGTTTCTTGGATGAACTCGGCATAACGATGAAATCAACAAAATCTACCGCATTGGCATAAGAAGTAAAAATGAGAGACCGAGACCTACGCTCCTTTCCTTGGTAAGTGGATGGAAGAAAACTGAAATAATGAGAAATAAAAAGAAATTACAAGAGTTATATACAATATGTTAAGAAAACCCTGTCCGACCCGTGAAGGTATTATTAGGTATCGATAACTGATTCTACTAATGCCTACAAAACCTGGCTAAACTTAAAAAAAAAATCCCCCTAAAAAATTAATAACTTAAATAAAATAAATAGGTAATTTCATGGCAACACAGGCACAGTTCATAACCTCAGTTGACCTCATGCATGTAGGTATAGGTAATTTATCCACGTTTATCGAGTCTCGAAACAAATGATGATACTTAGGCAGCTCGTGAAAAGAACTTTTTTTTTTTAAGTAGGAAGGTCGTCTGACTCTCCAAATGTATCATTTCATTCGATGAGCATAATCGCTGAGGCGGAGATGTTGTTCCATATTAATTTAAAAAATTAATTTATAAATTTCGTTCACTAATAACGATACAGGTCCAGCTGGTACCGTCGCACGAGATTAGCACGGACATGCACACAAATAAAAATCAAGTGGTGTCAAATCCGCGCTGACCACAGTTGGTCCGCCCTTACCAATCCACTGCTCGCCGAACTGATAATGGAGGTTCTCACGTACAGGACAAAGATATGGTGACGCACCGTCATACTGGAACCACATTGACCACAATCACCTGATCACAACACAGCAGTTGCTGCTACCTTCCATCAGCATATTACATTACACTACATTAGGAAACGACATGATCACACAATACACGAATAGTCTTCACTAGAGCGATGTTTACGCGTAACTGATAATTTAAAGTAAAATGATTTTTATTTTTAAAATTGTACCTACGCGGCTGGGCCTCGCGGCATCCTTTGAGTAAATAGGGATGTGTAAGTAATCAAAATATTGATTTTCGATGGAAACAATTTACTCGTCTATTTTTGTTATCGATTTAGTATTGTAGTTTCTCATTCTAGATTCAACATCGCATGGAATTGTTTAGAACTTTTACAAAACTTAAATTAGTTAGATACACTGCTGTAAATGAAAATCATGCCAAATTTTTAATTTCACTTTCTGTCTCAAAATCGATGATATTGACCGTTAAAATATTTGTAAAATTTTACTAAAATTGTGTTTCATAAGTCCTTCTCGTTTCTGTTTACTAATACTTGTGTTATAATAATGTTATTAATAGGTAATTAATCGATAAACAAACAAAAGTACTTTTACCATTGGGTAATCTGTGTTTTTAACAAATCATTCAACCAGATACAAGTTTCGATTAATAGCGATAAAAAAACGTTATTACGCAAAAATTAGTACATCACTAGTTATTTCTTTTACGTCGCCGACAAAGCTCACGCGCGACGCCGCCAAAGAAATAAATAATCTAACAAAACAATAAAAGGAAAGCCGACAATTATACCGACTAAAATGGTGTTGTCATTTTTTTAAAAACACCAAATTTTGGGGAAGTTAGCGTAAATTCGCGGGGAAAAAAGATAGTTTTAAAATTGATTAGTATTGTTACTATGATGATTATGCAAAATTTCAAATTTTATTTGGTCATGTGATTGCCTAACCTTTGTTATCCTTATGGGTCGGACAGGGTTTTCTTTACATATTGTATAACAGAAGACTACTCAAAAGCAACTTTAGAAACTAGGAGGTTGTTGCAACCCAAACTAATGGAGGAAAGGCAAAAAGGAAACGTGGCGTACATAAAATACGATAGACTTATAGTAAAAGAAAATTCAAAGGCCATAGATAAAAGAAAGAGAGAGGGATCCACCTCGCCGCAAGCCGAACTACAGCCAAGAAAACAGCAAGCGTTAAACACGTCTAAAAATAACAGAATAAATGCGTTCGATTTGATGCGAGACCGATCTCACTCACTTTCATCAATTTTGACAACAACGAAGCAATAGCAATTAGGTACCGGCGATCGGAAACAAAAAGGACATTAAACACAAAACGAAACTATAGAAAAGAAACACTCTCTCCCAAGCCGGCTGGTCCCCGTGGGAGAAAACGACCACAACCCTCCAGCAAGGTCAGAAAAATCAACTAAAATAATAAAACATCCACAACAAACTATCAAGATTGGAACATTCAACGTAAGATCACTAGCAACAACAAAAAGATTTATAGAACTAATATATATGCTACAAAAAATAAAAATTGACATACTTGGCTTGTCAGAAGTTAGAAGAATGGGTTATGCAATCGAAGAACATGAAGAATATATATTCTGTTACGAAGGTGAAACACTCGGCCTATATGGCGTTGGATTTTTAATAAAAAAAGAACACAAATATAACATTGTCAGTTTTACAGCGTTCTCTGATCGTGTTGCTCTACTAAAAATGAAATACAATACCCAACTGCTTACAATAATACAAGTATATGCGCCTACTGAAAAAGCTACAGAGGAAGAAATCAACTCATTTTATGAAATTCTGCAGGTAGCTCAAAGCCAGGCATGAGACAATGTATTAGTTATCGGGGATTTTAATGCAAAAGTTGGCCAAAACAAAACAGAAGACAGTGAAACTTTTGTCCTGGGAAAATTTGGATACGGAAACAGAAATAGAAGAGGAGAGAAATTAATTCAACACGCATTGGAATATAAACTGACAATTATGAACACCTTTTTTAAAGCTCGAGAAAATCGGAAATGGACCTGGCTCTCCCCCTGTGGTAAGATAAAAAATGAAATTGATTTTATATTGTCAAACCATCCACCGAGAATTAAAAATGTTGAAGTACTACATGGCTTTGGATTCAGATCTGACCATCGATTAGTTCGAGCTACGTACATACTCAATCAAGCAAAAAAGAGCAGATCATCATTCAAACCACAACCTAAAACACTAAGGACCGATGAGGATATATCAGAATACCTGAAAAATCTTGAGATCAACATAAACCAACTAGAAACCAGACAGGAAGAAGATATTGAAATCTTTTACAACAAACTAGTTAACATCATCAACACCAGCCTTGTATGCAGATCAAACAAAACCGAACCGAAAACTATTAACAAAATACTTAGTCTACTAGATCTCTCCTCACAAGACGAACGGAACTTCTGAAAACCAAACAAAAAACTAAAGAAATGAAGGAAGAGCTGAGCACATTATTTAAAACTACTAATAAGGCAATAGATAAAGACTACAAAGACTACAAATATAGAATAATTGAGAATAATTTAAATACTTACAGAAGCACGAAAAAGGCCTATAAGAAATTGATCAAACACAAAAATTGGATTCAAAACTTAAAATCGAAATCAGAAGAAACAAAAACCAGAAGAGATATCATGAACTGCGCTACAGATTTTTATAAGGAATTATATGCCAAACAAATCTTTTGTGCCACTAAAAATGTTATAGTAAAAACAAGTCCTCAAAAGACAAATGATTTGCCAATAATACATGAGAATGAAGTTTTCAATTACATCAGAAAATTAAAAGCAAACAAAAGCCCTGGTCCAGATGGCATACAAAATGAAGCATTAAAAGCTGGTGCTCTCCTGCTATCTTGCCCACTTACATATTTGTTCAACAAGGTTCTGAACACAGGTCAGGTACCGGAGCAATGGAAAAATTCTGATATTATCCTGCTTTACAAGAAAGGAGACCCTCAAGACATCTCTAACTACCGCCCGATTAGTCTTCTTTCTAGTGTTTACAAATTGTTCACTTCAATTCTGCAAGGTCAGCTAAGCAAAATGATTGACAACTATCAGCCAGTTGAACAAGCAGGGTTTCGCTCCGGATTTTCTACAACGGATCACCTACAAGTACTGCAACAGGTAATTGAGAAATACATGGAGTACAACATGCCACTATACATTGCTTTCATCGATTATGCCAAAGCGTTTGACACGATCTCTCATGGTGCTATTTGGGAAGCGCTGAACAAATGCCACATAAATGAAAGCTATACAAGAGTACTCAAAAACATCTACGAAGGCAGGGTAAGGCCAAGTCAAACTGGAGACACGAGGTCCTGATATACCGATTCTCAGGGGAGTGAGACAAGGAGACCCCCTTTCACCCAAGCTATTTATAATGGTGCTACAACACATTTTTGACAATCTTAACTGGCAGTCAGAAGGGATTAGAGTTAATCTAGATCGACTTACACACCTCAGATTCGCGGACGATATTGTCTTATTTGCTGAAACGAGCAAAGGCTTAGAAAAAATGATATACGCTTTAAATGAAGAAAGTGATAAAGTGGGCCTCAAAATGAATGAGAACAAAACCAAAATAATGACAAACAGCCAAACAAATGCTATTACCCTAAACGGGAACCCCCTTGAGTATGTGAGCAATTATACAGTATGTTAAATAACAGAGGGCGTTCCCTTAAACTCGTTAATATATATCATTAATAGATTAAAATAAAAATATCAGCATAGAAAAATAAGCATAAAAAAATCCGAATAAAAAAAAAATCTAATTGGAAATAAATTTGAAACCTCCTGTTTTAAATCAAAATAGTAGTCGTCATGTATAAATAAATTGCGACGTTGCCGTCTTTCATGTTCGCGTGTACAGTGTGTTTCTTTTACATGTCAATTTAAAATTTTTATTGAATATTTTCATATTGGAAAAAATTTTAAAACATTTTGTTTTCGAATGGAAATATTTTTTTTAGCATGTATGTAATGTATGCTATACTATTTCGGGTTAACGGGAACGCCCTCTGTTAGTTAACATACTGTATATATTTAGGAAAGCAACTGTCATTCGAAGACAAAAGTGAAGAAATAGAGGTAGAGCGGCGCATCAACATGAGCTGGAAAAAATTTTGGTCCCTGAAGGAAATTTTAAAAGGGAAATTTCCTCTCCACCTAAAGAGAACTGTTTTGGACACGTGTATTGTACCTACTCTAACATATGGATGTCAAACGTGGGCATACAACACCAAAATAAAAACTAAATTAGTAGTGTGCCAGAAGGCAATGGAAAGAAGCGTAGTGAAATTAAGAAGAATACAAAAAATAAAAAGCGTACAAATAAGAAAAAAAACGAAGGTCATAGACGTCTTACAATATGTCCTACAACAGAAGTGGCACTGGGCGGGACATATAGCAAGATATACAGACAAGAGATGGACCCTAGAGGCAACTACATGGAAGGGACCAACAGGAAAAAGGAAAAGAGGGCGCCCTCGAAAGAGGTGGATAGATGATATAAAAAGGATAGCAGGAAGTGAATGGAGAGAGAAGGCTATGGATTAATAGTTATTATTATATATATATATATATACACACATCAAAAGTGTCTAGGGATCAACATATATTTTTGCAATAACTTTTCTCCTGATTGATATTAATTAAAATTTTCTTTAAGGATTCATCAAATAAAGTGTTTTCGTTTGTCACAGTAACGATAAACCAAGTCACCTTTGCATTAATAAAGAAATTTCCCATTTTCCTAATAAAGGGATATTTGACATTTGAACCACTAACACAAAAGTTCGAAAAAAAGACTGAAATAACAGTTTTCTCTAAAATTTTATTGGGTAACTTAAACAATTAATAATCCGTGTTTCTACCGCGAACACTAACAACACAAGAACATCGGTTTGGCATACTCAAAATGAGTTCATCCAAATCACGCTGTGGAATGGCCGCCCATGTTCGTTGCAACAACAAAAAAAGGTCTTCTTGCGACTGGATACCCTCCATATTCGGCAGAGCTCTTCTCTGTAGCATATCCCATGCATGCTCAATCGGGTTCAAGTCTGGCGACTGAGCAGGCCAGGGCAGGACATTGATGTTAGCTGCGGCGAGAGTCTGTCTTACAACTCTTGCGGTGTGCGGTCGTGCATTATCATGCATTAACTGAAATAAGGGACCGATTTGCACTTGTAGAGGAACGATGACGTCTGATACAATCGTTTCAGCATAAATTTGAGCGTTGAGGTTGCCTCTGATCCAAATCAACTCAGTTCTTCCGCCGATCCAAATACCCGCCCATACCATGATGGTTCCACCACTATAAGGATGGACTTCCTGGCAGGATTTTAATCGCTGTTGGCGTCCAGGGGTTCTCCAGTGTCGTATACGTCTTGTATCCGGTCTCATACCAAAACGAGACTCATCAGAAAAGCACACGAAACGCCATTGTTCTTCTGCCCAATTTCTGTGTTCAAGAGCCCATTGATATCGAATCCTACGATTGTGCATTGCTATAGGTGGTACCCGTAGCGGTCTTCGGGAATGAAGGTTCACTTCATGCAAGCGGTTTCTGACTGTTTGGTCGCTAATTAAGTTCCCTGAAGAGTGATGAAGCCTCACGGCTAACATCATGGCGGTTATTGTTGGAGCTCTTCGAGTTAAGATTTGAATGTATCGGTCTTGTCTCCGTGTGGTGCAGCGATACCGTCCTCCATGGCGCTCAGCCACGGTACCAGTGCTTCGGTAACGTGTCCAAAGTCGACTGATAACACTCTGACTTGTATTCAGAGCTAAAGCCACAGTACGTTGCCGGGAACCAGCTTCTATCATTCCCACGGCTCTGAGCATTTCTTCCCTGCTTAAATGACGTCGCCGCTCCATAATAACGTTGGTTTTAATCAGTAGTAGGGAAACAGTAGCACTAATAATGTCTTCAATGCGTTGTATGTTTTTATAGGGAAAATATTGACAGCTGATTTTCATCTTTTACTCGAATTTGATTCACAGTTCCTGATTCAAATTATGAAATGCACCAAAAGGATCCATATAAATTTATAAAATCATAAATTTATTACAAAGCCACATCTCAATCTCAAGAAATCCGCATAAAAATGCTTGATCCCTAGACACTTTTGATGTGTGTATATATATACTCGTACATAGGCTTATAATAAAAACTTAGCACATGTGTTTACATTTTATAATTGTAATAAATAAAAAAAAAAGCATGTAAATAATTGTAGATGGAAATAAACGGGCTTTATTATTATTATTAAACTGCTACGCCATTACATATGAACATGCCAGTTCTTTTTTTTAACGCGCTAATCTCTGAAACTACCTACATAAGGCTCAGGCGCAGGTCATCAATGCGCTGCTCCGGAGTGAAGGAACAAGAATTCACACGCGGGCAGAAGCAAGTAGTATACATATATAATACAAATACAAAGAGTGTGAAAATAAGTTACGTACCTGCAGAAATGCTACGCATTATATTATAAGACCGTTGTGGACTGTTAGTCTTGCCAAGCACATTACCAATCTCTGGACACCTCTTCTTAAAATATGCACCAACTGATAGATTTGAGTTGTTCATTCTGAAAATTAGTAGTATTAAGATTAGCTCTTAAATAAATAAAAAATATTATGGATGCCGATACCTATAAGAGTAGGGGAAGGCGAAAGAAACAATGGAAAGGCAACTGTGTATGAAGAAAGACCAAGACCGATCATTGTGGAAAGCCTTGGGGAGGCCTTTATCTAGCAGTTCACATACACAGCATTATTTTTTGTTTATGCGAACCCGAAACGCGTGTCCGTATTTTTAAGTAAAGAATCTATGTACAAAATTTCAAAAAGATATAATGAAAAACCATAAAGTTATGAGCTTGCTATTCGTCTTGGTTGTCCCAACAAAAATATGGTCAAATGTCCGTACGGTAGGGCTAGCGCGGGCGTTAACCTTTGGCGTCAGCTGGGATCTATCGTAACCGCTCGGTGACCACTCTGCGGTCTCACTCTAAATGTATTTGGGGAAAAAAAAAACAAAACTGATTGAAATCGATTCAGTTGCTTATTCTGCACAAACTATAATATATTCAGGTTTCGCATTAACAAAAAATAAAGTTGTATAGACTGAAGAAAAAATGATAGCATTCATCCAAGCCGCATTTCAGCCATGGCAGTCAATCTTGACGGAGACCGTAAGGTATATACATATAATCGGTATGTATAATCGGTGCGGGAGATATAGAGCAGAAGATACAGGCACCTCTTCTCTCCCTCTCATAATCCGATTGAACGGTCAACCGATACGACCGGAGAGTGAACGCGTGCGCCTACAAAAACCCGCCACACATTTCCCACTCCTGAAAGCCAGAATCAACAGTGGAGACCGCCAGAAAAACACCGAGCAATGAAGCTCGACGAGTCCCGGAGAAACAATTCAACTGTCTTGCGTCCCGCAACGAAATTAATCAGAAAAGAATAGCGGAGGAGTAAAAAAAAAGATATTTTTCGACTTCCCTCCATAACAAGCAGGAGACAGAACAGAACTATTCCAATAGGCACAAAGGGACATTATTGCAACTGGGAGAAGCCCAGATTGCCAAGCACCACGGAATAAAATTTGATTAAGTTAATGGGTCCTAAGTAGGTATGTGCTGTTACAACTGATTCCAATAATAGGTATGGCAAAAGCGCCTGAACGCACGGAAATTAGTTCTAGTTTCTACAAGGTCCGTATAATAAACGACTCCAGATGTAACTTGTACACTATCCAACATAATATTGCGTTCATTCTGCCAAAGAATACACTCCCACAAGATATGATGTGCGGACTGTTCAAATTCACAGTTCGATGTAGAACATTGACACAAAAGCGAAGGAACAAGTTTAAAAGAATACAGTTTACTTTTAAAGTTGCTATGACCTGTGAGAAATTGGGCAACACAGTGGTCAACCTCCAGCCATGTCTTAGCCAGCCGATCGCCAACGGATGGAAAGAATAGATGGAGGTGCCGGCACTTAATGGAATTATCCCACCCACTTTGCCATTCGGATAAGAGGTCCTTCCAGACGTCAGTCTGAGGTTTAAATAATTTAGAAATTCTATTAAGATCGCGTTGTGTAACAAAGTTAGTGTCCATGGCCTCCCCATCGCGGAGTAGTACATTGAAGCACGTCGTTGTAAGCATCGCAAGATCGACTGACTTCTATACGCCTTGCATAAAAATATCAATGCCAAACGTTGGCTTTGAAGCAGTTTACGTCGCGCCACCCCTATGCTGGCCCTATCGGCCCAAACAGGTGCACTGTAGCACATACATCTTAAGTAGGTAGCTCCATATAATTATAGTTTTTAAAGTTAGGAATGATAGACCCCAAGTTGCTTTGGATATTCTAGTTAGGGCATAAAAGTTCCTTTTAGCTTTTTCGCCAACTATTTTTATATGTTCGATAAATGAAAAATTCCTTTCTAAGACCATACCAAGGTAGCATACGGATTGCTGTTTTTTAACGGGAACGTTATTTAATTTAATAGTAGGCAATGATTTAAGATTACCTTTTAGTAGAAGTTGATTGGTTTTATGCGGCGCAAACTCTTGGCGGTTACGATCACCCCACTGAGATATTAGATTTAGGCAAGTATTGGCCAAGTCCTCAAGTCCAGCTCGGGTACTTGACTGAATGAGCAGTAGGCCAACGTCCGCGTAACCAGTAAGTGAGCCGCAAGGAAGCGCGATCGCGAGGAAATCATCAAAACCCAAATTCCATAAATAAGGACCGACAACTGAACCCTGAGGACATCCCATGGTTAGTGCTTTAGTACTAGAAAAATGACCGAGCTTAAGTACCGCGGAACCGTTTATAAAATACGAAGTAAACGAGATTATATATGTTTCTATAGCAACCGCGGGTTTTTAATTTTAACAACCGCATAGGCCACCAAGCGTTATTAAAAGCTCCAGAAATATCCAGACAGATACCAATTACATACTTGTGTTACGGTTGTTCGAGTTTTAATTTTTAGGTACCGCACTGTTCAGACCCGCAACGATGGTCAAAAGGTTTTTTAAAACGTTTACACGCCGCGCAAACCGGGGTAAAATTATGAAACGGCTATGAATAATATGCAACTTACGACGTGCTTTCCATAAAATTGTTATTTACATTGTTTGCTACTGGTAATGGAGCTTCCCGCACAATCCATGTTTCTTCAGCTGTGAGGTCATTCTGAAACAGATCAAAATAAATGTATCATGGACCTAGTAGGTCGGATATTGTAGGATAAATAGAACATTGTCTTGGCCTTGTTAACATAGATGCACATTCATCATTTTAACGTATAATCCTGGTTGCATACGCGGCTTTCGCGTTGGAGTCCGGGGTCCGCTTTCCTACATATACGCCTCCATTTCGCACGATCTCTGGCATCCCGTGGTGTGAGATTGTTGGCACGCATGTCATCTCTTACGAAGTCAAGCCAGCACTTCTTTGGTCTACCTCGCTTGTGCCGGCCGGGCAGAGGCGCCATGGCTAGAAATTTATTACCCACGAACACGTTTCGTAAGACGTGAGCGTACCAGCGTAGGCGACCCTCTTGCAGTTTGTCTGCGATGTCACGGACACGAAGATTGCTACGTATGCGGGAGTTCCTGATGCGGTCTTTCCGCGTAACTCCACACATCCACCGCAGCATATTCATCTCTGTGACACGCGTGTCGCTCAAACACAGGCCACGCCTCACTGCCATACAGAAGGACAGGTCTAATGATGGTCTTATAAACGGATTAAGAACGGATCCCTAGTGAACTCCAACGGTGGTGGGAAAAGGGTTTAGTGTCGCCAACATCGGTCCTAACCTAAATGGAATCGGAATTGAGGTACATGTGCAGAGGCGGAGCAAGACCTAAAGGAGAATGCCAAGTCGCCATAGCAATTTAGGCCCATTGTGGACACAAATATAAAATAATGATAATAATAGGGGGCAATTTTAAGGGTCCGTCCTGTTAATCTGCTCATTTTGATCAATTTTGTTCCATGATTGTGAGAATATGTTACATAATATTAGTAAAATTATGTATGATATGGATAGTACAACTCTTCATCTAGCTGCTAGCTTGACTACTTTTTTCAAGAAACTTCATAATTAGTAGTAAATCTACAATTTCCGATACTCTTTTTCTCAAATTTCACGTTCGAGTGAAGTTTGACCATAGTTTCTGAAGAAACTACAAGCGATTTTGCCTATAAAAAAGTACTATTCACATCAGCATATAACTATCTTGCTGCTAGCTTGACCACTTTTTCGAGTTTATTTCATAATTCAGCCAAAAAAGAAGACAGAAATTAAGAAATTCAAGGGAAAACTGCAGCCAAACAAGTATGTTTTTTCTATAATAAAGCAACTTTTTTTAAAAATTAAAAAATGCCTCATTAAATTTAAGGTATTTTTATAATAGAAACAAAAGTTTATTTTCTAAAAAAAAATTTTTTTCATCATGAAAATCAATGTCAAAATCTACTATATTTACGAGCGCGCAAACGCAGCCGGCTCAGTGGTAACTCGGCTAGCGCAACGAGAGGACGTATCACTTTGTGTCGCAAGAGCTCGCGAGTTTTACGTAGGTTTATGTAAAAAATATACTGCGACTACCACAACTTGGTCCTTTAATTATTTTTATTTCTTACTAATATTATATTAGTTGTGAATTATATTAGGATATTTACGACTTATCCCTTGGATTGCTTTAACTAATTTTTAACTGACTTTAAAAATGAAGGAGTATATTTTTTTGTGAGTTCGTAGATTTTTCCATCATTTGTGAACCAATTTAAAAATATCTTGGGTTTTTTAGTTTTCTCTTAAAGTCAATTCACATAATACTTTTGTTATACCTAAACTCATTTTTTTTTAAGATAATGGGGCGAAACAAGTGAGCACATTACCAATGTATCAATAAAAGAAAGAGGAATAGAGAGGGAATGGCAAGAGCCAGACAAGTGCTTAAAGAACGTACTTTTAATCAACTGGATACCACTTCGTCATCTACTATGAGTGTCGAAGTTGATGTAGGCACAGTACCTTTTCTCTGTGTTGTCTCCCTCTGCTGGGCAAAGGCCTCCCCTTTTTACTTCCAAACCTCGCTGACCTGTGTTATCTCATGAATAACCTACAACTATTTATTAATTTTATTTCACAAGTCTTTCAATCAAATACAGCTTGTTACTGTTTTCTTTATATAATCATATGCTAGTTATTGCAGAGTAAAGAAAATAATCCAAAGCTTCCATAGATTTGCCACTTATGAATAAATCCATGTATGAAAAATGTCACGTCAATTTATTTAACTGGTGGAATACTACAGCTAAAGCCACAATGATAGAAGCTGGTAAGGAAGAGGCTTCTATAGCTCTCGAAAGTGGCAATGTAAGTCCATCAGGCATACCAACTATAGCCGTAACAGCTAATGCTGCTTGGGGAAAACGTTCATATAAAACAATTTTTTCTTCCGCAGCAGGGGTTGGGGCTATAATAGGGGTAAAAAGTGGCAAATTATTACATGTTGGTATTAAAAATAAATACTGTGTTACATGTTCCCGTGCAGCTAATAAAAATATTACACTCCTGAAACACCGGTGTAATAAAAATCATACTGGCTCTTCCACTAGTATGGAGAAAGCAATAATCGTTGAGGGATTTAGAGAATCTGTGAAAACACATAATTTGGTGTATGCAAAACTTATTGCTGATGGTGACTCAAGTGTGTATAAAAACATATTGGAAAGCAGGCCATATTCAAACGTTACGGTTGAAAAAGTGGAGTGTTCCAATCACTTAATGCGCAATTATAATGAGAAAAATTTAAATTTGATGAAAGATACGTCCATCCCATTAAACGAACGCAAGCTACTACATTCTGATCGAGTGAACCGATTACGCATTGCTGTGAAAGCAGCAGTAAGATTCCGAGGAGCTCAAAATGTTCCATTTACTGAGCAAATCAAAAACTTACAAAAAGACATTATCAACAGCCCAAAACATATTTTTGGAGACCATTCACAATGTGAAAACTATTACTGCACAGACGAAAAACCAACTTTTGCCTATTGCCCGAAATTGTCGATCCAAGAAAATCTCGTTCAATGCCTCTACGAGACACTTCATTTTAAAATAATAGGAGGCTAATGCCGGCAGCTAGGTCCTGAAGTTCATCTAAGAGATTTCTTTAAGAGTCCGTGCACAAAATTCTCTCGCTACAGTTTAGGTAAAATCGTTGCGATGCTATCTTTGTGTGCATCGTTCTAGCAGCTAGACGCACACGCGCGTAAATATCGAGCTTAGTGAACGCTTAAACATTTTTGATCCTTTAGAAGATATTATTCTAAATTATATAAAGTATGATTTGTGAATAGTCGGAAACGAGTGCACATTGTATATTTATCACAATTTAGATGAATATTGATACATTATGACATTTAAAAAATATGGTGTAATGATAGTTTATTACATAGGCAATTAAAGAAATAAAAACATATACGGTAAAATGAAACATTAGAATAAGTAATCAGTTTAATTTAATATTCCTCACATTTAGAAATCTATTAACAAATTTTTAGGGTTAACATAATTATTACGCGATAATAGATATATCGACGCTTGAAAGGCAATCTAAGCTACAAAAATTCGTAAATTGAGTTATATACAATTATACACCAAACGACGCAGAAAAATCTGGCGGTTCGAATGGTGCATATAACTCAATTTACGAATTTTTGTCGCTTAGATATAATTTCTAGGGTCATCACGAATCGTCTCGCTCGCAGGTTCGACGACTTCCAGCCCGCCGAACAAGCTGGCTTCCGAAAAGGCTTTAGCACCATAGACCACATTCATACGCTGCGGCAAGTTATACAGAAGTCCGAGGAGTATAACAAACCACTATGCTGGCGTTGTGGACTATGAGAAGGCCTTCGATTCGATTGAGACTTGGGCGGTGCTACAGTTTCTCCAGCGGTGCCAAATTGACCATCGATACATTGAAGTGATAAAGTGTTTGTACAAAAACGCCACCATGTCAGGATCAGGACTCGAAACCGATCCAACTGCAGCGTGGAGTGAGACAAAGAGATGTCATATCTCCTAAATTGTTCACTGCTGCGTTGGAAGATGTCTTCAAGCTCCTGGACTGGAAAGGACTTGGCATCAACATCAACGGCGAGTACATCACTAATCTCCGTTTCGCAGATGATATCGTGGTCATGGCTGAGACCCTGGAAGACTTGGGCAAAATGCTCAATGACCTCAGCAGAGCTTCCCAACAAGTGGGTCTAAAAATGAACATGGATAAGACGAAGATCATGTCGAACTCTCATGTCGCACCCACTCCACTTGCCGTTGGTTTCTCTGCACTCGAAGTTGTTGACGAATATGTATACCTGGGACAAACAGTCCAACTAGGTAGGTCCAACTTCGAGAATGAGGTGTCTCGGCGAATCCAGCTCGGTTGGGCAGCGTTCGGGAAGCTACGCTACATCTTCTCGTCGTCCAAGATACCACAGTGTCTCAAGAGTAAAGTCTTTGACCAGTGTGTGTTGCAAGTGATGACTTACGGAACTGAAACGTGGTCGCTCACAATGGGCCTCATACGAAGGCTCAGAGTCACACAAAGGGCAATGGAAAGAGCTATGCTAGGAGTTTCTCTGCGTGATCGAATCAGAAATGAGGAGATCCGCAGAAGAACCAAAGTCACCGACATAGCTCTGCGAGTCGCTAAACTTAAGCGGCAGTGGGCAGGGTACATTGCTCGTAGAACTGATGGCCGATGGGGCAGTAAGGTTCTGGAGTGGCGGCCACGTACTGGAAGACGCAGCGTAGGGAGGCCCCCAACAAGGTGGACCGATGACCTGGTGAAGGTCGCAAGAAGCCGATGGATGCGGGCAACACAAGACCGGTCAGCGTGCAAAGCCTTGGGGGAGGCCTTTGTCCAGCAGTGAACATCTATAGGCTGAAGAAGAAGAAGATATGATTGCCTTTCAAGCGTCGATATCTATGTCCTACCTACTCTAGTAAGTATAAATAAATAAATTAATTGTTAGTAGTTGGCACCGCTGGAGAGACTGTAGCACCGCCCAAGTCTCAATCGAATCGAAGGCCTTCCATTGTCCACAAACGCCAGCCATACTGGTTTGTTATACTCCTCGGACTTCTGTATAACTTGCCGCAGCGTATGAATGTGGTCTATGGCGCTAAAGCCTTTTCGGAAGCCTGCTTGTTCGGGAGGCTGGAAATCGTCGAAACTGCGAGCGAGACGATTCGTGATGACCCTAGAAATCTAAGCGACAAAAAATCGTGTGCGTTCGCGCAGCGGAATGTTGTTGAATTTAAAGATTTTAAATATGCAGATATTTAGTATATGACGTCGTGTAATTGTGTATTGTAAAAAAAAATTGTGCATGCAGCCATTGTGGAGAAATTGACCAAAAACTGATTCCGCTGGGCGAACGTTGTCCTGGCGGAACTTTTTTTAATCCATTGACTTTAGAAAAAAGAGATGTGTCCAAAAATTAGTGTGTATTTGTGTGTAATTGTGTATGTATGAATAAAATTTGTGCATGCATAGACTTCGGAGAAATTCAAGTTTCCGCTGCGCGAACGTTTGGCCATTAGCTAGTTTTCATATAAAGCGCTTACATAGAGAGCTGTAGATTTTTACATACGTTGTTTTGAATTTGTGCATATTTGTGTACAAAACAGATTTAGAAAAAATCGTAGGGCTAAAAAGATAAAAATATAAACGTAAAACACGCTTTTTAGGTCATAGTTCTTAAAGTATGCACTTTGGGGTCTAGATTTTCACGTTTATACAAACCTTGTAAGTGTCTGCAACATATTGCCAAATATCAATGATGTTCCTTTAGTAATTAAAGAGATATAGGACAATTTACCATGACAAAATCACTGTTTACAAAGTAGTCAAATATCAAGACATTCTAAAGGCAGGAATTGCATGGTAAAATGTATGCCAATAATTAGTGTATTCATTCAACTATTCACATGCAAAATTTTATGTCATTAAATTCAGTAATTAAAGAAAAACAATTAAAGTACTGACGAAGCATCGAAAACCTACATATAAAAAAGCGGCCGTGCAATATATTTAGGTAACATCCCACAATTTACAGTATAATACTGGTATTGAATTGGTATAGGTGATAACACGAATTGTTTCGATATAATATAAAGGTCATTTATTTTTGTACACCTACTTTTTTAAATGTATTTGACTATGACAAAGTAGGTACTATTTACGTAGTTACTTTATTTAAGTATGCGCTTGAGACTTGAGATATAATCTAAATATATTAATTTAGGCAAATAAAATTCATACAGCTAATTTCTATTGAATATTTCACGGATCCGGATTCTTACTATAGACCCCTCAGGGAAATTAAATAATTACCACAAGTAAATACTACTGTTTTTAAATGTTGATTTATTTTTATATTAGGCAGACTCTCAAACCTAAACAACTGAATAGTCTACTTTATTGATCTGTGATTGTTAATCTGTAATTTTATTATTGGAACTAGAAAATATTAGGTATACCTACTTAGAGTACTTAGAAATGTTGAGGTTATTTACTGTATTTGCTACACATTTAAAAATATTTCTTGAAAATACCTTTTTTATACAAATGTTTTAGTTTATAAGCACTTTTCTAATGTTAACAACTGAAAAGTCCAGTTATGTGATGTGATTTTAATTTTTATTGAAGCTCGAAATATTATACTTACCCTTATATTCATAATAGTTTATTAAACCTATTTTAGTTAAAACACATTTAAGTCTATTGCTGCCATTGCAAGCGTTTGTTAACGTTATTATAATTAGGTACATAATTAAGCATTATATGAAATTAAAAATATTTTTGTACACGGATATTTAAATAGAGAAGTACTTGTTAGTTGAAGATTTATTTTTGTCGTAGATAGTGGCGTTATTATATATAAAAAAAAAAAAAAAAACATTCAAGAAATGCAATTGTTTTATTTTTTCTTAACGCTTGTGTACGCAACTGTGCCATATTAATAAATACTATATTGGAAGGTTAAGAACGTTCTTAAGATATATGGCACGGCCGCTTTTTTATAGCTATCCGAACTTGGTCGGGTGATGTAGGTTTTCGATGCTTCGTCAGTATTTTAATTGTTTTTCTTTAATTACTGAATTTAATGACATGAAATTTGGCATGTGAATAGTTGAATGAATACACTAATTATTGGCATACATTTTACCATGCAATTCCTTTAGAATGTCGTGATATTTGACTGCTTTGTAAACAGTGATTTTGTCATGGTAAATTGTCCTATATCTCTTTAATTACTAAAGGAACATCATTGATATTTGGCAATATGTTGCAGACACTTACAAGGTTTGTATAAACGTGAAAATCTAGACCCCAAAGTGCATACTTTAAGAACTATGACCTAAAAAGCGTGTTTTACGTTTATATTTTTATCTTTTTATCCCCACGATTTTTTCTAAATCTGTTTTGTACACAAATATGCACAAATTCAAAACAACGTATGTAAAAATCTACAGCTCTCTATGTAAGCGCTTTATATGAAAACTAGCTAATGGCCAAACGTTCGCGCAGCGGAAACTTCGAATTTCTCCGAAGTCTATGCATGCACAAATTTTATTCATACATACACAATTACACACAAATACACACTAATTTTTGGACACATCTCTTTTTTCTAAAGTCAATGGATTAAAAAAAGTTCCGCCAGGACAACGTTCGCCCAGCGGAATCAGTTTTTAGTGAATTTCTCCACAATGGCTGCATGCACAAATTTTTTTTTACCATACACAATTACACGACGTCATACACTAAATATCTGAATATTTAAAATCTTTAAATTCAACAACATTCCGCTGCGTGAACGCACACCAAAAAATCGTAAATTGAGTTATATACACCATTCGAACCGCCAGATTTTTCTGCGTCGTTTGGTGTATAATTGTATATAACTCAATTTACGAATTTTTGGCGCTTAGCTTATAATATGATTGCCTTTTAAGCGTCGATAGATTATCGCGTAATAATTATGTTAACCCTAAAATTCTCTCAACAATTAATTAGTAAAAGAAATGGTCTACAAAAAACTTAGCATTTCGAAGTTATTTAAGATTCTTATATTCCATCAATACTGTTTATGTTACACTCGGAGTCAAATAATACAAAATTCATTGTAGTTTCACATCTTTATTTATTTTGTTAGTCATCATATATCACTAAAATATCATCCAAAAATTGGGCCGGTGGAAAAATATTATTCTGATGCCGTGCCGATCCCAAGTACCATATCACAGTCATAACATGGGCACAACATCCTCCAGTGCAGCGGTGGACTATACAGTTACAGTGGTACTGCTGTATTGCTGCGTGGTCTGTGTTAGTAGTGCTGACTAAAACATACACGAAGTATACTTTGCGACTAACATAAACAGTCCAAATATATTGGCCATTCATGGTTCTATTTCTAGCATTAGTGCACACTTCGATATTAATATATTTAAATAGTATAATTAAATAGACTGCAAGTGCAAATGTTCCTCTATGCTTGCCTGATAACCTCGGTACTTCTGCAAGAATTTGCTCAAATTGCTGTTTCGGAAATCCTACATAATAATGAACAATATGATCTGCCACAGTCTGAATGTTGTCAAAATCTAAATGCATTATCATATTATTTTTCAGTAAAGCGAGTAGTTGTTCCATTAGTTCAGAGCTAAATGTTCTAATAGGATTCAATATTGATTGCAACAATAAGTCCCGGTCAAGTGGTAAGAGCAGATTCTACAATTTGAATGCACATAGTAATTATATATGATCGCAAAGTAAACTTACACGTAGTGATGCTGGGACTCAAAGTATTTCAACACCATCACAATCAGGGAAAAAACAATGCTGTTGTGTACTTGGGGCCCGTATGTAATTCGGCAGTATTATTTGATCACTGACAGGTATATCTGCAATTCTTTCTTCTGCTTGGGTTAAAGTCACAGTGCCTGCCTCAAATTCTAGAGAAGGACTATGTCTTGTTGCTTCAGGTTCACGTTCTAAAGATCAGTTTACAGCTATCCTTACAGGTTTTACCCTAATGTGACAGTGCAATTATCCACTAATACAAATAATTATATACATACACTAATTCTTAAACATAACTAACAATATTTAATAAAACTCTTGCGAGTTCACTCAAAGAACACGAGAATATGTCCAGTCTATCATGGAGTTCGTTCACCATACGGATTGCACGGGTGAGGGGTGCTTTCGCCAGTAGGTTGGTTCTGGCCACAGGCACTTTTAGCAGTTGCGGGCGTCGCCGCCTCCACACAAACTCCTCCTCCTTTCCGTGTTGTTCTTCTTAACTGCAACAAAAGTAAACAGCTGATGTAAAGAAAATATTATACCAAATTATTTTGTGTTTTTAGTTACACATAATCATAAAAAATGTTCAATGCCTTCAGATTTAATGTATCTAGTAGTCACTTATTTATTTGGATTATAACCAAAAGATATAACATAACAAAATAAAAGAATTACCTGACGAGGCACTATCTGTTGGGCAACCATATTTCTAATAGCTGCTCCACGTGTTGTGTTTGTATTCAATGTATGTGCTCCTTTCCATAGAAGTGATGTGCCACAGCCACAGCTGATACACACATTTACATGACCAACCATAGGCTCAGATCTTGTGGGAAAACTATCACTGGAAACTTGTACCTAAAAGAAAAGATGAGTGAAGTTTTAAAGTCGGCTCTTAAAATACGTCTAGAATAGTATTGTTGAATATTAAGATTTCTAATAAATACGGGTAAGTATAATAATATTTACCTGCCCAATCCATCGTTGTATAAGACATCGAACTTCAGCGATTTCCAAAGTTATATATTATCGATAGTTAATATTATTTCGTATTATTATATTAGTTAGCTATTTATTATTTTCTATTAACGATTTCTTCGCATTCTGGATATATTTAAACCGCCGCTATCACAAATTCACAACGTAGATTGTTTTTTTTTTTGTTTAATTCTTTCCGTTCTTCTGATCGGCAAAGGCATAGTACGCCATACAGCCTAGTCTTCAGTAAATATTTTTTTCAGTAAACTTCTATCCTAACTTATCCTAATTAATCCAAACTTATCCTAGCTTATCCTAAACTTATCCTAACTCCTTTCGTTTCCCGCGTGTGGCCGATTAGGAGTGGTTTAGCGTAAAGATATGATTTTTTTTTTTTTTTTATTTTATAGTTGGCTAAAACGGTACAAAACCAATTACATTAACTAACATAGAGACAAACAAATACATTAATTAACTTAAAAACTACCACTAAAACTAACATGGAATAGTGGACTCTCTCGCATACTTTCTTTCACAGAAGACCAAACATACACGCATAAGTTTCTTCCATTCATCCCATTCAGTTTATTCCATTCAGCTCTGGCTACCGTTTTTGCGGGGAGATGGGCAAAAAGATTGTGCCTGCGGCTTTGACGATGTCCGTCCGACATATTTGTCAGGCACAAATAGTCGGCAGAAAAAACCATGGAGCTCTGGGCAGTCTATACGTCCCCGTAATGTCTTACAAGCTACGGTAAGCTGGTCAAAGCCTCTTCTCACTTCCAAAGAGTTAAATCCCAACATCCCTAAGAGATAGTTGGTGGGGTACATAAAGGGAAAAAAATGGTATAACCTCTGGAAGAGGTATCTAAGGAAAATTTTCTGTACCTTTTCCAGCATTAGTGTTTGGGTTGCGTTATAGGGGTGCCAGATACAGGCACTAGATTCGAGTTTGCTTCGAACAAGAGAAGTGTACAACAACCTAACGACATTAGGTTTACGAAAGTCACGTACATTTCGCAAAACAAATCCCAAACGCCTCAAAGACTCCCTTGCAAGAGTAGAAACGTGGTCCCCAAAAGTCAAACAGCGGTCGAAAGTTACTCCTAAATCTTTGATTTTGGTAACACGAGTAATTACTTCACTACCCAAAGTATAGTTATAATGAACTGGCCGCAACCCCCTGCCGTAAGTCATGACGTAGCACTTACTAGTATTAAAAAGTAACTTGTTCGCAATACTCCACTCATAGATGGCATCAATGTCCTTTTGTAGAAGTTTGCAGTCTTCGTCTGTTCGGATTTGTGCGACTAGCTTAAGGTCGTCGGCATATAGCAGGCATTTGGCACTCTTAACGTTAGTTATAAGGTCGTTAATCATAATTAGAAAAAGAAGCGGGCCCAGCACAGATCCCTGACTTACTCCCGAGGGTGTATTATAAGGCTTGGACTCGAAACAGCCATGTCTTACAAACTGCTTGCGATCACGCAGGTAGTCTGAGAAAAAGTTAAGGAGACCGGAAGAGAAGCCGATGTTTCCCAGCTTATTTAAAAGCACATCATTATCCACTCTGTCGAACGCTTTCCGAAAATCAAAATACAGAGCGTCAACCTGCCCACCTATGTCCAAGACACGGGATATGTATTCTACGTGAATCAATAAATTCGAATTTACTGAGCGACCCGGTCGAAAACCGTGTTGGGCATCGGATAAAGTCATATTTACGCTTTTGTAAATGAAGGCGTGGAGTATATACTCGAAGACCTTGGCAATGGTTGGTAGGATAGCGATAGGTCTGTGTTCCTCTACTAATGTTTTATCTTTGGTTTTAGGGATAGGAATGACCCGCGAAGTCTTTAACTGCTCAGGATATACACCGGACTGAAGGGCTAGGTTAAACACATGACATAGAGGGGCCGCCAAGATGTCCTGACATCCTTTAAGGACAAAAGCGGGAATGTTGTCAGGGCCCACCGAGCTACAGGGTTTGAGTTTAGCAATTGCCTCAATTACGTCCCGTGGGGTTAAAACGGGAAGAGAAATGCTATCTCCCTCACTACTGGCATCAAATTTCGTAGGATCCAATTCAGGTGTGTCAAGTAAAAACACGCTAGAAAAATACTGAGCAAATGCCTCAGCCGCTTTGATACCCGAACAAGTCCGACCATTGTATACCACGTTAGGTTCGAAGCCGCCCTTTGATCGCAGGCTTGAAATATGTTGCCAGAACTGTCGGGGTCTTTTTCTTATATTATTTTCTAGTGTATTGCAAAATAATCTGTAAGCGTCCCGAGTTCTTACTTTAAGATCTTGCCGCAGAGCACTGAACTCTGCGTATATGAGATCACAGCGTGAAACTTTAAATTTATGATGTAGTTTGATTTTGCGCTGCGTATCGTTTATAATGTCCTTGTTAAACCAACCTGGATACCGTCTATTTCCCGCAGTCATTCTTTTCTTCTTAGGAATGGAAGAGTCAAATAATTCATAAATTATTCGGTAAAACTCACCAGCAGCTGAGGCTGCGTCATTGCACTGAAGAACGTCTTGCCATGGAGCAGAACGAATTAGATTGCTGAGATGTGCATAGTCTCCTTTTTCAAAATTCCAGTCCCTTCTACGATCAATGTTGCTGGGGTCCAGTTTCTCACTCTCCCAGTGCGATGCGATGGTGATCGTAATATCTAACGGGGGGTGATACAAGTCGATTGGAACCAGCTCTGTACCTTTGACATGTTCGCAGTTTACTTCGGTGCCCTCCCGAACCAACACTACATCTAACTTACTCCCACGCATATTCACCACTTCATTCATCTCAGTCAGACTACAAAAGCTTAAAAAATAACAGTAATAATTATTAACATTCACAGACGCACTTCTTAAGTTCAGGTCGCCTAAAATTATTATGGTTCCGTTCAAATTGGAGATGATACTCTCAACTTTACAGAACCACGTCATGTATTCATCGTCCGTTGCTGTGGGCTTTATGTAGACAACACAAACAGACGTGTTAGAGCCGTAGGTTGAAATTGTAGCCCATAAATCTTCGCCACGGTCGGTCTCGAAATCATGCCTTCTTTTCAAAGTAACGCCCTGCCGCACAGCAAGCAAGACGCCGCCACCCAGTGTTACTCTGTCTCTACGCAGAATTCTCCAATCGCCGGTTGCTATTTCAGAGTCCTCAACTGAGGAGTCCAAATTTGTCTCCGTTACGGCTATTACATCATGCTCTGAGAGCAACAGGCTTGATCTCCATGTAGGTAGTTTGGTTTTAAGCCCACGCACATTCTGGTATAACAAACACAGATATACATTGCGATCAGTAGAGGCAGGTAAGGCAGGAACGGTCAAACGCTCACGGAGTCTCGTTACTTTGGGCATGAAAATTACGGCGCCATGGTTTCACGCAAATATCTTCTGCCCAGTTTTGAGCTGCCATTACGCTTTCAGCCAATCTCGAAGGCACACCCAACTTGAAGGAGGAGTATTTTCCGCGGGATTTTAGCGTTTCCACCGTGCATACATTAGTGCCACAGATGGTAATTAAGTGGTCACGTACCTGGCTATCAGAAGTGCCCTGCTTCACGTAAAAAAGGTGAAGGTATCTCCATCTTTCGGATGCCTCTAAATTAGTGGTGCCAGGTGCCGCAGTCCCACGGAGAACATTGCCGAACGAACGCCGGGAACGCCTGTGTCCAACTTCTGTCCACCCCTCGGTCAATTGCGCATCCAAGTCCCTGAGACCCGTTGTACCGCTTGCTGTAGTAGCAGTCGTCGGCAGGGAGACACGGGCCCTGGGAGCAGGACGGGTTCCTGATGTTACTGGTTCATCTTGGTGGTGTATATCCCGCAGTTCTTTCTCCCGAAATTCTCCATGCTCAGCTTCTGGGGCTAACAATAGGAGATCATCATGTGATGATCATCAGATCATGATGTGGCCACTATGCTACAATATTTCACTGTTCTTTATGAATTATTCACTGAATGCACTTTTTACTACATAAATCACGCGCTTTTATTTAGTACACAACACTATAAATAGTTTTAAAAGTCCAATGAAATATGAGCGTGACACTCATCTTGACATTCCCGCCAAACCTCGTAGATTGTTTTTCGCCAGCTGACAGTAACAAGTAAGACTTTGACATAACAAGAGCAAGTTGCCATAAAAAGTATTGATATATTTTTTAAAAAGGTCGATTTATAGATATATTTCTTTATTTATAGTAATTGGAATAATAATAATTATTACAGGAGATTTTTGGGAATTAATGAATGCGTTGAAGAAAACGAACGGTTATTAATAATAAACGAAAACTGATTATTCGGATTAATACCTGCCATTTTTTTTTATGTACAGGCAACATTTTGAGCTCAAGTTTTATTCAAGTCAGTTCAAGTTCCATTAGTTTAGTCGTTTTAATGCTTAATACTTTTGAAAAAGTGTTGCTTTCTTTCACAGACTAATGAGTACGTGGAAGATATTTAAAAAATAAAAACATATTTTTTTTTGTAAAACCAAAACCCTGAGCACCTCTGGACCTAAACCTGACATTCCCCTTTGGTGTGGGCAAGACAAATTTCGCGAGGCCCCATGCGTACCCAAGTGGGGGCAGGGGGAGGCAACTGCCCAGAAATCTCGCAGAACATGTACCTATGAACTCCCCTAATTATTAAACAAAGTATAAACGAGGAATTACCTCTGACTTTTAAATAATCTACGCAGTAGACACTAACGAAATGTACGGTGTAATTGCCAAAAATCCGGGTGCGGCTATAGCGGACAAAGATTACCCACTCTAAAAGTTTGACTTGTTGGGGTTCCCCGCACGGGTCGTCGGCGGCAAAGATTTACTCGCGGTCAGTGTGACCAACCTTAAATTAGAGATCCTGCCCCACTTAGACAAGAAAACTGACAAATCCTGCCAAAATCAAAAGCACAAAATGCCAAAATAAAACATAATTTTTTCACACGCGTTTTTTTTTAAATGCCCCGCTATTATTGTTCGCAACGTGATGCTATATGACCTAAGGCCTTCCTCAATGAATGGGCTATCAAACGAAAAAGAATTTTTCAAATCGGATCAGTATTTCCTGAGATTAGCACGTTCAAACAAACAAGCAAACACTTCAGCTTTATATATTAGTATAGATAATTGATCATAAAGTCTAAAAGTGAACTGAATTAAATTACACATTCCTATTAGCATCGTATTCTTCTGGATCACTTTCTTTATACATCGCTTTCGTCATTTCTATAGATGGCTGGAAAGAAACGCAGTCACCATATTCACTAATGCCCTGTTTAACGAGTAAAATAGAGGCGACATGTTTATTAATAAATCTGTTCCCGTTTTTTTTATCAGATAGATTTTCGGGAACATCCTTTCACAAGCAGCATTCGACTTGTTTTTGAACCATTAGATCATAAGGAAATATTTTTTAACCATAATTTAGTTTTTACATTTTGGCATTAGAATTTCCTTCTAGAAACATTCTAAATTATTTTTTATTTTATTTGACTTAAGAATTTTGTTCTAGTTAGGTACATTCAACATTATTTTCTTCTGACATTTTTTCACAGAAAAAAAAAATAAATAAAAGAAAATAAAAATCAAAACAGAGCAATTGCTCTGTTCTCTGGTTGTAACTGACGATTCGAAAGTGCTTGTATCTAAGCCTACTTGAATAAAGTATTATTTGAATTTGAATAGGATACTGCATCCTACTCTTTTTGTGGGCTGTAGTAAGGCTGTAGCGGCTAGCGGCTATACTAAATTGTTAATACTGCCAAAAGTGCCAAATCCGTCCAGATTTCTAAAACGTCAAACAAACGTGCCAGAGAGTAAAATAAAGGGCTAAACCTGCCAAAAAGGCGGGATCCTGCCACATTTGGTCACACTGCTCGCGGTAGTTACGCAACGTAAGTAAATGTAGCCAGACTATAAAAATAATTTTCACAATACAATTAATTTATATCCTTTTTATATTATTTTTTCTTGCCTTAAAGCAATGCATACAAATATTTGAAGGCGCGAGACCCCTTGTACCGTGAGGCCGTAGGCGGTGGCCCACGTCGCCCACGCCTAACGCCGCCTCTGGGTACATGTCTCGAATTATGTCAACATAGGCTTCTGGAACCCCTTTGGACTTCAGTGCCTACCAGCTCACCCCCAAGGGACAGGGACAGTCGGAGGCCTTCTGCATATATAGAAAGAGCATATACAGAGGCGTGTTCTTCGATCTGTATCTCTCCATAGTGATCCTTAGGGCGAAGATAGGGTCCTTAGTTCTGTACCCTGGACGGAACCCATATTGACACGTCGAGACAGCATACTCCTGTCGGATCCGGGAGTCTAAAAGAGTCCTCTCAAAGATCTTCATGGTGTGGGACATTACCTTTTCACCACACTCCTGTTTGAAGACTGTAATGATAATACTCAGCCTCTATTGGTTCCCGATTTTTCCGGTCAGGAGCACGCGGATCAAAAAGTTCGTTAACATGCCCACACCGCGAGCCTTCCAGGCCTCAATGGGGACTTTCTCAGCTCCGACAGCTTTCCGATTCGCCATGCGACGAAGAGCCATATGGATTTCCTTCGGTGTTATCGGGGCAATAACCAAGGTTTGGAGGATGTTCCAGTTCCGGTTAACATTGATGCACATTATCTGCAGAAAATGTATTATCTATGGATATGGATTGTGTATGTCTTATCTTATCTTATCTCCCCCCGCCCCATCCGTGCAGGTGTTCCCCAGGGCTCTGTACTAGCCCCACTCATTTTTACGCTCTTCACTAGCGATATCCCGAAAAGCAGTAAGGCTCAACTCGCTCTGTTCGCAGACGACACAGCCATCTACTGCTCGGGACGCAGTCCAGACTGGAATCGCCTCCATCTTCAATCCGCGGTCAACAAGCTCGCTGACTGGTTTAGAAAATGGAGAACTGAAGTCAACCCCCTAAAAGCCAAGCGGTACTCTACAGGAAACCGCGGGTCAGTGTCACCCTTCCACGACCCCTCACCATGGACGGCAAGCCGATCCCTTGGGAGAAGCAAGCCAAGTACTTAGGTGTGATTCTCGATCAAAACCTCAACTTCTCAGAGCACATTGAGACGGTCCGCGCTCGCGCCGCCTTCGCTCTAGGTCGACTCCACCCCCTCCTCAACCCGCGTAGCAAGTTATCGCTCAGGTGCAAAATGCGCTTGTACACAGCTTGCATACGCCCGATAATGACCTACGCTTGTCCAGTCTTCGTACATGCCAAGTCACGTCATATCCATAGGATGCAAGCAGGGGCGTGCACAGACATTTTGGTTGGGGTATGCATACATACACTACGAACTAAAAAGTTGAAAATAAATATTGTTTAAAAACCTAAAAAAAACATGCTTTTAAAGAATATCAAACTAAAAAGGTAAAAATATTTTTTAAAAAAGCGTGAGGCGCTTCATATACAAAAAATTATGGCACAAAGCGCCTCACGTTTTTTTTAAAATTATTTTTAACTTTTTTCTTATATTCTTTAAAAGCACGTTTTTTTAGTTTTTTATACTTACTATATTTTTTTTAATAATTAACTCTGAAGAGAACTTTTAGTGATTTTAAAACGATCTTCCAATTTTAACGACGTTTTGTCGTTAAAATTGGAAGATCGTTTTAAAATCACTAAGGTCCGTATTACAGAACGTTACTCATGTACAGTTTAAACTCCAATCACTTGATCATTGCTTATGTATAGAATCAGTGCTTGAGCATAGTTCTTATTCTAGAACGGTAATCAATCTATACTCTGTTTTTTAATCTCGTAGACTAAATTGACACATGCAAATGTCAAATTTACATTATTTTATTAATTTTGTATTAGTACGTTTTTAATAAGTACCTACACATTATTTCAGGATAACTTATTGTAAAAAAACGATACTTGATTTTATGAACGCTAAGTTTCGGCACTTTTTAAAGAATTGCAATAAACTGCCAACACTCGTAATGTCAGTTTAGTCTACGAGATTAAAAAACAGAGTATAGACTCAGCAAATCGAGACTCCATTCGAGCCACAAGCAGAGATGTGTTTTGTCTATGCATCAGTCTGTTTTCGTTTACGATTTATTTTACTTAATAAGAAATATTTAATTGTACCATAAGAACCCAAAAATTAATAAAAGAAACGTTGTTTTGTTAACCCTGAATAGTAAAATCCCACATTTATTGAAGTTAAACCTATTAGAAATCTTTTTTTGTATTATTTCATTACATAAATGTTATATCTGTCGATCGTGCCCAAGATTAAAACAATATGGGTCGTGACTTTGACAGTTTTATGTAATCAACTTTCGAAAAAAGTGTAAACAATTTTTAGAAACTTGTTAAATAATTTTCAGTTTGTTTCTCTGTATTTGCTATGTACTCGTCATCATCATCACGGACGCTAAAGCAGTTCGCTGCTGGATATAGGCCTCTCTTGTTGCACGTCGTCGTCATCCAATTCGAAGTGTGCGTTCGCGCAGCGGAATATTGTTGAATTTAATATTGTGATTTAAATATTGTGTAATTGTGTATGTATGAATAAAATTTGTGCATGCATAGACTTCGGAGAAATTCAAGTTTCCGCTGCGCGAACGTTTGGCCATTAGCTAGTTTTCATATAAAGCGCTTACATAGAGAGCTGTAGATTTTTATATACGTTGTTTTGAATTTGTGCATATTTGTGTACAAAACAGATTTAGAAAAAATCGTGGGGCTAAAAAGATAAAAATATAAACGTAAAACAAGCTTTTTAGGTCATAGTTCTTAAAGTATGCACTATGGGGTCTAGATTTTCACGTTTATACAAACCTTGTAAGTGTCTGCAACATATTGCCAAATATCAATGATGTTCCTTTAGTAATTAACGAGATATAGGACAATTTACCATGACAAAATCACTGTTTACAAAGCAGTCAAATATCACGACATTCTAAAGGAATTGCATGGTAAAATGTATGCCAATAATTAGTGCATTCATTCAACTATTCACATGCAAAATTTCATGTCATTAAATTCAGTAATTAAAGAAAAACAATTAAAATACTGACGAAGCATCGAAAATCTACATAACCCGACCAAGTTCGGATAGCTATAAAAAAGCGGCCGTGCAATATATTTAGGTAACATCCCAAAATTTACAGTATAATACCGGTATTGAATTGGTATAGGTAATAACACAATTGTTTCGATATAATTTATAGGTCATTTATTTTTGTACACCTACTTTTTAAAATGTATTTGACTATGACAAAGTAGGTACTATTTACGTAGTTACTTTATTTAAGTATGCGCTTGAGACTTGAGATAAAATCTAAATATATTAATTTAGGCACAATTTTTTTTTTACCATACACAATTACACGACGTCATACACTAAATATCTACATATTTAAAATCTTTAAATTCAACAACATTCCGCTGCGCGAACGCACACCAATTCGAATTCCATGATATACAATGTATTCTACAGGATCAAACAGTGTCTATTACATATTAATCGCAGTAACTCTCATGAAAACGGAGAAGACAGAAAAAAGACCCCTAAAGGAGCAATGAATATGAAAACAATAAGCTCCCTAATTGGAGTAAAAAAGGAAAGGTAGGTATTTATCTCTGAATATATACCTACCTATCTACTTACTAATTTATTTAAACTAACCAAATGGATGTTGAAAACAGTAGGCCATACAAGATATACAATATGTAGGTACATTCATTCCCTTAATGCTTGAGAAATGTATGTATGTTCTTGTCTATTTTATATTACTTATTTCTGCCCTTGCAACTGGGTTATAGTGTATTTTATTAACTATATGGTATTTGTTTGTTTACAGGTCCAAGTTTGAATGCTCTTAAGAAAATCACCCATCACCTATCATTTAACCTGATGCAAGGACGGGGAGTATTGTGACGGAGGAGCTCAAGCTACATGTGTAAAGATGAGGAACGGGAGTGGCATGAGATATAATTGGAAAACTTAAAATAAAGAATATATAACAAATATGTAGAGTTATTACACATCATAATAAATCATTTCTACAAAATGACTCTTGTTATTTGTGTGACTGCCATAATATGGCTTTTCTTTCGTTCTGGGCCTTGGAGCTGCCGTCCTAAGTTTTCCCATGGGATAACACATTAAATAAGCACTATTTGTCATGAACTTATTCTCTTCACACCTCCTGAGCCCCCTGATTGAGCATCCCTTATTAATCCTATATCAAATTAATAGATCTTTTCATTCACAAGATAAGATTTAATAAAATGCATTTTAAGAACCCAAATAATTAGGATATAGCGGTTGTGTGTTGGTCCAGAACAGCACACACATATGAACAAAAGTGTGCTCACACAGCCTGTTACTATAAATACAATTTAGGCATAACTCAATCAAAAATTTAATAATATAATTTTCATCACATCTTGAGAAAATCGGTACCTTTTTTTAAATGATTCGCAATTATAAAGGCCCTGTATGTCGCGCAAATATCTTAGAGGAACTAACTTTAATATTCTACTAAAATTATCGTTAAATAAATTATCATAATGGTCTATTTCTTCAAATACATGCATTTTGATTAAAAAATTAATAAGAAAAACAATATTTGAACTACAATGCAGCTAGAATTAAATAGCACAAAAATCAAAAATGACATGACAATGCCAATATAATAGGGTAATCTATGCTCAAGCGTGGTTCCGACCACACTTGAGTGATGATCAATGCATAAGTATGATCCAACAAAGTCCAACTCAGCTGATCTATGATCAACAAATCTATGCTTGAGGGTCGTTCTAAAATCAAAACTCGACTCAAAACTAGATATAAGTAGAGATCAATGCTTGAGTAACGTTCTGTAATACGGGCCTAAAAGTTCTATTTCAATGAAAATCATAAACAAATCTGTGAGTCTGTTTTAGAAAATGATTACTATCACTGATTCACTCGTACTCATTGGAACGGTAACTAATAAGTTTGCTAATTTGTAAACTTCAGGAAATTCGCCTGTAATATTCTTGAACAATGTCAACACCGCGTTTTAAAATAATACATAAAGTAGGAAACAAAATAATAACGTTAACGTTGAAAAATTCACCGTTTTAAATTTATCTAAACATACATCACCAGTACAGATCTTTCTTAAAACAATCAATATATTTATGTTACCAAATACACCAATAACCAAACAACATAAGCTGATAAAATAAAAAAGTATTTTCACAAACAACAATTGTGCTAGTTTTGTCAACTTCTTGATTCGGCAGCGTAAAATGTAGGCACTGCTTAACTGGGCTAAACTGAATGAAATTGCAAGACTTAGACAACAGACGAAAAGTTTACACAGACAATCAAATAATTTTATTCACACATGCGAATTTATGAAACATATTTCATGACTGCTTACGTCGCCACGCGAATGTGGCGCGGTCGTCGCGTCGTGTTAATAGTTTGCACTAGCGCCAATAGATGGCAGTGTTATCACTAACTGATTAAAGAAGTCTTTAAGTTTGTAGTATATAAATTATTTTATTGTACTATATTATATATATATTTTTTTTTTTTGAAAATTATTAGTTTATGCAGTGCTTATCTGCCTCTATGGAGCGCACGCGCCTGGATGCAAGTAGTCCAAAACCGATTCCTCCGTAAAGCCACAAACGCCCCTTGGTTCGTCCGTAATGAGATCCTCCACCTTGATCTCAAAATCCCCACCATCCAGCAGTTCATGAAACGTCTCTCCAAACGCTTCTTTGATACTGCCACCAAGCACCGCAATCCTCTTATAGCAGCGGCCGCCAATTACACTCCCTCCACCATCTCCCGACTTCGCCGTCCTTGGCATGCCCTCACAGACCCCGATGACCCCATTACCTTCCTCCAAGAGGCCAATAGGGCCGCCAGCACAGTACACAAAAACAGACCGACCTACCGACCTCGCCGCCGAGGCCCATCGCGACGCGCTCCCCGTAGCAACCCCCTCCCCCGTCCCCTGTCCGAGGAAGGCCAGCCCGCGCCGCAGCTGAGCCAGTAATTATCATAATGTCCCAACAACGACCTCTGAGTTTGTTTCGGCGTTTCTTCTCAGAGCTAGTACTAGGAAACGCCGTGGTCATCAAACCATTAAGTATAACTTTCGATCGAGCCGCCCCTTGCTGTCCTCTCTAGCGACGCCCTAAGCCGAGGTTCGTACCCCACGGGGGGTGCCCTTAGTGCGTAGTCGCCTAATTTTAATTTAGTTTTAAGTGCCCCTGGCTGGAGGCTTTAATTTTAACTAAAGCATCCACAGGAAAGTCCGATTAAGGAGTTATGGTCTCTTAGTAGCCACCTACGAGATGCCATATCAAAAAAAGAAAAACAAATAACTGTTACTATTATTAAAATTAAAGTACCTATTTAATTCACGCATGAAGCATGAAGTGAATGATTGTAGGACTAGGCAATGATTATAGGACTATGTTTAGGACACAATAGCTGTAAAGACTAAACTTTTAAGCCAACCAATATGACTTTTCAATATATTCAAGAGAAGATTGGGTCGCTAATCAACCTCCTTATACTTAGTAACTATGTATAATTAAAAAAGATAATTATTTACCTCATTATTAAATGTATTAGAGGCAATAGAACGTCTCATTCCATCCTTAACCTCAGACGTCTGTGCACCCATCTTATTGAAAATAGTATCTAAATGTAAGGAGTGGAGGCCTGTTGGCACTGCTGCGCAGTCAACGGCTCCAGTCGATCTACCAGTCATTTCACCAGGATTAAATGCTGTCTGAAATAATAACAAAACATGTAAATTGAATAAAATGAAAAAGGCTTAGTTTTTCATGCCAGTTTATATAAATTCAATAAGTACAAAAATACTTTATGATTTAGTATTGTATCAGATATCTTTCTTAGATTTTCAACTCTATCTCTAAAGCATTAAGGCTCAAGGTTGATTGGGAATATCGGACAGTTTAGGGTAGCTTGACCTGCTGTTGTCCCTACCTTCATATCATAATTATTTCTACATTTTATTATTTAAATAAAATTTTACAGGTCATATTAGTCATATAACAACTGTTAATCTCTAAGATCCTACAGCTCTATTTAATGTTGATATCTCAAATTGGTTCGCAATAAGTATGTTGATTCATATTTTCATAATTTGTTAAAGAGATTTCCATATGTATTAGAAATAAAGAGATTATACATAACATTCTCGTTAAAAACTTATTCCAAAATAATCATAGTCTAAAATGTATAGTTACCGATTTCCTGAGAGGAAAATCTCCAATTTCTGACTCTCCAAAGCCTAAAAAAAACATTTTAATATAACAAACATTCAAACGATCGTTAGACGTTTATATTATACTTTTTGGAAACTATGTATAGTTAACTGGGGCAATTGCGTCTAATCGAAATAATTTTAAATCTATTTGAAAACCTACCTTTTCTGCCATCTATATGTTATAGTTTTTTATTCAAAGTAAACAAAACAAGATGGCAAGAGAGGTAGGTTTTCAAATAGATTTGAAATTATTTCGATTAGACGCAATTGCCCCGGTTGACCTTACATAGTGCCATGTCAGGTAGTTATTTACCTTCAAATCTCTCTATATCCAAAATGCCAGATGAGGACTCAAAGCTATTAATGTTGGATTTGTTCATCGGTGGTTGATTTGATGCCAAACTATAACAAAAATGATAATAAGAGTAAGAGCTGGCATGCGGTAAATAATAATAATATAATATATAAGAAGTTCATAGATATGGCATTACCGTTTCAATTCATCATCGTTTAGCAGTAAGCGTCTTGCCATACTAGACGATTTATCCTCAGCATAGTGTTTGTTTGGAGTTAGTGGATTGTTTTCATCCATCTTGAGATACACAACTTTTTTTATTTATATAAATTTACAATAATAATTTTTGAATTCGATTTATGTACGTTTGCGAAGTACTTTCGTTAAATTTCAAATATTTTGTAACGTCACCGGTCACTATTTTTTTTATTAACGACTGCTTGGAGTTTGGACTCTGCTCTTTTGATCACTTTTAGGTGCGTATTCCAGAAGGAAACTCAAGCATTGATCTCTGCTCAAACATTACTTAAAACTAGTTTCAACCAATCAAATGGCTTGAAACGAGACTTATGTAGAGCTTGAGTTTTGAGTCACGTTCTGTAATACGGATAACGGACCTTAGATTCGCGGTTCTTGGTGAGTTTTTACTCACCAAGATTGCCTTAGCATAATAGGATTATACTACGTAAATAACGATATTAATTTTATTTAGAAAATGACTAAATTCGATTACTAAATTACAAGTAATTGCTTCTACCTTTAACTTTTTAAAAACCAGCCACAATTATGCAATGATAATGCGGTTTCTAACAGACAAGGCCATACATTTTTTTTTTTTTTATTTATTTGGGAAAACAAACAGTGACACATATATTAGATAGTAATACAAAAATGTGTAACCAACCACATTTTCCACAGAATACACAAAAAAAAAAAATATATAATATTTACAAATCATGCTATTATAATTTAAACCTACAAGTAATATAAAGTCAAATCCTAGTAACAGAGCAAAAACTTAAATGTACAAACGATGCAATAAAAATTATTGTTATTGACTAAGCACCTTTAGAACAGTATTTTTGAAACTACAAGCAGAAAAGCAAACATATCGATATGATGAAATTTATCATTGTAATTATTAGTAAGTCGCCGCAAAGGCGCACGCATACCCGCGTTACTTCGACAAGAGGTAACTGCAAACAGTGGCCGAGACCGCACCGCTCGACCCACTGTCGTTCTAGGAACTATATAACTTATTCTATTATGAATATCAATACAGTCATATGCATTACTACATAAATCAAATAAAAATATCGTCTCCAGCAGAGTGCGCCTTGATTTAAGGTCCAGCAATTTATACTTCTTAAGCAAAATATTTATAAAGCACAATAATTTATTGATTGTCACCACTTCACTACGTCCCTGTGTTCCTCTCATAGGCTAGGTTTCTGGGAGTAACCTTGGACTCAAAGTTGTCTGGGGTTGATCACATCAGCAAAACGGTCAAAAAATGTGAACGTTCTGTGTCGGTTCTTAAGGCTTTGGCTGGGGTGTGGTGGGGAGCTCACCCCTACACCCTTAAACTGGTTTATAATGCTCTGATCAGAAGCGCTATGGATTACTGTAGCTACCTACTTGAGCCTTGCAATAAATAAACGCTAAAGAAACTAGTTAGCATCCAGTCCAAATGCCTAAGAATAGTGATTGGGGCTATGAAATCATCCCCCATAAACGCACTTCAAGTGGAATGTGCTGACCCTCCCTTACATCTTAGGAGACAATACTTGGCAGATCGATTCCTAACTAAAGTTTTTTTCCTTTCATCCCACCCTTTGCTCCCAATTTTAGAACAAATTGACCTCTCCTTTAATAATTCTTCCTATTGGAACCATAAAACAGTTCCCCTATTGATATATAGGTATAGAGAGCTTAAACAACTCTCCATGCCTACCCGGCTGTCCCAAATCAAAACACAGTAAGGGACTTGGAAGAAATTTTACAGGAGGGCAAAAAAACTAAATTTTCTTATGCCTTACCAAAATATGAATCTACAGCTCAATATAATTCTTGGAGATGGTAGATAAGTTTACTATTTATTATCTAAGTCTACTATTTAATACGGTTTGTTCTGTTGGAGAGATAGTTTCCACGATTATCAGGTAGGTAATCTATATCCGGATTGTAATTATCAGTAGAAATTACATGTTCTGGATAAGCGGCTATAAAATGCCTTCAGAGAAGAAGCTGAATAAGGGGGAAATGAAGTTGTAGAGGGAATGTTTTCTTTAGGAATTCGTGCAAAGTTTTCTTGATTCTTTATACATTTTCGGGTATTTATACAACTCTCTTCGTCGGAGGAATCTGAATTATATATGATATCAGGGATAAAATCGGGATGACCAACACAGTCTTCACAACTTAGATAGAGTAATTGTGTAAAACTGGCGATCGGTGCGACGCTATGAAGGAAGGCACACGACGCCCCGCCCTTCTCCTGAAAGGATAGCGGCAATTTGATGTTTTTTCACTAATTTAAACCTTAATTCATGGAGATAGAAACTCCGTCGGGTGTGTGCTATACTGTGTAATTTGTAGATTTTATGGTCTTTTAAACATGTTATTTCACAAATCAAAAACCAAGCAAGTGGAAATTCCCAATCCAAAACAAAGTAAGTACGTGTCACTTGCTGTGTTTAGAACTGGTAATCAGATCATACTAGGTTTTTGATTTGGGGATTGCGGTCTAGTATGTGCACTTATTACTAGGTTTTATGGTGTCGCTATATTGGGAATGGAGGCCTATAATGAAAAAAGGGTTTTTGCATATTGTGGGCATTTACTGTGTTAAAAGAATGGTGTAAAAATCTTGATTTCAACAAAAATGACCCTTACTGTGTTTTGATTTGGGACAGCCGTACCTGCCAATACCCATCTCTTCCGGTCTTCTCCGCCGCATACGAGTCGATTTATTGTGAACCAAAAGTCGTTTTAGGTTTAGGTATATTAAGGAATTCTCAAAGCGCTAGAGAGGACTTCGAGTCAGCTGTCAAGCGTTATTGGGAAGGATGGAATTTCTTTTACACTGATGCTTCAAAATTTTCTGAAACTGAATGTAGGTACTGGAGTGGCAGTTTATTTTCAAAATTCAAAAAAAGCCCTTTCTTTACCAATATCCACCAGAAGCATCAGTCTTTACAGGAGAGTGTGTTGGCATTTTAGAAGCCTTACACTATATTAAATCCCATCAAATAACAAGGTATGTAATTTTTTCAGATTCCCATAGTAGTATTCAGGCCCTTAAACAAAATCAATTTCATAGTATAATTAATAGTAAAATCATTATGGACATAGAGAACTTGTTATTTGAATGCCACCAAAACGGCTTGGACGTTGAGATAACCTGGATCCCCGGTCACTTGGGTATTGCTGGCAATGAGTGCGCTGATTCGTTAGCAAAGTATGCCACATCGAATCCGGTTGATCAAAAGCACTACGTAGCGCATAACTACGATTTGCGGAATGGTGCCGACCCAAGTTATTTAACTCGTGGGCTGAAACATGGAAGACGTCTTCTAAAACCATGGGCATCTAGTACGCTGCCATACAGCCTGAGGTTCAGCGTAGGCCTTGGTTTTCTAAATGTCCTAAATTGTCGAAGAGAACTATTTCCTCATTGTGTAGACTTAGGCTCGGACATTGTTGTAGCCCAGTGTTCCTGAAAAAGATCCACGTCCGGGATAATTCCTGGTACGAGTGTGGTCTTGAGGATGGTACTTTAGACCATATTTTCTTTTCTTTCTCCCATAATAATAAATCTTTAGACCTCTATTCAAAAATTCCCAAAGTCAACATCCCTCTCCCAACTAATTTTCATACCCTACTTTCCCACTTCTCCCCTAAATTAATAAACCTTTTGGCCAGATTCCTAAATGAGAACGAGTTAAAATTGGCGTATGTTATGGTTAAAACCAAAACAAATACCAACACAATCGTCATTCAATCTAAATATTTTGGTGAATGTAGTTCTGTATATAACCTAAATGCGTCCTAACTGCTGTGTTATACTTAGTACCTACTTATAAATATATTCAAAGACATTAATTATAATTTCCTATTGTTGTCAATGATTATCAGACAGCTTGCTCCCTACTGGCGAAGCGGGACGGGGCGAGTACCTAAGTAGTAAGGTAGTAACGAACGAACGCGCAAGAACTAGATGCTGTTCGCACGTGTACCGAAATTAGTATAATTTGCGACAATTTCTCGTTGATTTTGTTTACTTCTACTATGTTTATCAATAAACCGCTTTTTTTTATAAGTTATAAACTAGCGCTTGACCGCAATCCCGCCTGATGGTAAGCAGTGATGCGATCGTTGATGGTAAAGCGCGCTAGTTTATTAAGAGCCTATTCACTCTAGGCTTGAAGACACTCAAATTGTTGTCCGACGGAAACACCATCGCTGGCAAATTGTTCCAGTCCCTCGATGTAGGCGGTATAAAAGAGGAAGCGAAACGCTTCGTCCGGATCGTAGTGGTGTCAACAACGTAAGGGTGGATACTCGCCGTACGACGGGTCGTCCGATGGTGGAACGGAGATGGGTAATTAAATCATGCAATTCCCTTGCACACTCACCAGAATGCATCCTATAGAAGACCGAAAGGCTGGCTACTCTACGCCTGTGCTCCAGGCTTTGGAGACCGCTACGTTTGTACGGCGGAACCCTCGGTGCGCGAGTCCGACTCGCACTTGGCCGGTTTTTTTTCCGGCAATCGGTTGCAACGAAGTCAAAATAAACCAACAAATCTATCGAGACAAAGTCTCATTACCAGGGCTATTACCGTGGGCACGCCGACGGTGATGGGGAAGGGTTTAGTGTCGCCAACAGCGGTCCTAACAACGGAATCGGAATTGAGGTACCTACATGTCTCGAATTATGTCAACATAGGCTTCAGGTACCCCTTTAGATCTCAGTGCCCACCAGATCACCCCGCGAGGGACACAGTCGAAGGCCTTCTGCATATCTAGAAAGAGCATATGCAGAGGCGTGTTCCTCGATCTGTATCTCTCCATGGTGATCCTTAGTGCGAAGATAGTGTCCATGGTTCCGTACCCTGGCCGAACCCCATATTGACACTCCGAGACAGCACACTCCTGCCGGATTCGGGAGTCTATGATCCTCTCAAAGATCTTCATGGTGTGGGACATGACCTTGATACCGCGATAGTTGCCACACTCCTGAACCGAGCCCTTGCCTTTAAAGACTGGAGTAACGGTTTTATACTATCATCGGGTGAAAACTAGATACTCGTGTGTATATCACACGAGTATCAAGTTTACACCCGATGCGTGCCTACAATTTTCGATAATTGGCCTAAATTTCTCAGAATTTCCATTGTCGATATTGACGTGGTAACAATAACATAGGCAGCTTTCATATAAAAAATAATGGTCAAAATCGGTTCATTAACATAAATCGAATTGAGAACCATCCTTTTGGGAAGTCGGTTAAAAATAAAAACCGCATAATTTTTATTATGAAGTATCGTCAACATTTGTTTGAGTCTATAATAACCAAAAGTATTTGGACGTACTAATAAAGAAAAATAAAAGTGCCATGTCTGTTACTTCTGTAGTCTATGAATTTTACTTGTATTTGTAAGTACTTCGTTCGCCAGACGGCACTAGTAATATTTTGCGAAGTATTGCAGAGGTGGGACGCGGTGAAGAGGGAGCAAATGCTCAAGGTCATTTGATCAGGGTATCGTCTTAATAAATAGCAATTCAGTCAGCACCTGCCTAGCCTTTTGTAAACATGTTGGGGTCAGCTTACAGTCTAATCGAATACATATGAATAGGGAATAGCAGTAGCTAACCTAATTAAAAATAAAACATCCATAATGGTAAGGTATCTTTATTACAAATACTTAATGATACCTGTTATTTACAAGATAACAAAATGATACAAAACTTTTGAATCGTGTTCGTATATATTATGATCTTCAAAACCTAAATAAATCAGGTTCTGCTAATCGCAATCACTCAAGTTTGAAACACAATTGTTGAAAAAGAACACAATTGTTGAAAAGTACACAATAGCAGAAAATGAATCTTTAAGTTAATTATTTTACTCTCAATTTAACTAAAAGCTAATTTAACAACCTAAGTTTAAATAATAAATATTAACCACGCACCTCCGGTCTCACTACTATGAAAGAATTCTTAATTGGTTAGGAATGTGCCATCCTAAACACGATCATGTAGTATTTCGACGCATTCATTCAGACATCAAAAACAGCCCATTAAAGAGAAATTTGGGCATCGTATATTATAATAATTATCGCTATGTGTCTAAACTTATAAGTATTAACACAGCAGCTATTGCTATTAAAACGAAACGTCAAACTTGATGAAATTGACACAGCGCAACATAAATATACGTATTAAACGCCCACTTCGTTAAACAATATACCACAGCTAAACCACATTAAATAAAAAAACATGGAAATTGGGACTTGTAATATTTATGACTTCTCCGCTCACATATTCCCTAGGCTCCATCCACATAAGTTAATGCAGCGCGAGCGGCCTGAATAAGCGCAAGTCTTTATTACAATTTGCATTCTTATTGCACCCAGAGCATAACCATCTTACCAACAGTAAGCATGGGTATCAGGCACTTGTCAAGCCAGGCATGTGTAAGTACGATCTGCTTACCTACAGATCGGGATATGTAGTGCATGGCGAGATGGTTGCGTTGTCAGTTAAAAACAGGCTTCTTCGCGGTGCTTTTGCTTATATGGTCAGATACTTATATAGTCATGTTAACTTTTACATATAATATATTTAAGCTAACAAGGTAAAACGTTATTGGCCTCAAAACTCAAATTTATTTATTCATAAACCGAATGACATAATGCAATTGATATAAATTGGTGCAATAATAAAAATATGTAAATTTTGATAAAAAAAAAAGCATGCGGTTACTATACACTGACGGATTGCATTTGAACTGCACGGCGGCTGCACATGCAGTTCTTAATTATAGAATTACAAGATATCGAATTTATTTAAATCAATTGCCTGATACCTAGATTGCTTTTTTAAAAATAACTACTTACGTGTATATAACGACGTAGTATATAAGTTAATCAATCATGCAAATCAAATAGATCAATTGGCTAAAATTTTACAAAAGCAGGTACTTTACAATTATGATTAAAACTAGCAAGATAAAATGTAAATTTAAAATGTATTTTTTTTTTTTGCGTTCATAAACAATTAACAATACTTTTGCAAATTCGAGAGTGGATCAGAATTGAAAAAAGTTATCTCCACTTGAAATCACTAAAATAATTCTAAAAGATAAAACTGAAATCACAAACAACTATTGACATATTTTGTACAATATTATGTGTTATTTTGATTAACTCTATGAAGGTGAGATCCCAATGCTGCTTGGAAAACCAACCTAAAGTTATAACCGTCAACAAACTACCAGTGGCAAAACAATTGTAGGCTTCTCACAATAAGGTCATCATCACATTGTCCCGTGAAGCGAGCAGTTTATAATAAAATATATATATTGCACCCAACTTAATACCTTGGTAAATATAATATCTGTATGATGTATGATTGTTTAGTAAGCTATACAATGAAGAATTAGTAAATAAAATATTTTAATAATCATAATATCTATAAACAACAACAGAGACATGCTATTTCCAGCATATTCTTTTCATTATTGCAACATAGAAAATCTTCCTATGCTATTTAATAAATACTTGTCTCACATTTTGCCGTTCAGCACACCAATTCAGACTTGTCCCAAGCGAATGATTCGTTACATTCAAGTAGTCAGTGTCAAAGTACTAGTTTTTGTAATTTATACCTAGGACTATTCGGCGTCGAAGTGATATGATATGAAACGTCTATGTGTTTACTTATGATATCCGATTTTATATATATTTTACCCTGAAAAATATAGTTTTGGTCGCAATGCGTGCCTAACATGAATCACTAAGAAGTTAATAATACCGAGCGAAATAGTAACTTTATCTACAATATTTTATTACGAAAAATATTTAAAAAGTAATTATTTCCGGTGCAAACTTTATCGCTTATCGGCAACTTTTAGAACGAATAGAAACGTGTAATTAATGGTTTATTTCAGCGCCTTCTGATAAGATAATGGCGCCGATTCCCTAGTACAACTAAACTAAATATACAGTATGTTAAATAACAGAGGGCGTTCCCTTAAACTCGTTAATATATATCATTAATAGATTAAAATAAAAATATCAGCATAGAAAAATAAGCATAAAAAATCCGAATAAAAAAAAAATTCTAATTGGAAATAAATTTGAAACCTCCTGTTTTAAATCAAAATAGTAGTCGTCATGTATAAATAAATTGCGACGTTGCCGTCTTTCATGTTCGCGTGTACAGTGTGTTTCTTTTACATGTCAATTTAAAATTTTTATTGAATATTTTCTTATTGGAAAAAATTTTAAAACATTTTGTTTTCGAATGGAAATATTTTTTTTAGCATGTATGTATGCTATACTATTTCTTGTTAACGGGAACGCCCTCTGTTAGTTAACATACTGTATATTTTTCTTTCTATTTCATGTAGATAAATATCAGTTTTATTCCTGTACATATGTGTAAGACGCAGACGACTAAAAAGCCTGCGCCAGTTTCTATCATGTTGTAAAAATCGAACCTGAATGACAGACTTACATGCTGGCTTGCGAGTCTATCAGACAAATAAGAGACTTTTTCTATTCCTTTTGAGTTATATTTTCACTGCCCAGGCTAATTTGTATATATTCATTCAAACCCAAAGTTTCTTGACTTCTAATTTAAGCCATTCAACTTAGCGCACAATCCGAACATAAAATACCGTATGGTCATACATACACTCAACCAGATTTGGCATAACCTACTTACATAGTATGTAGATCATACAGTTTACATAACACTTGTTACCAATTATGAATTTAGCTGTGCTTCGAAATGTACAACTCTTTTGACTACAAACAAATATTCGTGAAACATTCAAACTGTGAGTTGCTATTAGCTTGACCATGGTACAAATATAGAACACCATGTTATATATCTATAATGTCAATAAATAAGGTCTTTTCGTAAAGTAATATTATAAAAGACGGAATCAATCAATATACCAACGCAATAACACAACCTCCATACATTCTTTTATTACTAAGTAAGACCCAGATCCTATGACCAAAAATCAGACGTCTAGAGATCCTTATATGCCATAAAACGTTTCACATGACCGCATGTTAGTTCAAATACTCGCTCGCATTGAAAACTAGTCCGTATACCGTAATGTAATGCATGTTAACGCGCGTCGGATATCTCTTCATGGGAACCGGGCCTCCCCTCACGGAAAATGACATTATAATATCTTACATAACAAATTACAATACATCTAAGATTCGCTGAGGTATGTTTAGCATTTACGTGAGTTTGTTACTCCTCACGATCAGTGTACATTCCAATTTATATATTATTATACAAATTACGTTACATGTTACCAAATTTACAACATATAAAATTACAAATGACCACCGTGCATCATTGCTTGTTTATAAACCAAAACAGAAATCTTCTTCGGTATCGAATTATGATACAAACAACATATCACTGGCTTTTAAAGCTGAGGCAGTGTACGATACTCCTTTAGAACTCTAAATACCTACAACGCCATAACAAGGGGCAAAGTTACTTAATAGTCGTAGTTGTCTTATAGTGTTTAAACATGTGTGCGCCTAATACTATGTCGCGGTTAACCACGCTATTCCCTGCGTTGGAATGTACACTAACAGTGGAGTGTAAAGTTAAGGTTCATCACGCCAAGTGATGGCCCTACCCCCGTGACCTTGGGCACGATGGCAACGGCAAGCTTGCAGCCCGAAGATGTGGCGAGCTCCGACGCCGTCACTCTGTAACAAGTGTCAAGAGTCATGTAGGTACATGTTGCTCGAGCAGTTTCCGTGGAACAAAGAAATTACATAAACTTTTCTTTCAAGATATACCTAATAATTATTTAAAAAAAAAAACTGTACAAATAAATAATAGATCGACATAAACGATATAGAATAATTTCGCATAAAAACATATGTTTAGGCACGCTAGCAGCAACCAAAAGGTACGTTAAATTTTATACAGTAACCAATCGTACATATGAAAGTTCGTTTTTGAAGACAGCTTTTATTTTTGGTTTGCCTCTGTTAATCATAGTACTTAGTAAAACCTGACCGTGTCGTATTTACGTGAGGGCATAGTGAGTTACTTGTAGGTTTCTATTCTACCATAGCGGTACATATAGATTTTTCAGTCATAAGGATAATGGTATCTAATTTACGTGTAAATAATAATGACACGTCATCATAATATTGAGTCACTGTTTAAAACGCAATTATTAACAAACGGTCGCATCCAGATTTATATTTGACCAGCAAGGACCTACTATTCCAAAACTATCGCCAAAAGCTGGGAGAATAGAATAGAATACTCTTTACTATGTACACCATAGGGATTACAAAAACATAAAGATTTTACAAAGGGTGACACAATGGGCGGTCTTATCACTAAGAGCGATCTTTTACAGACAACCTTTGGATGGAATAGTAAGGGGAAGGAGAGAGAAATAATGTAGGTAGTCTACAGTGTACTATTTTACATAGTTTATATAATAAATATGCACGTTAAGTGTATCATACTAGTCTAATAAATATATACATCTAATTAAAAAAAAATCATACAAAAGCAACTAAAAAATAATGACATGTTTAAAGAGAAAAGAAATGCTTTTTTACCATGGTTTTAAAAGTGGACAGAGTTTGAGCACGCCTTACAGAGTTCAGAAAATTGGAAAATGCTTCTGGTCAGCCCTAAGCTGGGCAGGACAAGGTTAGGTAATATATTCTGCTTCGACTCGTAAGTATCGGCGATAATCAACATTTCGCAAGTGCGTGGTCTCCAAATCTTTTAATTTCATTTCATTTCGTATGCACAGACCTTTACATAGCGTACTTTATCTTCAAAACATAATTATACCATAGAATAAATAGCATATCGATGGCTCTTCTCGCGAAGCCTATGCACGCGACAATTGACCCTGTCCTACGTTGATTAACTTTAAAAGATCTCACAGCTCAGTAAGCGTTCGCGAGCAGCTGACGACAAAGCAAAACAATTAAAAAATTACAGAGAGGCCTTTTGATTATTTACCAACTTTATAATATCTTTACAGGAAAAAAAACCGCAAAATTTTGACGCTGGCTATTGAGCAGATTAAGACAAGCTTTTGACAGCATGAATGCTTTTTTCATACGGTTAATACGGAACATAGTAAAACAATTCGCATTGTAAGACCTTCGGCAAAGCATAAAACATTTATCACATTAGGTTTGGAAAACATAGGGCCTGATACTAATAGTTTCCAGTGGGTACTTCCACACGCACTGCGCGCTAACGCTGTATTTTCATCTCGCTTCATCGATTGAAACAAATTATATAAATTCGCAAAAATTCTTATTATAATGCAGTAGCTGCTCTTATAAGAAATTCTGAATTTTAATTATCTTTGTATGGATGTCTCTAAAGCAACTATAAATTGATGTATTTTAAATTTTTTAAGTAAATTGTTAACATAATATTGAATAAATATATAAGAACTGTATAATTAATAAATATTATTTATTATGTTAAAAAATTCTTATTATAATGCAGTAGCTGCTCTTATAAGAAATTCAGAATTTTAATTATCTTTGTATGGATGTCTCTAAAGCAACTATAAATTGATGTATTTTAAATTTTTTAAGTAAATAGTTAACATAATATTGAATAAATATATGAACTGTATAATTATCAAACTACATTCAAAATCAAAAGTGATTAATTCTAATTAGGCTGAGAATCAGCACTGAACGTCAATATTACATAAGACACGTCCCCCAAAACCCCCGCCCTTCGCCACTTAATTCTGCTGTGGGAAGAAGTGGCGGAACAAACTCCAAAGCAGCATAGCTGTCTGTTTATTTAAAAAAAAAACACACGACTTTATACAATTATCGTTAGTTACATCTTGCTTAGATAATAAGCTGATGCCAAGGCATAAACATGGACGGAGCTAGCTAGTTCCTGCAGTCCTTACGTTTTTATTTTTAATTTTTCATAATTAACAATACAGAATCTAAGGTCCGTATTCCAGAAGGAAACTCAAGCATTGATCTCTGCTTAACCATTACTTAAAACTAGTTTCAACCAATCAAATGGCTTGAAACGAGACTTAAGTAGAGCTCGAGTTTTGAGTGACGTTTTGTAATACACACCTATATGTATCTATGCTCTAAAAAGCAAAATAACCTTAAAAACAGAAATCTACAAAACATATTCAAGATGTGCAGAAAATGATGATTAAATACAATATTTAGCTAGCTTCAACAAATAAAATACTACTATATTACCTTAATATTCCTCGTCAGCCGAAGCGGGCGCTGCTTTCACTGGCTGTGGTATTATTGTAATCTCATCGTTAATTTTCAAGGGCTTGTGGAGAGAATCATTAGTAGCCTTAGCAGGCGCCGCACTCTTGCTCTTGTCCATGACTCGCTTGGCAACCACACTGTGAGCCGAGTAGACGTGGTTCTCAAACTGTTTATACATTCCGAAAGTAGCAGTGCATACTGTGCATTTGTACGAAAGATGAGCTGGCTTTAGCGTCAGGTTATGGTCCCTTGCCACATGGTTCAGTAGCTTCCACTGGTATACCTGTAATTTATATAAATTTCATTTTACTAGATGTCACAATCGTGTTTATTCCGAAATAATGTAAAATGTATATTAAAAATAAAAAAATATATCATTTATTTATGGTATGCATCTAGTGGGCCGCAAAGGCGGTATGTATTTATTTTGTCCGTAAATCGGTGCGCAAGGACGAACATAAATGTAGTGCTATTGAAAATAGGCATTATACATACTTAAAAGTACGGCACAGTGTTTCGTGCTTATACACTTATTTAAACTTATATGCGAAAAAACTTGTGTATAGTGAATAATGACTTACCCTGCCACATACGGGACACCTGCCGGCGTCCTTGCCCTTGTTGGCGGCCTCTTGCATTGAGCTGGTGACGAGGCCGTGTGTACCCAGCAGATGCCGCTCTAGACCTTGATCGGTGAAAAACCTATAAAACACCAAGAAACAGTTGCATTAAAATATCTATAGAGTTATTCATACATCGAATCAGTTCTATAGGAATAAAAGCATAAAAATTGCATAATCAAGCCTCTTGCGAAAAAAAAAAACTAAAATTAGATGTATTATTTACCTAAATTGGCATTTTTGGCAGTTAAGCGGAGGCCTGTTGTAGATCATCTTAGGATGTATCTTCACTTTGTGTATCCACTGCATGTGATTCCGTAATTGTTCAAGATCTTTTATATAACCGTCACAAATTTCACAGATGACGAACGCACTCTTCGAATTGGCTGCTGGTGGAGGCAATTGGACAGGCGGTGGCTGCCTAGGTAACGGCGTAATAGAAATAGACGGTTGATGCACCGACTTTTGCTTTGCGTTATTCTAAAATCAAGAGTAAAGCGATTATTTGTAAATAAAAAAAAAGTATTTGGGAATTTCCAAAGCTGTAGTATTATTATTGTATTTCTATAGAAAACCGATTTTTAACACTAAACGTTGTACTTACTGCAACTGGATAGTTTGAGGACATGAGGACGGGTGCATTGTGTCTGACCATGACACCACCGCGTAAGATAGGGACACCGTGTACGGGCATGGCGCGCGGCGGCACGGACATGGTGTTACGGCCCCGCGGCCGGTATGAGGCACTGCCACCCGGCATTATGCTCGACACGCTCGTAGACTGCCGACCCTGATTATTATTGACAATACCAGGTCGACTGAATGTGTTTTGGTAAGAACCCATCATACTATTGCGGGATCTAGTTATCTGAAAATGAATTCGATATTTAAACTGTAACTACTTTTGACTGACCACAATACAACATATTTTTTTCATTAATTTACCTTTGGTATTTTAGCAGGAGGCTCCCATTCAAGTGCTGGAGCCAAATTTGTTTCAGGTTTGAATTTCTTGGCACAAGGTATGAGGTGGCGTGCCAGTTTACCCTTGCCGTTGTCCTCGAAGAGACAGTTGGCGCACTGGTGATATGCAGGAGCTCTCTCTAACTTGCCTCTGATATTATGCTCAGCTTCCATATGGTACAATATATCATGTGGACTTCGTATTTCAAACGCACAAAAATTACATTTATATACATTATTCTTCATATGTGGTGTCTCCAAGTGATGAGCCATTGCCAAGTTAGATTCTGTCTTAAAACTACAAAATTCGCATTTCTTCTGAGGAAATGAATATGGTGCATTGTTTTCTTTGCTGAATTCAATATTTTTTATAAGCGATGCAATAGAACTTTCAGTACTCTTCGTGTTATGTCCCGATTTCTTTTCTCTATTTAATTTTCGGGTCTGTTGCTTTAATAAATCACTTTGTACATATTCCTGTACAAGACTTAGACCAATATTAATAAAAAACTTTCCAAGGGAACAGTCAAAATAATTATCTGATTTGGTTGTAGACACCACCTTATCTGCAGTTAAGGCTGTAACATCTTTTATCTCTTCAATAGAGTCAACTTTATCTTTAATAATAATAGTCTTATTTTCTTCATCACTCATTAGGATTTCATCCTCTGAATCTGTACTGGTTGAACCATCCCAAGACACATCGTCTTCTTCAGCGCCACGTTTCTTTTTCTCTAAAATATTTGATTTAAATGTTTAAATAAAATAATACGGCTACTAATAGTCTACGCCGATGATGCACTTGCATCATCGGCGTAGACTCAGTCTATCACGAAAGTAACGAAATGTAATCTAAACAAAAAAATCTGTGAATATTCTATTCTTCTAAATAAAACAGCAATAAAAGAAGAAAATGGAGTATTTTTAAGGATTAGGAATAATAGGTACAATACTAGAAGAAAATTTGCACAAGATTATTTCAGCAATATAGCTATAATTCGGGAAATAAACATTTTTTGCAAGTGCGGCTGGCAACAAGTTTATCGTTTTCAGTATTCATGGTAAAAAAAAAAAAAAAACAAAAGAACATCTTGCAACATCAAACATACAAAAACGTTTCGCAGTTTTTGCGCAACGTTCTTTTCAGTCTATACAGAGCTTGAAAAATTGAGTGTCGTGTAACTAGTTGGTTCTAGTAAAATCATCCGTCTCTTTCTTGCTTCACGTGTTAGTAAGAGAAAGCAATTCTCGATAAATTCGGTTATCGACGCTATCGTGAAGTGAAACATAGGAAACTTTACCTTTTTTTTTCTTTTTCTTATCGTCTACTTGTTCGCCCTGCTCCGCGACGCAAGTGGTCACAGGCGGTGCAGCTTCCTCTTCCGACTCTACATCTTCGCCTTTTTCCTTTTTGTCCTGCTTTTCCATTTCTTTCTTTTCTTTCTCTTTTTTTTCTTTTTCTTGTATTTCTTTGGCTTTCTGTTCATCGAGCTCTTTTCCCAGCAGGTCAACAAATTCCCTGAAGGGTTTAACTGAGGGTTTTTCGTAAACATAGGGCACTATAAACGAAGGAGCTTCAACTACAAACATATCATCTGTTAATGAAGGAAGTATGGAAGGCTGGGCAGCATGTGTCGAGCTCTGGGTGGCCGCATTCGACTTACTGCTGACTGGCGTGACCGTTGTTCCACGAGCTACAATGCTTTGATATAGACTTTGTGCACTTAAACTAGAGCTTATTGGCAACCCAACAGGTTTGTTTGAAACTGTAGGTTTGTCAGAAGACAATTTATTGGTGTTTATGATAACAACTGTTGGCTCTTTTTTCTGAGTATGGTTCTGGTTGGATTTCATCTGTCTAGCAGCCATTTCAACTAAAGCTTTAGTGTCATTAATAACAATCGGTTTATTTTTACGTTGATTTGGCATTGATGGTACTTCTATGTCAGATTCACGACCACCATTTTCCATATCATCATTGTATCTTTTGCGCTTTATTGCTCTACTACTACGACGCAATTGTACTTTGTTATCACTATTAGGTTTTTCATTTTCCACTGCCACTATGCAGTCATCATTATCACTTACAATTTCCTGAACTTCTGGACTTGGAGAATTATGGGAATTCCCATTATGACTGAGAGATCCATCTTCATTTTCTAATATTATTATATTACTATCTTTTATTTTTATTATGCCTTCTTGTGATCGATCATCTGATACTTCTGGACCACTATCGGAATTGATACTCAATGTATCAACTCCCCTGAGTTCACCTTCAAACATATCTTCTTCTGAAGAATCCATATCTGAATCCTCCGAATTCTGAAATAATAGCAAATGTAAGAATTGATATCGCGGTTTCACACAGATACATTTCGATGTCCTTATACAATATGTAAAGAAAACCCCGTCCGATCCGTAAAGGTATTGTTAGGTACCGATAACTGATTCTACTAATGCCTACAAAGTCGGGCTAAACTTAAAAAAAAATCCCCCTAAAAAAATAAATATTATTTCGCAAAAAGAGATAACTTAAAACATGTGCGGTAGGCCATACAGGCGTGGGCGGAGAGGGGTAGGTCACGCGGCACGCGGTCGCATCGCTATTCGCTCAGAATGATACCGTCAAAAATTATGTTGTCACTTTTTAAAAATTCCCAAATTTTGGGGAAGTTGGAATTAATTCGCGGGAAAAAAATATTAGTTTCAAAATTCACTAGTATTGTTACTATGATGATTATGTAAAATTTCATATTTTATTTGCTCATGTGTTTACCTAACCTTTATCCTTATGGGTCGGACAGGGTTTTCTTGACATATTGTATAGATAATAATATATATTAATATCTGAATAAAATCTGTGTATTAATCCTGGTTATAAACTATCTACATGTGTACCTAAAATTCGTAAAAAAATTGTTCAGCCGTTTGAGCATCAAAAAGTAACAAACATGGAAAGACACCCTCACAAACTTTTGCCTTTATAATATTAGTGTTCGTTATCAACCTTTTTTTATCGTCCCACCGCTGGGCACAGGTCTCTTCTCATACAGAGAAGGATTGAGCGTAATCACCACGCTTGCTCAATGCGGGTTGGCGATTTCAGAATTAAAGTCCAGGTTTCCTCAAGATGTTTTCCTTCACCTTCAGTCATTGGTGTCCAAGATATACTTAGAAAGTACATATAACTTTACATTGGTACTTGCCTGAACTGGAATCGAACCCGCGCACTCATACTTGAGAGGCTGGTGTTTTAACCACTAGGCCACCACGACTTTTTTTATATTAGTGTGATGATTCCAAATTAATGCAGCAAAAGTTTGAGGCATAGTGAATTGTCTTACTGTGACAACAACTGCCTGTGACTAACTGTTCGTTTTACCTACTAAATTACGGCAATTATAATTGTACCTTCTAGTTAAATGTGAGAGTAAGCGCTGTTGTGGCGCGCTAACCGCGCCGCTACTATGTTTCACACATCTCTAGAAGCACAAATGCAACGCCCCTATGCGTCCCAAAAGTGACGCGTTCGCGGGTTTCATGAAATTGTATGGAAACTAGCAGCGACGCAGCTTGCGGCCTCTGTTGTGCAGCGCTACCTTACGCCTGTAATTTGAATGCGCCTTTAAGCCTTTTTGAAGCCGCTACACTAGGCATTCAGAGGCGTAGGTTTATTTAAAATTGGATATCGATGTTAATATTATCACGTTAAATTACGATTTATTGATGCTTTGTTCGGTATTATAAAGATTTTATAAACACCTACATCAAAAAAAATAATTGAAATAATTGTCTGCTTCGTTTAAAATGGTGAAACAGATTTTTTTGAGGTATTCAGAACTTGTGATCTATAATATAAAGGAAGCTACATTAGGAAGTAGTACAAATTTGTTACCAATTTACGCACGGGAATTTCGACAGACTCTTACTGACTTAAAACTCATAGTGCTCATTAACTACCTTTGCCCGTACCGGACACTCTACATCCAGTTATTATTGAGCGCGCGCAGAACACGGCTATCCGCTCCTACACATCTACAGGACACATCGTATTATCTAAATCGTATTATAGCCAGAGATCAGTTTACGCTTTTTTGCGGGCGGATAAGAAGATCCTCCTTACTTTCCATCGCCAATGGAAAGGCACACTAATAGGACGGCTAATTATAGTCGTATTATAGATTGACTGGATAATACGACAGAATCCAGCTGACACATCGTAAAAATGATAATACTGATTGTATTCATGTAGACTTTAATGTTCATTTACTTTAAACATAATCCTATATATCGGTTCAAATAAATCCTACAATAAAAATACTGTATACATACGGGTCATGCGGCTATACAAATGATTTTACCAAAATTCGCGCTCTAAATCATCATCTGCCTAGTCTGGTCCCCAACCATATGGGGGTCGCTTCCTTTTTTTCCGGGGTAGAAAATCCACATGGATGTCCGCTACCCTGGGGCAGGCGACGGGGTCTGTCAGACTCTTACTGACTAAAAACCACCCCAGTGTTCCATCTCACACCTACAACGGGGGTTGCGAGAACGACCACTGCTTCCGCAACCCCCGACTGGTCAAGGGTCTGCTCCTAGTCTATGTCGCGCTCAAAATACTAGTTTAAACTGCATCAAAACCAATAACTGTAGAATGGCGACTGCTCCAAAATTGATTGTTAATTAGTGCCTACAAATCCATACTAATATTATAAATGCGAAAGTATCTCTGTCTGTCTGTTTGTCCGGCTTTTACGCAACAACTACTGAACCGATTGTAATGAAATTTGGTACACAGATAGTGTAGAGCCTGAGAAAGGACATAGGCTAAATAACATTCCGCTATGACCAATAGGAGCAGAGCAGTAACAAAAATGTTGCGAAAACGGGAGCAAACGCGGACGTACATATTGCTCCCATTATTTTAACGGGCGCTTATTTTATATCAACTGAGGTTTTTTTAACTTTTTTCGGAATGAACATTCCCGCGGAAACGGGAACCACCGGGCGCTGTAAGCTGAAGTCCACGCGGACGGAGTCGCGGGCAACAGCTAGTATTTATTATAGTATGGTACACTAATTGCACAGGTGTTCCTGTATACACGCAACGACTGTCCCTGGCGATTTCCAAATCTTACCTCTAAAGAGATTCTGAAATCGCGGGCGTGGGATTTTGAAATTGTCAGCAAGTAGTAAATCCGCGATTTTAACGCTGCAACTATGCTGATGTCGCGTTATTGTTCGCGGCTAAATTTGTAGATGTCTTGAAATCATCAAATGACCTCTCCTGCTCTGGGCAGAGCGGAAGGGCGTGTCAGTCTTTTACTGACTAAACCCCCCCGTGTTGCTTCACTTGCCTGTGCGCCAGGTTCACGGTTTCTCTTTTAACCAACCCGCAACCCTGACCCAGAAGGCATCGGTCTTCGTGGATTCCGTCACAATGTGGTGACATCTCTTTGAGGCGCGCGTGAAACACAACGCGCCGTCGATTCGGGCCTGGTCCTTACCGGGCGGCGAGCTGCCCACTGCTCACCACCCGCAGGCCAGCACCTACGGTAGCCGGGAGTTCGATGTTGTCTCCCGACCAGGGCGTCTCCTGCGGTAGCTAGTGGCGTCCTTTGCCAGCATCACTGCTTCGCAGGTGGTAACGGCCTGCCATGCACTCTCGCTCCGGACCATGGCCTGGACCAGGGTCGGACACGAGAGATCGCCGGCGATCGCCGCCACGAGAACACGGCAGTGCTCTACCCAAGCCGGGCAGACCACCTGCACCGTATGCTCCACCGTGTCCTCAGGGCGATCCACACAAAAGTGACACCCTGACGTTTCCTCCCGCCTTATCCGGAACAGAAGCCTACCGAAACAACCGTGTCAGGTGAGGACCTACGTAAGGCGGAAGGAAAGGGCGTCGTGGCCTCTCTATCCACTCCTCAATCTTAGGATACTCCTTACTTATTGATTGGTATTAGATTTAGATAATGCTTATGAAATTAAGTACACCATTGAAGAATATTTATCAATACTTACCTTTATGACCTTAGGTAGTTAATACAGGCTGGTGTACACGACAATGCGCGTATTTTGTAAATGGTATCTATGATTTTATAATATGTAATTTTTCTGTCTGTTCATGTATTCTTCATAACTTGAATACAATTTATATGCTTCTAGTGGTTTAAAAGTGGACAAGAAAACGCAAATGTATACCCTTCCTAGCTCTGTTATGGTCGGGATCCAGAATAATGTACTGGATCTATGGTAACAGATTATTATGCACCAATATCCATGGCACTCTCTGTGTTGTTACTTAAAATTCCCCTTCAAAACAGGCTGTGGTTAACTTAAAAAATAGTATGTACTTATCAATAATAGCATATTTCATTCTCATGTACTAGTATGCAACCTTTTCCTATATATATCTTTTGTTTTAATAAACTTATTATTATCCCATAATGGATAAAAAGAGGTATTCATCTGTGTACATCCAGATCTGACAATGCATTTCAATCTTTTAAATAATTTCCTATTTCATCAATGAAACATATTTTTAAATCCCTAAAACAACTGGACAAAGGACTCTCTTTATCAACCTGTATTAGCACCCTAGTTGCATAACACACTATAAATAACAATCTGAATGATTTTCAGAGATATAGATTATCCATTGCTACATATAAATAAAAAATATATCAATACATACCTCTTCCTGGGTGATTTCAGTGATGCGAGTAATGGTAGTGGTACCTTTACCAAGTGCCCTTGCTTTTTCTGCTTCTTGATTCTTTTCGACCATAATTTTGTGCAGTGTTTCATCATTAGCATCAGATTTAACCTGGCGACCAGGCATAGACTCTGAGTATGATTCATTACTGTTGCCACAGTTATTTTCCAAAAATATTATGTTGCTGTTTTCATTTTCAGGTAACTCTGGGTCTTCAGTGGACAATTCTATGTGATGTTCTTGACTGTCACTGCCATTACTAATATCATTTTCCAAGTCCTCTGTAGTACTGTGTGCAGCATCTCCTCGACTACTTTCACTGTCTAAGTGATTACTGTCCTCAGTGTGATTGCTATTTTCACTGAGATTATTTGGATTCTCACAGCCTTCAGAGACAGCTTCCTTTTCATTTTGCAAACTGTCAGGTGGATTTGGGGCAGAAGTATCAATAGGATTGTCCATAGTTCCATTTACTTTGCCATTCATGTTGCTATAAATCTACATTCCATGTGAAAACACCTGTGAAATCAAAACAACATTCAAAATGAGGTAGTGTGTTTTGTTGTAGGGGTTGTAACAACAACAGGGAATAATCATGTAAAAGTTGTGCCAATCAACATAGAGGAGTAGTTTTGTGATGATGATGAGAGACACCAAGTGTCTCAGCGTCACATTTTATGTAGTGAGTGGCGCCCCTCCTACCCGCCCTTCTCCCCCCCTGGCAAGGCGCTAGCAATCAAAATGGCGCCGTTCCATGGTATAGCTGTCTAAAGCTACGTGTACATAATGCACAACGAATAAAAAGGTCACATATCTCCAAATCACAGCAAGGCTAAAAGCAGTTATATTTTCCAAGACCTTCAATACTGTTGATTTACACACTATATTTTGTGTACAGTCGAACAGTGGTACAGTCGAACTTTCGCTCCAAATACCATAACGTAATTTTAAACTATTGAATAACCACAATTATCTTAAATATGTGTTATTAATACAAATGAAAAGTGCATCTCATTCTTAAATGAAAAGTTTTCTACACCTAAAGTATCGTTTTGAAGTAAACAACTAATGCCGGTATTCAATATCGCTTAAAAATATCAACAATAACATTAAATTATGGTACCTAGATGCTGCGTTTTCAAATAAAATTATTTTTTATATTACCTGGTCAAGTCTGCAATGCGCTGTCGGTGAACCTTTTCTGGTACTCGGTCACTACTTGGTTATTTCAATGGTGGAACCCAGAACAATTTTTTATAATTTTATGTACACTACACAATTTATATGAATTGAAACCAAACTTAAAACATAAAACAAACTCAGGAATAAACAGACACCAACAGTTCTGAGTATTTAATTATTTTAAGCATTTAAAAAATTACAAATTGGGCATTAGTAAATGATCCCTCACTACCGTACAAATGCAATATGGCGGAGACGAGTCAATCACGTGACTTCGCCAGTGGCGTACTCTGCATAAATTGCGTTGAACTACACTTCGAAAGAAAGTAATAAAATGGAGGTATACCACACGCCTGCCTATATTTGCGACCTGACCGTATTACAGGATCTTACACAAGATTTAAGCATTACTTAAAACTAGTTTCAACCAATCAAATAGCTTCAAACGAGATTTAAGTAAAGCTTAACTTTTGAGTGAGGTTCTGTAATACGGAACATAAGCAACTTTGGGGCACCAACCACTACCTTAACTACCCCAATACCTCACTATATTGCGTAACTGAAGTTTAAGGCAGATTATTCGCCTACGTTGAATTAGGAAGGAATATTATTATCTATATGATAATCATTCCTAGTTAGAGAGCTGAGTTGAGCTGCACGATTATAATTGTGTGCGCTAACTGGACAGGTTCACTTAATCTATGTGGTTCTTTCCTGAAAATACCACCTTAGTATCGATGTAAAATCGATCCTAAGGTAATCTTTATCACAGAGTACTAGTAACATAGGTTTGAGTACCTAATAAAGGTACTGAAACCATCGTGATGCCATGATTTTTAACACGTCACAATGACCCCCATATCTTCATATGATACGAACAAGATTCAAAAGCAACTTTAAAAAGAAACTGTGGCCTCTTGAGTTTGTTTCGGATTTTCTTCATAAAGTAGTTATATGGGAAAAAAGAACTTATCTAGTTTTTAAAACTGTAATAAAAGTGTTTATAATCATTTACGAATAACACGGGATTTTTTAAATCGCGCCCCTATATATATTTTGCATGCGGTTGCAAAATTAAAGTATAAAGAAGTTTTGAAACATCATCATCATCATCAACCTTTTAATCGTCCCACTGCTGGGCACAGGTACTCTCCTCTCATACAGAGAAGGAAACATGAACAAACATGAGGAATATGGTATTCATATTTAAAACATGTAATATGTTTATTTAAATAATAATATGAAAATTTTAGTTACATATTACTCTAATCATAGGCGGTTGGCAGTGAATAGCTGCGTGATGCGTCACATTTTTTTTTTTTTAAATATTATAAACTAGCGCTTGACCGCAATCCTGCCTGATGGTAAGCAGTGACGCAATCGTTGATGGTAAAGCGCACTAGTTTTTTATGAGCCTATTCACTCTAGCCTTGAAGACACTCAAATTGTTGTCCGACGGAAACACCGCCGCTGGCAAATTGTTCCAGTCCCTCGATGTACGCGGTATAAAGGAGGAGACGAAACGCTTCGTCCGGATCGTAGTGGTGTTAACAACGTAAGGGTGGAAACCAGCCGAACGACGGGTCGTCCGATGGTGGAACGGAGATTGGGGAATTAAATCATGCAATTCCCGCGCACACTCCCCAAAATGCATCCTATAGAACACCGAAAGGCTGGCTACTCTACGCCTGTGCTCTAGGCTTTGGAGACCATCTCGAGTCAGATCAGGGTCACCAATCAGCCTCTTCGCACGCCTCTCCACTGAATCCAAAGTGGCCAGGTGACACTTAGCAGCACCAGATCAAATGTGGCTGCAGTACTCCACACACGAACGGACCTGTGCTTTGTATAACATTAGAAGCTGCCCAGGTGTGAAGTACTGCCGGACCTTTGCGATAACGCCATGTTTCCTGGCAGCCGCCTTGGCCTTGGACTCAATGAACCGCCCAAAGTTAAGGTTCGAGGAAATCTCAACTCCCAAAAGCTGAAGGCGGTCGGAACACTCCAAAATCACATTTCGAAAAGTAGGAGCCAAGGTGAACGGGCTCCTTTTGGCGGTGAAAAGACACGCCTGTGTTTTGGCGGCATTGAATGCTACAAGATTGGCATTACCCCATTCGGAGACTGCCTGCAGTGCAACACTCGTTCGCTCAACCATGGCCTCTCTTTCGGACCGGATTGATTCCCTACTAGCCTGAGCATCCGGCAGGTATCTCTCTACAACTGTGCTGTCATCTGCATACCCATAGATACCGGGCATCAGCAGATCGTTAATATGCAGCAGGAACAGAGTTGCAGAGAGAACAGACCCCTGAGGAACACCGGCATTAGTTGACATGGGCTCAGAAGAGCATCCGTCGACAACAACTCGGAGGGACCGTTCAGTCAGGAAGTCTTTTACCCAGCCAGTCAGGCTAGGGGAAATGCCGTACGCTGGAAGCTTACTCAAAAGGCCAGCGTGCCATACCCGGTCGAAGGCCTTCGAGACATCAAGGGAGACAGCAATCGCTTCCCCATTCTTCTCGAGGGCCTCGCCCCACAAGTGAGTGGCACACACTAGTAGGTCCCCAGTTGACCGATTGCGGCGAAACCCATACTGTCGGTCACTGAGGAGATCGTTACCCTCCAGGTATGCCAAGAGGCGCGAGTTCAATACACGCTCCATAATTTTGCAAAGTATGGAGGTGATCGAAATCGGCCGATAGTTGGCAGGATCGGCACGACTACCCTTCTTGGGCACGGGCTGCACGTTAGCAAGCTTCCAGGACTTGGGCACTAAACCAATCCTAAATGAGAGGCGATATAAGCGCGTCAATACAGGAGACAACTCGGGGAATGCGTCACATTAAGAAGATTCGGAATATTTTTTTAAAATTATAAACTAGTGCTTGACCGCAATCCCTCGTGATGGTAAGCAGTGATGCATTCGTTGATGGTAAAGCGCACTAGTTTATTAAGAACCTATTCACTCTAGCCTTGAAGACACTTAAATTGTAGTCCGACAAACACCGCCGCTGGCAAATTGGCCTTGAAGACGGGAACACTGATGTACGCGGTACAAAAGATATTGCAGGAAACTAGAATTTTTGTCCAGTTTAGTATGGTTTGTTTCTGTTTGGCAGAACCCAGTTGAATGTTTCTGGTCTCTTTAACTACATTTAAGGCTGAGGCAGCACTACGATTTTTTTCAGCTAGCGCTTTTTAACCGCTACAACCGCGAAACCGCTTGAATCAAATCGAATCAAAGCATTTATTTCAAATGAACCAGTTACAGGCACTTTTGAATTGTCAGAAGGTCGGTCAGTCAGTAAGGTGAAGCTAGTTGAAGCTTGAGACACACACACTACGATGAAAATCGCGAGACGACCCGCAGTCTGTAGATGGATTTCAAGGTAGCAGTATGTGTTGTTGCTCTGATACTAAGAAATAGAAAACGAAGAAGAAAAAGTATCAAAGCTTAAGAGACCATCCTGATAATTTCTTTAATTACTATAGGATCTCAGTAGCCAGCTTCATTTCGACCTTAAGAGTTCGACAGCAATTTGAGTTCTTAAATATTTATACAAGTACATTATATTTTATTGAAATAAATAAACACTAATGAAATAAACTTATTTTTTTTCTCTCAGCCTCCGACAGTGTCATCCAATTATTTACTACCTGTAGAAACGTGGAAAGCGACAAAAGGCCTCAAACGCCCAATAACTTACCAACCACCTCTGCACAAAGCAGATAATTCATGGGCTAGGTATGATGTCGAGAAAGCCAACGTATTCATGGAGCATCTGCAAGAAGTCTTCCAACCAAACCCCCATATTGGTTCCACAAAGTCGGAAATGGTTGTAGAAAGTGCTGAACCAGACGCATCAACTAGAGTTACCCATCCAGAAATTTAGCAAAGGAGAGGTCAAATCTGCAATCAAAAAACTAAAAGTAAGGAAAGCGCCTGGATAGGACTTCATTACATCAACCATTCTAAAGGAACTACCAGAGCGGGTCATTATATTCCTGACGCAGTTATTCGTTACGCTATTCTTGGAAGAGAATATGTACCTCCACAATGGAAAGTAGCTAAAATTATAATGATCCTGAAACCAGGCAAGAGTACAGAAGATGCCAAATCATATCGGCCAATTAGCCTACTCTCAATTACATCCAAAGTAATTGAAACATTGATCCTTGGAAGGTTAAATCTAATTATTAAGGAAAACAACCTCATACCCGACCACCAATTTGGATTCAGGGAAAAACATGGTAGAATCGAGCAAATTCATAGACTCGTTGATGGTATATCAAAATCATTCAAACGAAAAGAATATTGTACAGCTTCCTTCCTTAATATATCACAGGCCTTTGATAGAGTCTGGCATGATGGACTTTTGTATAAAGTCAAAAAGACACTGCCCACCAACTTTTGCAGCCTAATAAGATCCTACCTGCTTGGTAGACACTTTTTCGTTAGTCACGGTGAAGCAAATACTCAATGGAAAATAAACTTTTGCTATACAAGAGTATAATAAAACCAATATGGACATACGGAATACAGCTATGGGGCACGGCTGCCAACTCCAATCTAGAAATCCTACAAAGGTTTCAATCAAAAATGCTAAGGATGATAGTAGACGCACCATGGTATGTCACTAACGAAAGACTTCACCGCGAGCTTGGCATCAAAAGTGTAAAAGAGGAAATAAAGGAGAGAGTTATAACATATAAAGACAGACTGCAGCAGCACCCTAACATATTGGCACACCACCATAAGGACGATTTACTTCCAATCGCAAGGAGACTACAGAAGAGAGTTCCTCAAGACTTAATTGTTTAAAACACAATTCTGGAGGGCTTGTCACTGGACCTGTACCTCACATACCATACATCATTTCTGAAGTATTGTTGAATGTCTCCCAGACAGATTGCAATAAGATATAAAAAAAGAAAAAAAACCTGTATAAACACTTCCTACCAAAATTTATTTTTAATAGTTGATTTTTTAAGTGTCGTATGATGGTGGTCTTGTCTGTACTTCCACGATGATTTTTTAAGATATACTTTCATATTCAGTTTCGTTTAAAACAGACTCCGACTCGGTGGATGACATGGTTGAAATTGCGCGCCAACGCTCTGCTCTGCAAGTGGCCTATTGAAAACTGATCCAAAACCGCCCGCGGTTAACGCAAGTGCGTGCGCTTCAACTAAGTTCTTTAGATTACAAATTTTGGCGCGGTTTTTACACGCGATCATTTTGTAGCAAATCACGATTTTAAAATCAGTCGCGGGAAAATACCGCACGTGCGGGGCCCGCTTGCATTAGTTTTCTAGGGGCACAAATTCACGCGATAAAAACCGCAGCGGTTTAACCGTAGTGCGGCCTAGGCCTTAGACGAGAGTTTTTAATTGTTTCAGTTGGGCCTGTTCATTGTAAAGAGACGACCCACCTATACAACTGTTTGATCTAAGAATATCATCAAACAATCAACATGTTTTGGACATAGACTTATATTGGATATTTGCAATAGGATTACGTGGTCTTCTGAAACTACAAATTGCGTTCCATATCCACATAACATTCATATTGCGTAGAAACGAATAGTGAATAAAGTGGAAAAACATATTTTTTTTTTACTTTATTATATTAGCAAAGGTTCACAGTACTCTTTGTTCCGATGTTGATAAAATTTTCTGAACGAAATTAAGGATTCAGAAACCAAATGGGGACTTAGTAGATTAGTATCTAAAAATGCTTATTGGAAACTATTTATTAAAAAGCTAAAGATATGAACAAAAGATCTGGACCACGCTATCCACGCACCTATATACCAAGATTTACTTGACAATTTTGACAACTGTCATGGACGATTATTAGTGTGAGTGGTGTACTGCTAGGAGTTTTTAGGTACAAGTAGGTACAGTTCGTAGAAAACTGATAAGACTTCTCCTTTTAGAAGTTATAGTCCTTGTAATAATTACAGTCCCATTGTTTTCTGAACAATTTAATATTATCTTTTCTCGTATACTGATTATTATTTAGTTTACTTGTGAGTAAGAGTACTAGTCATTTGAAAATATTGTGATTATGGTGATAATGGCATATCGTGTTTTATTAGTCTTTATTTTAGCTATAATATGTGTAAAGACCGAAGAAGAAGCTGCATCACGTATGTCAAAAGCAGAACGACAGAGTTTAAGGTAAATTTTCAAAATAACATAGCATGCAGATTGATCTAAACAACTTTATATCAGTAGTATTTCAGTGTCGTTTGTAAAGATCTTTATAATTAAATAACAGAAGATAATGTTAGAAAGTTAGGCATAAAATATTCACAACATATCTCGTTTGCTAATTGCAATATGAATAATATTTAGAATGTTGTTAACATGCTACCTATGAATTTTCTTGTAACAGCTGTTGTAATAAAACATTATTTGAAATTTATGATGTTTAAAAGGTTTTCAATCTAGAGTCTATGCAGCTAGCAAATTAAAATTATACATTAATGGTATCACTTTTAATGTTTGTAAAACTTGCAATAATTTACACAACACATTGTTCCACACTATTCATCATGAAACTGATTGGATTTATATATGGAGAGAAGTTACATTCAGCTTTAACTTTGAGCCTGTCCTACTTCTCTTTTTGATAAACAAATGCAGATATTTTTCTGTATATAAACTTATTATCTGTTAAGTTTCATATTGGCCCCGATTCTCTTGTTCACAAATTAAACTAAATCCAGTGCATCTTTTCTTTCTATTTTATTAAGAAAAGGACAGAACATAATATGTCAGCTTAGACCTGTCAAATTAGTCTGCACCTGACGTAAATTGATGTATTTTTGGTCACCAATCTAATTTGACAGGATGAAACTAAAATGTTATCTTCTGATAAAACATGATAAATGCATTTTTTTATTAAATCAGTTGAAAATGCAGTCACATATATTTCTTAGGGCTCTATTGAATGGTAAAACAGAGTAAGTTCAATGTACAATGGCTGCAGGGATAATGACTTTGTAAATGTGATATCTTCTCACATTTTTAAAATAATCATTTTCATCTCGGCGTTAATCCCAGTCGCATTCGCAGTCTGGGGCAGTGGTAAAAAAAAAAGTCTTGAGACACTGTGGTATCTTGGGCGACGAGAAGATGTAGCGTAGCTGTCCGAACGCTGCCCAGCCGAGCTGGATTCGACGAGACACCTCTTTCTCGAAGTTGGACCTACCTAGTTGAAATGTTTGTCCCAGGTGTATACATACATATGTATGTATGTATACATATGTATGTATATATGTATGTATGTATCCCAGGTATATACACGTAAACAACTTCGAGTGCAGAGCAACCAACTAGAATTGGAGTGGGTGCGACATGCGAGTTCGACATGATCTTCGATGCTTTAGTTCTTCGTAAAATCTATCAAGACATTCTATACAACTCTTCTGGCAATATTAGTCCAATGTCTTGGGACATTTCTTGTGGCATTCGTTTTCGGAATCTCCTCCTTCCTCTTCTTTCAACGGAAATATCCAAGTCCTCACATTTTTCAGTTGCGTAGGAAATAGCTCATGCCAAGTCCTACAAAAAGGCGCTTATGAAGGCTCGCTTCGACCGCATTACCCATATTGGCAACAAGTTATCTGCGCAGCCATTCGATAGCAGATCTTTTTGGTCCCTTGCCAAATCGGTCGAAGTGAACTTCTGTCGGCCCACACTCCCTCCGCTGGTTCGGCCTGATGGAACACTGGCTCATACGGCGAGGGAAAAAGCAGGTCTCTTTGCATCTCTCTTTGCCCATAATTCGCGTCTTGATACTGGAAGTGCTACTCCACCTAATTTACCTCTTTGCGGAACTTCAATGACTGAGGTTCGCATTAGCAACAAGAAGGTTCTGAGAGTACTGTGTCGTCTGGACGTGAATAAGGCTAGTGGTCCAGATTGTATACCAGCGATTGTTCTTAAAGTATGTGCGCCCGATGTCTCTTGTATTGACGCGCTTGTATCGCCTCTCGTTTAGGACTGGTGTAGTGACCAAGTCCTGGAAGCTTGCCAACGTGCAGCCCGTGCCCAAAAAGGATAGTCGTAGTCGTGCCTATCCTACCAATCTTTTTTCACGCCGATTTCGATCACCTCCAAACTTTGCAAAATTATGGAGCGTGTGTTGAACTCGCCCCTCCTGACATACCTGGAAGGTAACGATCTCCTCATTGACCGACAGTACGGGTTTCGCCGCAATCGGTCAACTGGGGACCTACTAGTGTATGCCACTCACTTGTGGGGCGAGGCCCTAGAGAGAAATGGGGAAGCGATTGCCGTCTCCCTTGATATCTCGAAGGCCTACGGTCAGGTATGGCACGCTGGTCTTTTGAGTAAGCTTCCAACGTACGGCAATGTCCCCTGGCCTGACTGGCTGGGTAAAAGACTTCCTGACTGAACGGTCCCTCCGAGTTGTTGTCGACGGTTCCTCATCTGAGCCCATGTCGACTAATGCCGGTGTTCCTCAGGGGTCTTTACTTATACCCTCACACTATAACAATAATGGTATTAGACCTACCGACACTCATACTAATATCACAGTCTTAATATACTACAGCAGCCTTCTTTCGTACATCCATAATGCCCGTTTTGAAATGCAGCGCGGTGTTCCGAATTCTGTCCTGTCTTTTAACACCCAGTGGGCCAGAAGTTTTGTGTCTTATTCGTCTTAAAGCTTTTTATTTTCTGCTGTATTAATGAAGAAATAGTATAATAGCTACCAATAGCAGATGGGGTACAGCAATCAACATACCACAGACACATCCAGGCATTTTAAAAGTGCTTCCTTAAAAATGTAATAGGTACTCATTTTTATAGTTTTCAATAGGGAAATCTAGTTTATTTTAGAGGTTTCAATAGGGAAACTAGCAAAATCATTTTAGCACCCTTCAATTTTTTCCGAAGTTTGTGGTCTATTTGTTTTTAAAAGACGGGAAAGACCGACACGAGAAATGTTTTGTAAAAGATAATACTTATAGCCAAGCTTCCCATTATATTTTAGAGTGATGGACGGGCCTTTAAAATCAGAGTCATTTTTGATTTTCGTATTTTACTTCAAGCTAATTATTTGAAATATGATTACTGACTACTCGATTTTTTCCATATTTAGGTTTGTGTTCATGTCTTTATTTGGCTTTTGATTCTGACTACGTTGCACCGTCACCGGGGGAGAGACGGGTGTAGTATAATCAATTAGTGTCAGAAAATATTAAAAATGCACACATTATAACTTTTATCTAGAAAGAATTGGTACAGAGATGACGATTGAAGAAATATTTTTTGCGCTAATCGCAATGGAAAAGTGTATGAGAACGATATTTGTAATTTGGGTAACGAGGCTACAGGAAATAAGGTTTCCCATCCCGGTGAACATAATTAAACTACAGTATTTATTTCAGGGAGGAGGCTCGAAAAATGTTTTATCATGCATATAATGCATATATGGAGAACGCGTATCCTGCTGATGAGCTGATGCCGCTCAGCTGTAAGGGCCGCTGGAAAGGCATCACACCTAGTCGTGGTGACATGGATGACGCGCTGGGAAAGTAAGCAATATTTATTCAATCTTCATCGGCAGCAATTAATATACATATGGCCAGGGGCGTGCACAGAGATTTCGGGTAGGGTATGCATACACTAAAGAAATCTATCACGGGTGTTCCGAATTAGAAAATTATAAGGGTATGCAGTGCTTATATGCCTCTATAGAGCGCACTTGCCCGCATATGGCTTAGGGGAATGTTAATCGAGGGACAGCAACAGTATCTATGGTCTGTTCTAAATTAATCTGATGAAAGTGTAAAAAAGCCCTTATTCATATTAAATTCTTACTCAATCACTCACTAAAATATTTACCTTGCAGAAAATAATTAAAAAAAATTCATTGTTAGAGTAAAAAGTGTTATCGAAAAATCATTGACGAAAGTTAAATTTAAAATTAACCTTAATTGGATAATCTGTAAGTTGACAAAAACAAAAATATAATGAAATATAACTGTCATTCGTAGGTATGTTTTCTGATTTATTTTCATCAGATAATTATGAAACAAACCATACACAGCTTATCGGCTGAACGTGAAGGAGGGCGCTCCGGGTCTTGGAGAGCATTAGGCATGGTGACTAAAAAAAAGCAATTTGTCCGTCTTTTAGATTAGCCAAAAATATTGGACACGTATATTTTCTTTTCTCCCAGAAACAAATAACAACGAAGATACGGCACGTCAAAATGTTGTGTGCCGTCACTTCTGGGTACAAATTTTACTCAAACGTGACGTCATAAGCTCCCACTCCTGAAATTTAATGCGTTATATCTCATTCAATTCTTATTATTTTGTTAAAACAAAAAAGTACGTGTCCATTATTTTATGCTTATCTAAAAGACGGACTAATTAGAATCACTATTTTTTAAGCCTGTCATCATGCCTTTTCCCGATCAGCTCTGTTAAGTCTATGAGAATAGTATTTACTAATCTCTTCCAAGAAAACTAGTTACAAAAAGATAGACAAGTTGACCATTATTGATAATTTTCCAAGTTCCTGATAAGAAGAGTAATAGAAATGGTATTCTATTTTATCATATTTAATTTAATGCTGTTTAGGTACAGACGACAGCACATCAAGCTACTATATTCTGTCAGATTCGTTTATCCGATTTTCAGCTTTATCTCCATAGTATTAAGGCTCAAGGTTGATTGGGAATCTTTCATACGGGTAGCTTAAAAAGAATCAGAACAAATAATTCTTTTTTATACAGTTACGTGATGTTTCGATATTGTTAATTGCAGAAAGACTAATAAGTTTTATCATAGAATGTTATGTAACGCGAATATTCTACGAGTTTATATAGGAAAGGCCTATGCACGGATTGAATTCTTTAGATGATGATAAGAAACTACGCGGAAATATTTTGCGACTAGCGACCCGCCCCGGCTTCGCACGGGTGCTATGTTGATACTAAATACACTACAGAAAAACTGTGAACGTTATATAAAAAACAGCGGCCGTCCCGGCCGATCGGTGCCGCCGCAAACGCGACACTCCGCAATTATTAAATCTGTCATATCTTCGAAAATATTCATTTAAATCATATGCTGTTCAGGACGACATACAATATATAGAGAAAACCCTGTCTGATCCGTGAAGGTATTGTTAGGTATCGATAACTGATTCTACTAATGCCAAAAGCCGGGCTAAACTTAATAAAAATCCCCCTAAAAAAATAAATATTATTTCGCAAAAGGAGGTAACTTAATAAATGTGGGGGGTGGGCAATACATGCACGGGCGAAGGGGGGCACGCGGCACGTGGTCGCATCGCTCAAATAATAGTACCATCGAATATTCGGTTGCTACTTTTTAAAAAAATACGAAGTTTTGGGGAAGTTGGAATTAATTCACAGAAAAAAAAGATTATTTCATAATTCTTTAGTATTGTTATTAATTGATGATTATGTAAAATTTCATATTTATTTGGTCATGTGTTTACCTAACCTTTACTATACTTATGGGTCGGACGGGGCTTTCTTGACATATTGTAGATCTATATTAAAAATCAACAATGTATTTAAGGTATTAAATAGGATAAAGATTAATGCTGTATTGGTTAAAATCGCTTCGAAAATTAGTATTTATCTTAAAAAGTAAATGACAAAATAAAGTATTGTCCCACCATTCATAAGAGAAAGATATACCTATACCATCGCGCTCTTTTCTGTACATTTTGTCAATGTGTACAATATTTAGTACATTATTTTGATAAATCTTGAAGGATTCAGGCTGTGTTTCACTGCAAACGCAGAAAAAAATTAATTATTTACGACATCACATTCTTCTTCTTCTTCTTCAGCCTATAGACGTCCACTGCTGGACAAAGGCCTCCCCCAAGGCTCTCCACGCTGACCGGTCTTGTGCTGCCCGCATCCATCGGCCTCCCGCGACCTTCACCAGATCATCGGTCCACCTTGTTGGGGGCCTCCCTACGCTGCGTCTTCCAGTACGTGGCCGCCACTCCAGAACCTTACTGCCCCATCGGCCATCGGTCCTACGAGCAATGTGCCCTGCCCACTGCCACTTAAGTTTAGCGACTCGCAGAGCTATGTCGGTGACTTTGGTTCTTCTGCGGATCTCCTCATTTCTGATTCGATCACGCAGAGAAACTCCTAGCATAGCTCTTTCCATTGCCCTTTGTGTGACTCTGAGCCTTCGTATGAGGCCCATTGTGAGCGACCACGTTTCAGTTCCGTAAGTCATCACTGGCAACACACACTGGTCAAAGACTTTAGTCTTGAGACACTGTGGTATCTTGGACGACGAGAAGATGTAGCGTAGCTTCCCGAACGCTGCCCAACCGAGCTGGATTCGCCGAGACACCTCTTTCTCGAAGTTGGACCTACCTAGTTGGACTGTTTGTCCCAGGTATACATACTCGTCAACAACTTCGAGTGCAGAGCAACCAACTACAATTGGAGTGGGTGCGACATGAGAGTTCGACATGATCTTCGTCTTATCCATGTTCATTTTTAGACCCACTTGTTGGGAAGCTCTGCTGAGGTCATTGAGCATTTTGCCCAAGTCTTCCAGGGTCTCAGCCATGACCACGATATCATCTGCGAAACGGAGATTAGTGATGTACTCGCCGTTGATGTTGATGCCAAGTCCTTTCCAGTCCAGGAGCTTGAAGACATCTTCCAACGCAGCAGTGAACAATTTAGGAGATATGACATCTCCTTGTCTCACTCCACGCTGCAGTTGGATCGGTTTCGAGTCCTGATCCTGGAGACGGACTGACATGGTGGCGTTTTTGTACAAACACTTTATCACCTCAATGTATCGATGGTCAATTTGGCACCGCTGGAGAGACTGTAGCACCGCCCAAGTCTCAATCGAATCGAAGGCCTTCTCATAGTCCACAAACGCCAAGCATAGTGGTTTGTTATACTCCTCGGACTTCTGTATAACTTGCCGCAGCGTATGAATGTGGTCTATGGTGCTAAAGCCTTTTCGGAAGCCTGCTTGTTCGGGAGGCTGGAAGTCGTCGAACCTGCGAGCGAGACGATTCGTGATGACCCTAGAAAACAGCTTGTAGACATGGCTCAGGAGGGATATCGGTCTGTAGTTTTTAGGAGGGTATTGTCACCTTTTTTGAAAAACAAAACCACCACGCTCCTGTGCCACGCCTTAGGCGTTTCGCCTTTAAGAATGACGGAATTAAATAGCTTCTGAAGCGCTTTAAGAACCGGTTTGCCACCCGCTTTCAGAAGCTCAGCCGTAATTCCATCATCTCCAGCCGCCTTATCGTTCTTGAGCTGTTTCAGGGCCATACCAATCTCGTACAGGCTGACGTCCGGGATATCGTCGGTGTAGTGTCGGGTTAGTCTGGCTCTAGGATCATTAGCCAGGCTTACAACAGGTGCGTGTGTTGATGTGAATAACTCTCCGTAGAATTTCTCAATCTCACCCAAAAGCTCGGGCTTGGAAGTGACGATCCTACCATCTCCAGTCTTCAGCTTCGCAAGTAGACTCTGTCCAACAGACAATTCTCGTGCGAACACTTTGGAGCCTTTGTTCCGCTCGATAGCCTCTTTAATACAATTTGTATTAAATTGGCGTATATCGCGAGTCAGAGACTTTGAGATTTGTCTGTTAAGGCATCTGATACGCGAAGCGTCATCAGGGGATTTTAAGATCACCTCCCGTCTTTCTTCCATTAGCCGGCGGGTGGGACCGGAGATCTTCTTCTGTCCTTTTGAACGGAGGGTTTTTTAGAACTTAGACCCTTCCGTTTGG